>CM050165.1:182218044-182753044 GCA_027410445.1 Discoglossus pictus
TTCCCCATCTCTCTCTCTCTCCCTCTCCCCCATCTCTCTCTCTCTCCCTCTCCCCCATCTCTCTCTCTCTCTCGCCTCCCATCTCTCTCTCTCTCCCTCTCCCCCATCTCTCTCTCTCTCCCTCTCCCTCCATCTCTCTCCCTCTCCCCCATCTCTCTCTCTCCCCCATCTCTCTCTCTCCCCATCTCTCTCTCTCTCTCTCTCCCCCATCTGTCTCTCTCTCTCCCCATCTCTCCCTCTCTCTCCCCATCTCTCTCTCTCCCCATCTCTCTCTCTCTTTATCTATCTCCCCCATCTCTCTCTCTCTCTCTCTCTCTCTCCCCATCTCTCTCTCTCTCCCCCCCATCTCTCTCTCTCTCTCCCATCTCTCTCTCTCTCTCTCTCCCCATCTGTCTCTCTCTCTCCCCCATCTCTCTCTCTCTCTCTCCCCCATCTCTCTCTCTCCCCCATCTCTCTCTCTCTCTCCCATCTCTCTCTCTCTCTCCTCCCCATCTCTCTCTCTCTCTCCCCCCCATCTCTCTCTCTCTCTCTCTCCCCATCTCTCTCTCTCTCTCCTCTCCCCCATCTCTCTCTCTCTCTCTCTCCCCCATCTCTCTCTCTCTCTCCCCCCCTCTTTCTCTCTCTCTCTCTCTCCCCATCTCTCTCTCTCTCTCTCTCCCCCCATCTCTCTCTCTCTCTCTCTCTCTCTCCCACTCTCTCTCTCTCTCTATCTCCCACATCCCTCTCTCTCCCCCATCTCTCTCTCTCTCTCTCTCTCTCCCATCTCTATCTCTCTCTCTCTCCCCATCTCTCTCTCTCTCCCCCATCTCTATCTCTCTCTCTCTCTCTCTCTCTCTCCCCCATCTCTCTCTCTCTCTCCCCCCATCTCTCTCTCTCTCCCCATCTCTCTCTCTCTCCCCCCCCATCTCTCTCTCTCTCTCTCCCCCCCATCTCTCTCTCTCTCTCTCTCTCCTCCATCTCTCTCTCTCTCTCTCTCCCCCATCTCTCTCTCTCTCTCTCTCTACCCCATCTCTCTCTCTCTCTCCCCCACCTCTCTCTCTCTCTCTCCCCCATCTCTCTCTCTTTTTTTTCTCTCTCTCCCCATCTCTCTCTCTTTTTCTCTCTCTCTCCCCCATCTCTCTCTCTCTCTCCCCCATCTCTCTCTCTCTCTCTCTCCCCATCTCTCTCTCTCTCTTTTTCTCTCTCTCCCCCATCTCTCTCTCTTTCTCTCTCTCTCTCCCCCATCTCTCTCTCTCTCCCCCATCTCTCTCTCTCTCCCCATCTCTCTCTCTTTCTCTCTCTCCCCCATCTCTCTCTCTCTCTCCCCCATCTCTCTCTCTCTCGCCCCCATCTCTCTCTCTCTCCCCCCCCCCATCTCTCTCTCTCCCTCCGATCCGGATATAGGGGCTTCGGATCAACATGAAGTGCCTGAAGAGGGTCTGCGGAGGGGACAGTCTCAGCATGGAGATGAGAGGAGAGAGTGACTGGGGGAGAGAGCGGGGTGTATGGAGGAGGAGAAGGTTTGCCAAGGGACAGGGATAGAACAAAGTAGAGAATGAGTGTGTGGGGTTAGGAGGGAAGGTCAGAGCAGTGTGTATGGTGAAGGAGGCCTGGGGGGCACTGACAGCACCGAGGTGAGAGAGGAGATCGTGGCTGGGAATGCAGTGAGTGTGTGGGGACGCCGCACAAAGCGCATTAACGCGCCCCGATCGGCTTTGCGATCAGATTGTTGTCAAACTGCGATTTTAGTATATATATATATATATATATACTGTTTATATACAACATACATACATAAATTTGTATTATTAGTTTGACAGATCAAGATGGATTTAGCTAATTAAAACTCTCCAACACTTTAGAGTGTGGGTGACCAATATGCCATGATTTAAACTACATCCTTTCAGACTATATCCAGACATTAGTTGCCTGACTATTTGAGAATAAGATTTCAGGAATGGCTTATTTGCTGTTTGTGACAGTTGTCTGTTTTAATATTAAAATAAACTACCTAAGTGTTTCTGTGTACATGATTCTATTAACAAGTGCTTTAAAACCTCTGTTTTCACTCACTCAAGCATTCCAAACTGTTCCTGCAAATGTCTGCCCCCACAGTTCATGCATATAATAATAATTATTAAAGTCCATGATAATACTAATAAACTGACTTAAACTTCACAGGAAACATCTCTGTTCTTCCTATACAACGTTTATAGACATGACATTTAAGTTTCAGTATAAACCCACCTTTTTTTATTCACCTTGTGGTACACATTCCCTCATGCCTACAGTACATGTATAATTTAACTGTCCACCATTGATAAAAAATATCAATATAATTATACTTGGCATACTTTCATTCTATCACTGTTAGTGAACAATAGAAAAGAAAGACACTCAATCAAGCTATTAAGTATTACTAATAGGGGAATCAATTAACAGATAGAGATGATGTATTCACAGTGTTGAACCATAACAATTTACTTTTATTCACCATATTAAAAACAATAATTATTGAATACAACATAAAATCTAAAAGCAAATAGCGTATACACTCGAGTATAAGCCGACCCGAGTATAAGCCGAGGCACCTATTTTACCACAAAATATTGGGAAAACGTAGTGACTCGAGTATAAGCCGAGGGTGGGAAATTTGCTGCCCCCTGTGTCCCTCTTTTGCCCTCTGTGTCCTCTTCTTGTGTGCCCTCTCTGCTCCTTTCTTGTGTCCCCCCTGGCTCTCCCCTGTGTCTCTTCCTCCCTCTCCATCCCCTGTGTCTCTTCCACCCTCCCTTCCCTGTGTCTCTTTCCCCCTCTCCCTCATGTCTCTTTCCCTCCCCCTCCCTTATCATCCTCCCTCCTCCTCCTCTCTCCTCAACCTCTCTCCTCAACCCCTCTCCTCAACCCCTCTCCTCAACCCCTCTCCTCAACCACTCTCCTAAACCCCCCTCCTCAACACCCCTCCTCATCCTTCCTCCTCATCCCCCCTCAATGCCCCTCCTCATCCTTAACCCCCCTCCTCAACCCCCCTCCTCAACCCCCCTCCTCAACCTCCCTCCTCAACCCCCCTCCTCAACCCCAACCCCCTCATTATCCTCAACCTAAACCCCCCTCCTCAACCTCTCTCCTCCACCCCCCCCCCTCATACTGCTCCTCTGCGCGTCTTCCGGCTGCGTCGGGACCCGGCATATTCTAATGACGTGACGCCACATGCGCCTCACAGCATTAGCATTGGCAGTGTCCCAACGCAGCCGGAAGACGCGCGGAGGAGAAGAGGAGCAGCTGCTGATGGAAGGTAAGTGAGGTGAAAGGGAGAGGGGCAGGTAATTAGAAAGGGGTAAAGTGAAGAGGGGGGTTGAGGAAGAGGAGGGGGGTTGAGGATGAGGAGGGGGGTTGAGGATGAGGAGGGGGGTTGGGGAGGGGGGTTGAGGATGAGGAGGGGGGTTGAGGAGGATGATAAGGGAGGGGGAGTGAAAGAGACACAGGAGAGGGAGAGGGGGGAAGAGACACCGCCACCTATTCCCTAAAGTTCAAAAACTACCTACTCTACTCTGCTAATCTAATAATACCCTAATCTCAATCCCTAAAGTCAATGTCGGAGCTTGTGGGGTCCACCATTTACTCCCTAAAGTTAAAACTAGACTACCCTCACCTCCTAATACTATAAATGATATATACCAGGTCCACAGTCACAGCACTAAATGTACAAATGAATTCACCACCCATAAATAATCATGCAAGTACAATCAAGTCCCCCACAGTATCTAGAAGAGTATAATACTTAATTTCACACAATCGAGACCCGCATGTCTCAGTTCCACACCAGTGAAGTTATCAAATCAGGACTGTCATGAAACGCTGGCCTAACATTCGCGTTTTACGTTGGCTTCCTCCAAGGCAGAATCAGGAGGTGAGAGAGACGTCTGTTTAAAGGGTAAGTATCATTGGAATGCAATTAACCATTGCTTGTATTTCTCATTACAGGTTGAAAAATTGATCAGAAGCTAAGGAGGACCGCTAATAAAAGAACGAAAGAAAGAGAACAGGGACAAGTCAACAGTACTCATACTTCAAATTAGTGGATATTCATATTTCATATCAGATTATATTGTTTGATCTTAAAAACATAGTGGCATTCCATTTTAAATGAATAATGTCAATTATGTTGTTCAATAATATAATAGCATATCTTAGTAAATAAACAATATCTCTAATAAATTAATAAATACTCACACTTCATATTACATTATATTGTATAGTATGAGTAGTGACATGTCCTTTTAAATAAACAATGCTCATAATAATGTTGAGTAATGTATCAGTATATCTTTATAAATGAACAATGATTTTAATAAATACAAATATTTTATTATTAAACCTTAATTATCCTTATTCTTCCTACCAAAAATAATTATAATTTAATCGGGTATCATTGGAACACAATTAATCCTTCTTTACTTGTCACTTAGGACAACATGGCTTATCAATTAATTTATACCAAAAATGATAAGGATACACAAAATGTATGCCTCCAAAATATTCAGGCATTACTGTATTCAACATTGTAATCCATTTTGTTTCTACCTTTAATAGTTCTACCTCAAGGTTACCCTTGCGAATCCTTATGCTCACTTTTTGCAACAACCAACATTTAAAGGCATATCAAAGTGAGGTGGGTTATGAATGCATCTTGTAGAATGCAATCATAACCCACCAAGCAAAAAGGTTTGCATGAAAAAATGCAAACCGTTTTTGCTTTAAAATAAAAAATGTGCTGGGGGTGATGTTTAAACCCACAATAGCCTCTGCAGCTTCTGCAGTAGCTGCTGTAAGCTGCCATGAAGGGTACACCAATCTCTCATGCGTACCCTCGCACACAGAGCATGTGCAGTTTTTCAGGCACTGGGAAGCAGGGAGTTAACAGCCTGTTAGGGGGGGCGGGATCAGATCAGTGCAGGAACAAGCCTCAAGCACATGGAGGAGCCAGGGAGAGGGCTGATCTATTCACTGGCTGCCCATCCTAGGCCCAGCACACCTCAACCCAGAGTGAGTGTGTGACAGGCTCAGTGTGAGTGTGTGTGAGAGGGTGAGTGTGTATGTCTGTGTGTATGTCTGTCTGTGTGAGTGTTTGTGTGAGTCTGTCTGTGTGAGTGAGAGTGCATGTTTGTGTGTATGTCTGAGAGTGTCTCTGTGAGTGTGTGTCTGAGTGAGAGTGCCTGTGAGTGTATATGTCTGTCTGAGAGCGTTTGTGTCTGAGTGAGAGAGTGAGTGTGTGTGTGAGAGTGAGTGACTGTGTGAGTGAGAGTGTGAGTGAGCAATTATCTGGGGCTGGGGGCAATTCACTAGGTTTGGGGGAGCTTAGGGGGCAATTAACTGGGGTTGGGGAGGTCACGGGGCAATTCTCTGGGGCTGGGGGCAATTTTCTGGGGCTGTGGGGCAATTCTCTGAGGCAGGGGGGCAATTCTCTGGGGTTGAGGGACAATTCTCTGGGGCTGGGGGGCAATTCACTGTGTTTGGGGGATGTCACGGGGCAATTCTATGGCACTGTGGGGCAATTATCTGGGGTTGGGGTAATTCTCTTGGGTTGGGGGGCAAATCTCTGTGGCTGGGGGAAAATCTCTGGGGCTGGGGGGAAAATCTCTGGGGCCATGGGGGCAAATATCTGGGGCTGGGGAGGCAATTCTCTGGGGCTGTGAAGGTCATTGGGCAATTCTATGGGTCTGTTGGGTAATTCTCTGGGGTTGGGGGCAATTCTCTGGGGCTGGGGAGGTCACAGGGCAATTCTCTGGTGCTGGGGGCAATTATCTGGGGCTGGGGGAGGTCATTTGGCAATTCTGTGGGGCAACTATCTGAGGTTGGGGAGCAATTATCTGGGGCTGGGGGGCAATTGTCTGGGCCCATGGGGAAATTCTCTGGGGCTGGGGGCAATTATCTGGGGCTGGGGGAGGTCATTTGGCAATTCTGTGGGGCAACTATCTGAGGCTGTGGGGCAATTATATGGGGTTGGGGGGCAATTCTCTGAGGCTGGGGGCCAATTCTCTGGGGCTGGGGGGAGTATCATCTGGGATGTAGACAAAACAATCAGTGAATAAAGAGACAGGAATCTAAAGGAAAGCAAAGTGTCTGACATCATGTGACTTCCCACAGTAAGGCAGACTTCAGGTGATAACTGAGCATGTCTGCAAAATCCCCAGGTAAAAAAAGAAACATTGTATAAGATATGCTAATTATCCCTGGGAATTTCTGGGGGTGTCAACATTGCGAGAAAACTCTTTGCAAAAGCAAGAAAATCAGCAAACTTCAGGCCAACGGTTTAACTGTTTTCTTTGGATTTTCTTTGGGCAATTCTCTGGGGCTGGGTGGAATTTATCTGGGGTTGGGGGAGGTGACGGGACAATTCTCTGGGGTTGGGGGGCAATTCTCTGGGGCTGGGGGATATCACGGGGCAATTCTATGGGGCTGTGAGGTAATTCTCTGGGGTTGGGGCAATTCTCTTGGGCTGGGGGGCAAGTTACTGTGGTTGGGGGAGTTCACGGGGCAATTCTCTGGGGCTGGGGGGAGTATCATCTAGGATGTAGACAAAACAATCAGTGAATGAAGGGACAGGAATCTAAAGAAAAAGAAAACACCAGAAAAATAGCTCAGAGAGCTACGTAGTAACAGGCAGCCATAAATCTAGGAGGTGAACCTTGCATCTTGGAAAAATACCTACGGGCACAAAAAAAGTGCCAGCAAGGGCTCCTAAAGCCTCTACGTGCTGCCTCTGAGCAGTCCGACACCGCCGTGTGATGCTCCCCCCTGCTCCTTAAACACATCCCCATGCTGCAGGTGTCCCTATAAAAAGTCTAAGCACTACACTACACTATTAACCATAACTATACCCCAGTAACCCATACTAAACCCAATCTAAGCCTAACTGGGCCTATTTAAACCTATCTGGCCTATTTAACTCCATCTAGCCCTATTAATCCCATCACTTATGAGGGTCTATACAGACCCGCAAAAGCCTCCATCTAACCCCATCCCTCATGGGGGGTCTATACAGACCCCCGTAAGCCTCTAGTTAACCCAATCAGTCCCATAAGGGTTTATGAAGACCCTCATAGGACAATTAGAAGACTATTATTAATCCCATAAGTGCCATGAGGGTCCTCCAGGACCCTCATGACACTAAGTACCAACACTACACTACCCTCCCCAATAAACCACTAAATCTAAACTAACCCCCCTCTACCCTAACCTATTAAGCCCTACCTAAACACTACCTACCTTACCCCCTATAAACCCCCCACCCTACTAATTACATAAAGTAAAAAAACCTAAGGTACATAAAATAAAAAGAAAACTAAGGTACACAAAACAAAAAAGGACATTACAACCCCCCCCTCACTACAAAAAATTTAAAAAAAACATCACATCCCCCCGCCACTACATAAAATAAAAAATACATCACAAGCCCCACCCCCCCACCACTAAATAAAATTAAAAAAAACATTACACATCTGCAAAGGAAAAGGCATACACATAGCATTACAGTCATAAATACATTATAAATATACACCTAACTACAATACATTTCCCCCAATCTAAACATCACCCCCTATCTATACCTAACCCCCAATCAGAACATCACCCCCTATCAATACCTAAGCCCCACTCTAAATATCACCGCCTATCTATACAATACCCCCTAAATCTATGCTAAAATAGAATAAATAATACCACTTACCTTTGCAGATGTCCCTTCTGATCGCACACACTAGAAAAAAAAGAAACATCAGATTCTTAAAAAATCAAACATTACATACAATAAATAAATTGTACAAATACAGTATTAAACTTACCTTTCCAGCATGTCCCCGTCCATCTTTTTCTGTTCTCCGGCTCTGCCCCTGGAAAAAATATACATAACATTAGTCACACGTACATCAAACACAACATATAAATAAAATATAAACATAAATTGAAAACGTACCTGTCCCCGATGTCCCTGGCCTTCCCCTTTTCTGCCCCGGCTGTGCCCTTGCTGAATCCGCACTCTAAAAAAAACTAAAAGGGCGCCGAACTTTCGGAGCTCCCCGATGCTAATGAGGTCTCCAGAGCCTCTTCCGGTAGGAAATTGCTAATGGCATCTTCCGTTTGGCTGAAAAGGCTGTCAATCACATTTCAGCCAATCAGAAGGTGCCATGGTGTGAGCCGATCAGGATGGGATACACCACTATATCCCATTCTGATTGACTGAAGGAACTGTCAATCTTTTTTAAACCAATCAGAAGGCACTATTGCTTTCAGCCAATCACAATGGGATACACCCCCACAGGTGGCTGGCTGCAGTCTGATTGACAGTGACAATAGCCAATCAGAAGCCTCAGATTCCTTCAGCCAATCACCCCGTGGGGGTGTATCTCATCCTGATTGGCTTACACCTTGCCGTCTTCTGATTGGCTGAAATGTGATTGACAGCCTTTTCAGCCAATCGGAAGGCGCCATTGCCAATTTCCTACCGGAAGTGGCTCTGGAGGCCTCATTTGCGCTGGGGAACGCCCAGCAAGTGCAGAGCTTCATTTTTGGGGGGGGGGTTTCAGAGCGCGGATTCAAGGGCCCAGCCGGTGCAGAAGAGGAGAAGGCCGGGGACATCAGGGACAGGTACGTTTTCAATTTATAATGTTTATATTGTATTTATATGTTGTGTTTGATATGTGTGTGACTAATGTTATGTATCTTTATTCCAGGGGCCGAGCCGGAGAACAGAAGATGATGGACAGGGACATGCTGGAAAGGTAAGTTTAATACTGTATTTGTACAATTTATTTATTCTATGTAATGTTTATTTTTTAATAATCTGATGTTTCTTTTTTTCCTAGGGGGCACGATCAAAAGGGACATCTGCTAAGGTAAGTGGTTTTATTTATTCTATTTTAGCTTAGATTTAGGGGGCATTGTATAGATAGGGGGTGATATTTAGATTGGGGGTTAGGTATAGATAGGGGTGATGCCTATATAGCGGGAAATGTATTGTAGTTAGGTGTATATTAATAATGTATTTATGACTGTAATGTTATGTGTATTTGTGTATGCATTTTTCTTTGCAGCTGTGTAATGTTTTTTTTATTTTATGTAGTGGCGGGGGGGTTTGTGGTGTTTTTTTTATTTTTTTGTAGTGTAGGCGTTTGTAACGTCATTTTTTGTTTTGTGGTAGTTTTTTTTATTTTGTCTAATTAGTAGGGTGGGGGCTTTAATAGGGGGTTAAGTAGGTAGTGTTAGGTAGGTAGGGGTTAATAGGTTAGGGTATAGGGGGGTGAGTTTAGATTTAGTATTTTATTGGGGGGGAATAGTGTAGTGTTTGTACTTAGTGTCATGAGTGTCCTGGAGGACCCTCATGGCATTTATGGGGTTAATAATAGGCTTCTAATTGTCCTATGAGGGTCTTCATTGACCCTTATCTGACTGATTGGGTTAACTAGAGGCTTACAGGGGTCTGTATAGACCCTCATAAGTGATGGGATTAAATAGGGCTAGATGGGGTTAAATAGGCCCAGATAGGTTTAAATAGGCCCAATTAGAGTTAACTAGGGTTATATAGGGTTTAGTTAGGGTTAATGGGTTATAGTTAGGGTTAATAGTGTAGTGTAATACTTAGACTTTCTCATGAGGGTCCTGGAGGGTTAACCAAGGGGTTAATAGTGTCCTATAGGGGTCTATATAGACCCTTATTGGACTGATGGGGGTAATTATAGTCTCATGGGGCTCTGTATAGATCCCCATGAGTTATAGGGTTAATTTAAGTGCTCATGGGGCTCTGTATAGAGCCCCATGGGTTATAATGTTGATTAAGGGCTTATTGGGGTCTGTATTGACCCCCATGAGTGACAGGGTTGATTAAGGACTCATGGGGCTCTGCATAGCTAATTAAAGGTTTTATTCGGGTCTGTATTGACCCTCATTGTCTTTATGACAAAAGGCATTTTGGAGGCATGTTTGGGCCTCATTCAAATGTGATTTGGCCAATTGAATATGGCTCCATATAAGCACAGAGCATATTTTTTATAGAGTTTTTTAGTTAGTGAAGATCTTGCTTTTGGATAGAAGAGCACAAACTAAAAACTTCTGGGTGACAGGTGTAACGGATCTACTAGCACCCCGACCGGGTACCTCCGTTGATAGACGCGTTCTAGTTTGCGCCGAGGCCTACAAGCACCACACCGGACACCTCAACCACCACAGACTCCACAACCGCCGTAGTTTAGCTGGAGCCGCGCCAACTTCCTTCCACCCTGTATGAATCTCCAGCATCCAGGACTGTGTGGGGAAGACCTCTCCTCCAAGGAGGACACCTCAGGAACAAGCGTTCAGTAGTTACAGCTCAAGGGAGTATGCAAGAGCATAGCAATCCCCAGTATTATATAGTGAACCCCTCTAATAACGAGACGAGACTACGTTTTGAAGGGTCAAGAAGAACTATAACTTTAATGACAGGGGATCTCCTTTTATGCAATGGCGCCCTCTGAAGGGCTACACCCACATAATTATCACAGCCAATTAGATACATGGTTCAACCCCCACGTCTCCTCCCCTCAGATAACAGGTAACACAATTAAAACAGACACAATTTTAACCACATTCTGGATGTACCCCAAAAACAGGGGGTACACCTTTAAGTCCAGCACCGTTCAATATCTCTCACCCAGGGGAACAACATATTAAAAAAATGGCATGAATCAGACCAGGGGTTCAAAAGTTAGTAAAAGTATGTTTTTCACATAACACACAGACATGTCACATATCCCCCACACAATACACATATAGGACAATAGGTGTGGTCACCCCTCTCTGAGGCAACTTGATATAATCAGACAATTATTAAATCAGCCTTCTTTGTTCTTATCTGAGAATGAAAACAGTTTATACAATTGACTTTTCTTATCTGTAACAGGATTATCTATTAGCCTAGTAGCTTTGATATTCTGAGCCAATATATTCTGTAGAACATAAAACAACATATCTACAGTACAGCAATGTGATCATATGTTAACCAAGAATTAAATAATCATAAAACATGGTAAAACAGTGATGGGTTCCGTTACAGCTGGGGTCTGAGCGCATAAAACTACCGAATAGCGCTCAGATCCTCTTCACACAGTTCAATTGCCATGTAGCTAAAGTCTTTCCCATAGTCTTTCATTATATGAATGGGCTCCATGGCATAGCTTTCTGTGGTATCATGGTTCACACAGGGCAAGTACCGAATGACCCCCCTGTATGTAAAGGGCCAGAATGAGTGACATACACTCTGGTATGGCCGAATACTGTGTTTGAAGGGCAATATGTACCAGGGCCATAGTCGCAGGGCAGGAGGCTGGCAAACAGTCCTCTCCAAGACAAAGTGGTGAAGGGCACTTCGTCACACATCTCCCCTTTGGGGGGAAGTCTAACCAGGCACCTGACCTTCTGCCGGTCAGTGCCTCCGTTAGACGATCCACCAACCCACAATAAACCAGTGCTAGAGCAGCCCCCCCACAACAACAAAGTGCAAGAGCAGCCCACCCACAACAAACAGTTACGGCACCTGGATATTTCGCTGTGGTGATGGGGCAACACGCTGAGGGGACTTGAGGGGCAGAGGCCAGCAGCACTCTGCCCTGATGCCAGCTCTTCTGCTGGTATAACCTGCAGGACATCCTGCTTTGTACAAGGGACAAAGGGAGGGCAGAGGCCGACTGCACTCTGCCCCGCTGTCAGCTCTTCTGCTGGGGTACTTGGGACATATTGCGGCTCAGTAGCCAGGGAAACGTGGGAGTCAGTGGGGGTTAACATTTCCTCTGTTAACCCTGGGGCCACACTAGAAGTTAGCTGGGGAGAGGAATTTGTACTTACCCCCTCCTCCGGTTGTCCCAGGGAGGGTAGTTGGGGATCTGTACAGGCTGTGGGCGCAGAGACCGCGGTCCCATCTGCGCCGTCTGGGAGATTGGTGTCTCCCCTTGTCCGGGTAAACTGTCGCTGGGGAGGAAGGACGACACCTTCTGCCCCCTGTGGTTCACACTGCCGCTGGGGGGGAAGGACGACACCTTCTGCCCCCTGGGGTTCACACTGCCGCTGGGGGGAAGGACGACACCTTCTGCCCCCTGGGGTTCACACTGCCGCTGGGGGGGAAGGACGACACCTTCTGCCCCCTGGGGTTCACACTGCCGCTGGGGGGGAAGGACGACACCTTCTGCCCCCTGTGGCTAACACTGCTGCTGGGGGGGAAGGACGACACCTTCTGCCCCCTGGGGTTCACACTGCCGCTGGGGGGGAAGGACGACACCTTCTGCCCCCTGGAGTTCACACTGCCGCTGGGGGGGAAGGACGACACCTTCTGCCCCCTGGGGTTCACACTGCCGCTTGGTGGGAAGGACGACACCTTCTGCCCCCTGGGGTTCACACTGCCGCTGGGGGGGAAGGACGACACCTTCTGCCCCCTGGGGTTCACACTGCCGCTGGGGGGGAAGGACGACACCTTCTGCCCCCTGGGGTTCACACTGCCGCTGGGGGGGAAGGACGACACCTTCTGCCCCCTGGGGTTCACACTGCCGCTGGGGGGGAAGGACGACAACTTCTGCCCCCTGGGGTTCACACTGCCGCTGGGGGGTAAGGACGACACCTTCTGCCCCCTGGGGTTCACACTGCCGCTGGGGGGGAAGGATGACACCTTCTGCCCCCTGGGGTTCACACTGCCGTTGGAGGGGAAGGATGACACCTTCTGCCCCCTGGGGTTCACACTGCTGCTGGGGGGGAAGGACGACACCTTCTGCCCCCTGTAGGGCCGGTAGAGAGACCTCGGTCCCATCTCTACCTGCCATCTGGAGGTCATCCCAGGACCAGTCAATGAAGTCTGGTTCCGCTTGTCGAGTAAGTTGGGGCTGCACGAAGCTGAGCAGGTGTTGGTAGTCCTGCTGCAGCTCCCACTCTCTTGTTACCAGGTGGGTCATGTCTTTGCTCACCTCGCCTTCGTCATCCCAGACATACATGCCCATCCGGTAGTCGTAGATGTCCCAAAACCTAGACTCCTCCGTGCTGCCAAGATCAATGTCGTCCTCCAAGGCATCCCATAATAAACCCGGGCCATCATAATCATCTCCCTCCGGTAAGTCGTGTTCAGCCGTCCAGGGGGTAAGTAGAACGGTATGCCACCAGAGGGCCTGGTATGCGTTGTCTAGCCAGATCTCTCGCCGTACCAGGGTCTCTAGTCTTGTCACCCACTCATCCAGGGGCTGCTCTCCCAATAGATACATCCGCATCGCCACACGCTTCTGTAGCCGCTGCTCATCACTGGGGAGACTCTCACCTCGCCGCCATTGGGCATCTTCCAGGGCATCATACCAGAGTTCCTTTCTGTCTGCATCCCTGTAGTCCGCGGCCTCCTCCTCATCCTCATCATGGAACGCTGTCCGAAAACTAGCCGGTTCCATCCTGCTGTAGCCAGGGGCGCTGTACGGATACTAGCGTTGCCCTCAATTTGTAACTCCAAACGTTACCGGTGTCTCTGTGCTGCTTTTCCTCTTACTAGGACGCCATCCCACCACTGCCACCAATGTAACGGATCTACTAGCACCCCGACCGGGTACCTCCGTTGATAGACGCGTCCTAGTTTGCGCCGAGGCCTACAAGCACCACACCGGACACCTCAACCACCACAGACTCCACAAACGCCGTAGTTTAGCTGGAGCCGCGCCGACTTCCTTCCACCCTGTATGAATCTCCAGCATCCAGGACCGTGTGGGGAAGACCTCTCCTCCAAGGAGGACACCTCAGGAACAAGCGTTCAGTAGTTACAGCTCAAGGGAGTATGCAAGAGCAGAGCAATCCCAAGTATTATATAGCGATCCCCTCTAATAACGAGACGAGACTACGTTTTGAAGGGTCAAGAAGAACTATAGCTTTAATGACAGGGGATCTCCTTTTATGCAATGGTGCCCTCTGAAGGGCTACACCCACATAATTATCACAGCCAATTAGATACATGGTTCAACCCCCACGTCTCCTCCCCTCAGATAACAGGTAACACAATTAAAACAGACACAATTTTAACCACATTCTGGATGTACCCCAAAAACAGGGGGTACACCTTTAAGTCCAGCACCGTTCAATATCTCTCACCCAGAGGAACAACATATTAAAAAAATGGCATGAATCAGACCAGGGGTTCAAAAGTTAGTAAAAGTATGTTTTTCACATAACACACAGACATGTCACATATCCCCCACACAAAACACATATAGGACAATAGGTGTGGTCACCCCTCCCTGAGGCAACTTGATATAATCAGACAATGATTAAATCAGCCTTCTTTGTTCTTATCTGAGAATGAAAACAGTTTATACAATCGACTTTTCTTATCTGTAACAGGATTATCTATTAGCCTAGTAGCTTTGATATTCTGAGCCAATATATTCCGTAGAACATAAAACAACATATCTACAGTACAGCAATGTGATCATATGTTAACCAAGAATTAAATAATCATAAAACAGGGTAAAACAGTGATGGGTTCCGTTACAGCTGGGGTCTGAGCGCATAAAACTACCGAATAGCGCTCAGATCCTCTTCACACAGTTCAATTGCCATGTAGCTAAAGTCTTTCCCATAGTCTTTCATTATATGAATGGGCTCCATGGCATAGCTTTCTGTGGTATCATGGTTCACACAGGGCAAGTACCGAATGACCCCCCTGTATGTAAAGGGCCAGAATGAGTGACATACACTCTGGTATGGCCGAATACTGTGTTTGAAGGGCAATATGTACCAGGGCCATAGTCGCAGGGCAGGAGGCTGGCAAACAGTCCTCTCCAAGACAAAGTGGTGAAGGGCACTTCGTCACAACAGGGTTAATTAAGGGCTCATGTCTTATGTTGGGGTATATATAGTAACACTGAATAGATATTATTCATTCCACTAGATGCAAAAGGGGGAAACTGAACAGAAATACAGTATTGAAGCTCCAAATTTTCATTGTTAGGGGTTGCAGCAAAATACATTGACCATAAGAGTGCTGAAGTGTGTTAAATTTAGCCAGTACACATACTATGAGAGTAAGGGCTGCTGTCGCTGGAAACAGCTGATCCATATCCAGGCAAAATTGTCAATAGGGATAGTGATTATCTGGCCTGAACTGCCACTTACCTTGATTCAGATTTTTCTGAGCTAGTAATCTTGAGATGCAGGGTAAAGCGAGATCTGTGCTGAATTCAGAAAACTATTTGTTGACTGCCTTTTTGGTACAGAATCAGACTGTCTCAGCATTCAGCTCTACATGTATTATGGATGTTACAGTTTGTTGTAGCTTGGGAGCAGCAAAAAACCTGCACTGGGATGTGTTATCCAATTAAATAAATAGGGGACACAAAAATTGCAAAATTAAACTTAATCATATATATATGTAAATCACATATATAGTTGTGGATCTTGTGATGTTGGCAAAGCGAGGGACACAAACATGAGCATTGCAAAGCGAGGTTTGCCAGTGGTGCAGTACTTAGGCTGCAACGAGCACCAACGGTGCTCATTGCAGCCAGTGGCGCAGTACTTATGCGAGCCTCGCAAATCGAGGTCTGCATCGGCGCAGCACTGTTCAAGCGCGTATCAAAGCAGATGTGATACCTATATTTAAAAAGGGAGAAGGCCCACATGGGAGACTATTGTGCAAACTAAGAGATACAGGAATTGCAGTAAATATCTGCTCATGGATTGAAAGCTGGCTAAAAGACTGGAAGCAAAGGGTTGTTGTAAATGGAACATACTCCGATTGGACTAATGTGGTAAGTGGAGTTCCTCAGGGTTCAGTATTAGGTCCTCTCCTTTTTAACATATTTATTAATGACTTAAAGGTGGGACTGGAAAGTAGTGTCTCCATTTTCGCTGATGACACGAAGTTGTGCAAGGTAATTAAATCAGATTATGATGTGCTTTCCCTTCAAATGAATTTACAAAAAAAATGAGGCATGGGCCTCTTAATGGCAGATGAGATTTAATACGAATAAATGTAAAGTTATGCATCTGGGAAGGAGAAATAGCCATGCAATTTATAATCTTAATGGAGGAAATATAGGGGTATCAGATATTGAAAGGGATTTGGGAGTACTTGTGGACAACCACCTAGGTAACAGTGCTCAAACCCAAGCAGCACCTGCAAAGCCAAATAAAATATTAGCATGTATTAGGAAGGGTATAGTTAGGGAAGCAAATATAATTCTGCCACTATACAAATCTCTAGAACGCCCTCATTTGGAATATGCAGTACAATTTTAAGCACCACTTCATAAAAGGACATTATACAGCTAGAAAAGGTACAGAGGAGGGCAACAAAACTAATTAGGGCAATCAGGGGCTAAGTTATGAAGAAAAACTAACCAAATTAAGCTTTTTGTTCTCTAGAAAAAAAAAGTCTAAGAGGAGATATGATTACCTTATATAAATACATCCAGGGTCAGTATAAAGAATTGTCAAGGGAGCTTTTTGTACCAAGAGGTTTTCAACCAACAAGAGGACACCCCTTGAGGTTAGACGTAAAAAGATTCCACCTTAAAGAAAGAAAAGGGTTCTTCACAGTAAGGGTGGTTAATCTGTGGAATTCTCTACCAAGGAAGGTGGTGACAGCGGATTTGATAGATAACTTTAAAAGGGGACTGGATTTATTTCTAATTAAAAAGGGAATTCAGGGTTATCTTGGATAATTAGAGAGAGTGTATTGATCCAGCGAGAAATCCGATCGCCAGTATCTGGGGTCAGGAAGGAATATTTTTGTTTTCCCTTTGAGACGATTGGCTAAGTTTCACTTGGATTTTTTTCTGTTTGCCTTCCTCTGGATTAATTAATAATTAAAAAATAAATAAAAAGAAAATAAATAATTGAGTAATATTGAATTGACAATTAACTAATTATTTAATAACCCTCATATTGCAGATTAGAGGAGATCTTAAAAGGTTGAACTTGATGGACTGAAAGTAATTTTTCAACCTTAATTACTATTTAACTATGTAACTCTAAAAACACACCAAAAAAAAAGAAATCATGTACAAAAAATTATAACACATAGCACAAGGGGAGACACAGGAAGCCTGGGCGTGAAGTTGCAAGCGATTTTCACCCATAATTGGCATTTTTAATCACTCGAAAATAACCTAAGCAAGGAAAAAAATGGAGGACGAAAAACACAAAATTCCAGAAACAGCATGAAAATCAGGCTCAGCAACGCCAGCCTCGCAAAAAGTACAAAATACATGACGCTGAAGACAGTAACACACGAACAATACCAGGCACACGGGACTTTGAAAATACATGACACTGAATACACTTACAAGAACAATAAAACCGGCAGTCAACTCACGCCACTCAATCATTCACCACACACACAGAGGAGAAAGACACAGGGAAGGGACAAGGGAGAGATGCTGCAAAGAGACACATGGGCGCTCATTGTGAGCCACGCGATGTGCGCCGAATGCTCATTGCGAGGATCCCGTAGTTAACTGGCACATTCCTAATATATAATATTTATAAATATATATAATAAGTTGGCATATACACACTTTTTATATATATATATATATATATTATATATATATATATATATATATATATATTGTGATGTGCTGCCCCCCGGTGGATGGTGCAAGTCAAACAGTAGGGAGAAGATCTGCTCCAGGTAACTTGGAGTTAATCCCCTGGAGCTGGGCTAATTGGAGCTGCAGGTGTAAAATGCCTTTTTAAAAGACACGCACACAGAGATGGAGGGCTGCTGATTAGGCTCTGGCCTAAGGGCTGGGAGGAGTCTGTGTGGAGCTGCAGTCTATGTGAGAAGACATGTTGTGAGACAGTCGGGAAGACTGGATCCTGAGAACTGAGCTGAGATAAGCTCTGAAGTAAGGCAGCAGGGAAGACTGCTTAAAGTACAAAGAGACACTGGCAAGTAAGTTGGATTGCCTGGAGAATACAGTCAGCAACTTAAGAGACACTGAGTGTTTCAGCATGAGCTGGGAGGTGAAAGAGACAGAGCTCCTGAACAGGACCTGCCGGGACTTACAGAGTGGGTGCCAGAGCAGCACGGGAAGCTGCCCTTAAGAGGGTCAGTCTGTGTGACTGCAACAAGATTTACTAGAGAGACTGTTTGCTCTAAGAGGAGAGGACCTGCAGAGGATCAATTTCAGCTGGGAGAGAGAGACAACTTAAAGGCATCACCCCTCTGTGTGAAAAGTTATTGTTTTACCTGCAGACCGAGAAGTGGTCTCAGGGCTAGTCAGGGTGTTCCTGAAAACAAGCAAGCCTGTTTGTGTAGATTTTTCTTTTCATGCTGAAGTTAAGCTAATTGTTTTGAAAGACTTTATTAAAGCAAAGATAAAAGTATATCGGACTCAGTGGTTTATGGAAAAATCACAGGAGCAACCGGTAGTCAAAGGACGGCCCTGTCACAATATATATATATATATATATATATATATATATATATATATATATATATATATTACTAGCAACTTGCCCATCAAAAATGACGGGGCAATAGAATTTGAAGCCATGGGAATGCTGTTTGACACACAAGGTAAACCTTTTTGTACTGTGAGGGCCTCTTGTCTCGTCTATTTTTGCTCCTCTGAGCACCTTCGGCACTCATTATAAAGAGAGATATATATTAATCTATATTTACTTAATTAATAATGAATTCATTATTTCTTGACTAAATTAATATACTTTAACTATTTGTAATTAATATATTTAGCAATTAATAGTCTGAAGAGCTAACAATCTGTTTATATTTTCCGGCACCATACAATGTACAGTATTGGCGTTAGTGCTCTGATGATAAAGTGTAATGAAGGTCCTAACTGTGCATTCTAAATGGTTTGTGTGCGCTAAGGAAATCCGTTGGTGTAGTTGTGTAAATCACCTTTGTAGATTGGTAATGTTATTAATGTGTTACGCGTCTCGCATGTCTTTTCCGTATTTTGTAATAGTGTATTTTGTATTTAGTTTGTTGCTGTGTGAAAGTGTTACGGGTTTGGCAGTGTTTTGCGTGGTCCGGGGTCTTGTAGCCTTGTTTTTTTCGGCTGCCATTTTTTTTCTTGCTTAGGCGACTTTCGTGTGGTCATAGTGGTCAAAATTGCATTTAAATTGCATTGCACCTGAGTCCTAGACGTCCTGGCTGTTCCCCTGTGCTGTGGGTGATGTTTTTGTTGTATTTATTTTTATTTTTTGTGTGTTTTTTTATTTTTTAGTTGTTCGCGTTTCGGCCGTTAACCTCGTAATTTTGCTCTGTTCTGCATCTCGTAAAGCGCCATGGTCAAGCAGTACGCATTTGGCAGTGTTTTGCGCGGTCCAGGGTCGTGTAGCCTCGTTTTCATTTTTTTCGGCGGCCATTTTTTTTTTCCGCTTAGCTGATTTCCGTGTGGTGAAAGTTGTCGCAATCGTTCACGTTGCACCTCACTCTGAAACATCCTGTCTGTTCCCCCGTGCTGTGGGTGGTATTTTTGTTCTATTTATTTGTATTTTCTTTGTGTTTTTTGTGTTTGTTGGATGTTCGCGGTTTGGCTGTTAACCTCATATTTTTGCTATCTCGTATTTTTGCTATGTCTTTTTAAGTCCAGCGTCTCTTTTTTTTTTCTAAGTCTTGCATTCGGCAACTACTTTAAGCCTAAGGTGAAGCCGCATTTTGGACTGTTTGTAGGCTAAGTCCCACGTGTTACATTCACTTCACTTCGCGAGGCTCGCTGCTATGCGAGGCTCGCCGGCGATGAGCACCTTTGGCGCTCATCACCTAAGTGCTCCGAGTTTAACAGCTCGCCTCGCAAAGCGTGATGACATCTCGTTGTTAGACAATTATAATATGTGATCACCCAACAAGAAAGTGTAGCTCCTGCATGATAATTTATGCCTCATTATGCTAATTTGTGGCTCAAGAACCGAACGGAAAATATGTATACCTTGACATAATTTTCATAAATATGTCTGGTCCTCTGCAAGTAATGTAAATAAATAGTTGACTGTCCCTGCTTTAGTAAATACAAATTACATTCCAGGGGGTATCTATATCATTTAAACAATATTCAGGTATTAGGGAATGATCTTCAACAATTTTAGACTCTTTAGAGTTTCTTAAGTTGGTGATATGTACTATTCTGCAGCTTGTTTTAACCCCCGGAGTCCTTATGCTCGGGGAGAGACAGCCTCACAACACAGGGGAGCAGCAAAGCTGAAAGGATGATCCAAGGCAACAGACAAAGCAGTCACATGTGCCCCTTCCTGTTCACATGTGCTACCCCATGTCCAGCATGTGTTCATGCCTGGGTAACTGACAGGAGTGGGAAACTTCACCTATTAATCTGAAACTCCTCCCTGTCACAACCTACAATGATGATGGAGTATAGAGGATCATAGCCCTCTTATCTCCTGTAGGTTTTAGACCTAAGATTTGGGTGACTCAGACCAATGGACCTTCCTTGCGGATGCAAGAGCATAAGTCCCAGCTTAAGGTAGTGTGCCTGGGAGTCAGAAACGATCTCCTATTCCAGCATATGCCCTTGGGTCAATAATACACCTGCACACAAAGTCTTGATGAAAATTATGAACAACTTCTTTATTTTTACACAAGT
Organism: Discoglossus pictus; assembly: GCA_027410445.1. NCBI lineage: Eukaryota > Metazoa > Chordata > Amphibia > Anura > Alytidae > Discoglossus > Discoglossus pictus. Next base: position 182,238,639 of record CM050165.1, read on the forward strand.
ATTTAAACACCTCACAAAAACAGTACAGGGAGTGGCTACCCCTTTGTCCAACCCTTATCTTCCTCTTGGCCAATGTGGTAATCTCCAGAGTAACTTGATTACCTCTAGCCAATGGACTAGAGGTAAGCTCTGGGAACTTCCAGACCCCTCCCCTGGGCCGCCCACTAGGTGTGGCTAACAGAGTTATTTGCTGCCTGGCTCTCAAGGGAGAAACATCTCCCTGTCCTCTGGACTTTGCCCTGACTCTCTGAGTGAGAATACCTGTAGACCCCCTGGGGTTATGGTGCCTCAATGTCTGTATAGACCCAATTGTTCCTGACTTAAGTATGTGTACTTAAAGGATTAACCTTGGTGGCCAGCTGGGGTCCTTCTCCTGTTGCAAGATGTATGTGGCAATGTATCCAGCATGACTACCCCATACTATCATATACATATGTGTACATATTCCACACACTGTCAGTCTATTTAAGTACAAGCGTTAAAGCGCACCCCACATAAAACCACCTAATGTCCTCATAGTATATGGGATTGGGGCAGGGTTTCCACATCAATCCATCTCATGCCTTATGATGACTTTTATTGATGGTGATGGGAACCCTGCTCATTTCCTTAGACAATAATCATAATAATATAACAGTACAACCGTATAACAGTATAACAGGGTGTCTGGGAGCCCCAAACCTTTTGTTCCTCCCCATGGCAACAGCATGTGGAAGACCACCCAGCCCAAAATGGCCACCACTGCCAGTCACAAAATGGCCCCAGCATAGTTCACACCCAAATCCAATATGGCCACTGGCTGATTCATGACAATCCTTTCCCAAGCGGGCGGAGAACATCCAAGATTTTCTCAGCTACGCTGATAGTCATGAATCTGCTGGTTTGGCCAGGCCCGCTGCATGCTAGGCAAGTTCATGTCGGTGCGCACACAGTCCCAAGGTGCAGAGTAAAGACCTCCCCCAGCCCTTGGCCTTGCTCCCACTGTATAGAGCAAATTGCTCTTGCCCTGCACCCCCACCCAAAACAGTCCAGGATCCCATCTCTCTGTTTTTGGCAGCAGCATGGAAGTCTCTGGGGACACAGTGGGTTGCACCCATACATTCTTCTGAGGCAAAACCGTATTTTTGGGAGCCCCATAAAACAACCCCGGTCCCACAGCAACCCCTTTCCCTCCAGCCAGTCCCCACAGCTGGGCTGGGGTCTCTAAAAAAGTCTCTGGGCCTATGGGATTGCAAGGGGGCAGTCCAGTACTTCCCTCAGCAAAATTATTATTGTTGGGAGCCCAATAACATCATAACTGCAGTAAAGTACATACCGGTCTGCGCTTGACTCCAGCGTCCCTGATGGAGTCCGGACTTGGATGCTCCCTTTGCTCTGGCTCCTGGAGATCTGTATCTTTGGGCAGACCCTCCTGGTTTTCTTCCCCTGCGTCTGTCTGTGTTGCAGCCTGGAGAACTACGCTGTTCCCACCCAGGCTGTGCTTTGGGGCCCTCAGCTGACCCTCTTCTTTTGCCTTTGGTTGAATGACTGTGCTTTGGCTCTCTGATGTAGGCTGGGGAGTCTCGCAATTCCCACCCAGCTGGTTCTTTGGGGCCCTCAGCTGACCCTCTTCTTCTATGGCCTTTGGAGCAGTGTCTGTTCCAGTGGGCCTCTGGACATTGGTTATCCAGGGTATCTCCCCACTTGGTTCACCCTCTACTATGGTGCCACACTGCACCCACGGCTCCTTTGCCAAGGCTGGCAAGCTTGCTGCCCCTGTCGGGCTCTTGGTGCCCCTGGCACTCTCTTGGTGCCCCTGGCACTCTTGCTGTGTGAGGCCTGGTTCCCTGTAGCTAAGAACCAGTTCCTTTCCCTCCCCACAGTCCATTACATAGCCCTCCTGGGCAATGTGCTTCACTAGCACCTTTTTTAGCAACTGTCCTGGGGTGTCAGAGTACAGATTTTGGTTATCTGTTGTAGGCTGGGGAATCTTATCCTTCCCACCCAACCTGACCTCTACGGCCTTTTCCCCAGAGTGCATTACATAGCCCTCCCCACAGTCTCTTGGGTGGCTATCCTGAGCCCCTGGCTCCATTAGCAGTTCTGGCCCATACACATTGCCTAGAACTTCTGAGGGCAGACTTAGTTCATCTGGCCCTACCTGTTGAGCAGTTACTGGGGTTTCTGCCAGGATTTGTGCTGGAAGGTAGTCCTCAGGTGAGACCTGTTTGGAGAAACTGTGCTCTGCTAGCATTTCCTCTGGGATTAAGTCTCTTGGGGTATCAGGGGACAAACATGGGTTATCTGACCCCACCCAGGGAACATTCCCCTGGGTCTCTGGCTCTTGGAGCTGGTGATTTGGTCCCAAGCTCACTTTATCATCCCTTCTAGGCTCTGACACAGTCTCTATATTTTTTAACGGAACGCATTCTCCATCACTATGTTCTCCCCAGACCCCTTGCACACAATCACTTCGGTACATACCATCTGTGTTGTAAAGATCTGGCGACCAGTCCTCTTGACTGGGTTGTTCCCCTCTTGATGGGCAAAATGTCTCCCCATAGATCTCGTCCCACAACTCAAAATACTCCTCCTCCAGCTGCAGTTCCTGCTCAATCAGGTGTACCATTAAATTAGCCTCCATGGACCACGGTTCCAGTCCCAGACCACGACAGCGTTCCACAAACAAGTTGTTGTGCCTTTTAAAGGTTCCTATGCCCCCTTCCGGGTCACCATACACAATGTCTTGGAGGCCAGAATCTATCTCCAAGTGGAAATCAAACTCCTCTCCAAGGCCACCAACTATTCTGGCGTGAAAAACGTGATATTGGTTCTCCAAGGCAACCTCTTTTCTTACTAGTACTTCCAGCCAGCCCATTAGCTCATCGTCCTGCCACAGATTCAGAATCGCCATCCATTTCTCTAGACGCAATGTCTCTCTGTAGCCAAGTCTTTGCTGAGCTGGAGTTCTCGCTCCATTGCGCTCCTGCCAGATCCTCTGGCAATACTGGTCTAGTACGTTGGACACCTCTTGTGCGGTCATCTTACTGGGGTATAAGTGCCTGGCTGCTTTAAACCGTCTTGTTGCTTCTTTGGTGATATCCGTCTGTTCTATTCTTGGTCTTTCTGTAGAGTCGTCCCACCTCTGCCAGCCAATTGTCACAACCTACAATGATGATGGAGTATAGAGGATCCTAGCCCTCTTATCTCCTGTAGGTTTTAGACCTAAGATTTGGGTGACTCAGACCAATGGACCTTCCTTGCGGATGCAAGAGCATAAGTCCCAGCTTAAGGTAGTGTGCCTGGGAAAAAACCTGACATGGAGTCAGAAACGATCTCCTATTCCAGCATATGCCCTTGGGTCAATAATACACCTGCACACAAAGTCTTGATGAAAATTATGAACAACTTCTTTATTTTTACACAAGTATTTAAACACCTCACAAAAACAGTACAGGGAGTGGCTACCCCTTTGTCCAACTCTTATCTTCCTCTTGGCCAATGTGGTAATCTCCAGAGTAACTTGATTACCTCTAGCCAATGGACTAGAGGTAAGCTCTGGGAACTTCCAGACCCCTCCCCTGGGCCGCCCACTAGGTGTGGCTAACAGAGTTATTTGCTGCCTGGCTCTCAAGGGAGAAACATCTCCCTGTCCTCTGGACTTTGCCCTGACTCTCTGAGTGAGAATACCTGTAGACCCCCTGGGGTTATGGTGCCTCAATGTCTGTATAGACCCCATTGTTCCTGACTTAAGTATGTGTACTTAAAGGATTAACCTTGGTGGCCAGCTGGGGTCCTTCTCCTGTTGCAAGATGTATGTGGCAATGTATCCAGCATGACTACCCCATACTATCATATGTGTACATATTCCACACACTGTCAGTCTATTTAAGTACAAGCGTAAAAGCGCACCCCACATAAAACCACCTAATGTCCTCATAGTATATGGGATTGGGGCAGGGTTTCCACATCAATCCATCTCATGCCTTATGATGACTTTTATTGATGGTGATGGGAACCCTGCTCATTTCCTTAGACAATAATCATAATAATATAACAGTATAACCGTATAACAGTATAACAGGGTGTCTGGGAGCCCCAAACCTTTTGTTCCTCCCCATGGCAACAGCATGTGGAAGACCACCCAGCCCAAAATGGCCACCGCTGCCAGTCACAAAATGGCCCCAGCATAGTTCACACCCAAATCCAATATGGCCACTGGCTGATTCATGACACTCCCCACAAATCAAGCTATCCAATTACTCCCCACATCAAAAGCCCCCTCCAACATGCTGTCTCCAGGGGCTGGCTTCACCTTCCTTGAATCTCACCGAAGACCCACATTTGTTCTCTTTTTAAGTCTGATTTAACTTAAATTATTTCTTGCTTCCCCTTCTGATCTCTTGCCTTAACCTTTTGCACCCATGATCCTAATCCTGCTTCTAGCCTGTTGCATAATTTCACCGACCTGTTTTGTCTGCAAACATACTCCTCTATATTTGAAAACAATGATGTACTATTTGTATATGTAACGAGCCTTGGGTAAAAGATTCTATATAGAAATGTAAATAAATAAATAAAATACACCTTAGAGCTCAAACAGGTGCAGTCATCTTGGGCTGCTGCAATCTGGAAGTCAATTATTTATTATTAAGTTTAAAATAATACACTGAGCAGGCCTTTAAAATATATATACATATTTAGTATCCTTGATTGTTTTAAGTTTCTGAAATACTTTTGCCTAGGCTTAACCCAAAAGAATGCAAACAGTAATACTCTGCTTGATTAGCTTGTTGGAATTCACTGGGAGTTACTGCCTGGAATTCAACTGTATATTGTAAAGACATTCATCAGATGCATCTTGGATTTGTAAAGAAAGAAACGGAAGTTTAGCAATAAGCAGATAAACAGAAGATATCAGAAAATAAAAAGTACTGTATATCCCGCCCTTCTGATATAATCCCTACAGCATTCACAGACTTTGGCCTTTTTACAACCATCTGAAACTTTTTACTTGCTTCGGTAAAATAAAAATGTTCTAAAACGCCACAATAAAAGACACCACAGTTATTAGAGTAGACAACCCAAGGAACAAAATATATTTTATTATCCTTTAAAGCTTATATATAGAATGTTTTTGAAAAATCCCTATAGTTTCTTCTCTATCTAAGGCCCAGATTCCATGACTTCCAATATTTTTTTATGTATGAAAATGTTGGCTCCATTGTGGCCATTCAGTATTACAGTGTGGCAGTAGGCCTTAGTAAACAGGATTCAAACAGTGCAAATGGCTCTAGAAATAATCGTATTAAACCTCAAAGGTGCAAAAATGCATATTGAGCACACTAGAAGTCAATCCAACATTTTAAAAATAACTCAGCAAATCATATGATGCACATTGAAAACCCGCTAAAACAGCTATTCAATTACACTTGTTAAGTTTTAGTGAGCATCAGCATCTGTTAGAAAGTGTCTCTAAGCTCAAAAACAAACCACCCTCAAACCTACGAAAACGCTTGGTGGACCCTTTAGATAAGCTCACAAAATAAAGTGATGGGATATAGTTGTTCTATGACAAGCTAACAATACACTAAAAAAACTTTTGAAAGGACCACAATAATGCACAAAAAAAAACATGATGCGTACATATATCAAAGCTGTCAGTAGCTATTTAAAAGTTTAGCTATGATCTCTCCACCAGTAATAGCATGACTCAATCAAGTACCTCACTTACTTAAATAAATCTGCCACACAACCAATGCTAAACTACCTCTGTACAAAACACAACACCAGGGGTTAACAACAGCTGATTGATTACACTTGGGACATATCAGTCACATACATGATGGAGGCTAGTTACTTACTTATGCCAGATGCCTATATGAGACTGAGGAGAAGGAGGCAATCAAATGGGGTCACAAGAACAAAGACATGTGAGTAGCCCACATGTAAATCATTTACCAAAATGTCAATGAAGAAATGCTTTCTATGGTCATAAACACTTAAACTAGATATTGTATCTTCATATTCTCTCTTCATACAGTTTCATTACAAAGAGAGAACAGAGGAGACATTGGCTTACATGGACTATTGCTCTTGAAACCATATACATCTCTGTTCCTTTTGGATCTAAAAGTAGGTTATTTGTGTTTCATTGTTACTAACATGGGATAGATTGATATAAGCTGATTAATATCTCATAATTTTACGATATTCAGAAAGCACCTGCATGCTGTGTGCTCATGAATGGATTCCAAAACCTAACATTAGATGGAGGATATAGGACAAGTTGAGAATGATGTTCAGGACAACACATTTCTCTTGTCAGTAATTCAGGGACCTGTTTTTCCTACCAACCCCATGTCCCTCTAACTGTGCCAAAGGATCAATACCTCCCTTGGACTGGTTCTAAGGAGTGGGTCTTATCCCTTCTTTTCCCCTCCACTAACCCTAGAGGCCTCTTCTCCCTATCTTGTCTCCTCTCAACTCTTGCATTTGAAGGGACACTTCTCCTTACCTCCACTTCTTCTCCTCTCACCTTTCACTCTCTGCTTGCCTCTCCCCCTCACCACACTTCTCCCTCTCTTCACCTCTTCAACGTTTCTCTCTTTTCTGCTCCCCCCCCCCTCCCTGCACACCTCTCGCCCTCTTCTCTCCCCTTCACCACTCCTCTGCCCTCTCCTGTCCCTATCTTGGCTCCTCTTTCTTCCTTCTCTGGCCTCCAAATATTGCTCCCTCTCTCTTTACCCCTCCACTCCTCCTGCTCTTCTCTTCCCTCCACTCCTGCCTCAATCTCGGACAAACAAACAAATAAAGCAGTCACACCACTCACTCAGATACACGCATTTACACACTCATAGAACCAGGCCGATGTTTGAGCAGGAAACGGCTTTATAGACTTTAGTGTTGCAAGGTGTAATAATGATCTTTCCTTGCTAAAGGGGGGAGTTACCAGTGGTGCAGGTGTTGCAATGCACCAAGGCCCTTCTCTGTGAGGTGCTTAGTGATGTGAATTTTTTTTTCACATTTCATTTTTTTTTCTGTAGTGTAGGGGCACAACCCACCATGGCCAGAAATTGGTCTGTGTCTGTTTAAAAACTAGCATATCTACTGAAACTCCAAGAGGTGGCAGTGTGAAGCAGTTCAGCACTCTGGGGATGTGTATCAGGTAAGAGGTGAGAGAACAAGGGCTGGATGACAGGAAAGTACAGGTGGCATGGGTTCTGCAAGGGGGAGCAAAAGAGTTAGGGATGTAGAGATAGTACAGTGCCTTGCAAAAGTATTAACCCCCAACCAATTACCTTCAGAAGTCACATAATTAGTGAAATGATGTCCACCTGTGTGCAATCTAAATGTCACATGATCTGCCATTACATATACACACCTTTTTTGAAAGGCCCCAGAGGCTTCGACACCTAAGCAAGAGGCACCACTAACCAAACACTGCCATGAAGACCAACGAACTCTCCAAACAAGTAAGGGACAATGTTGTTGAGAAGTACAAGTCAGGGTTAGGTTATAAAAAAATATCCAAATCTATGCTATGTCTGACGCAAACCCAACACATCACATCACCCAAAGAACACCATCCCCACAGTGAAACATGGTGGTGGCAGCATCATGCAGTGGGGATGTTTTTCAGTAGCCGGGACTGGGAAACTGATCAGAGTTGAGGGAAAGATGGATGATGCTAAATACAGGGATATTCTTGAGCAAAACCTGTACCACTCTGTGTATCATTTGAGGCTAGGACAGAGGTTCACCTTCCAGTAGGACAATGACCCCAAACACACTGCTAAAGCAACACTTGAGTGGTTTTAGGGGAAACATGTAAATATGTTGGAATGGCCTGGTCAAAGCCCAGACCTCAATCCAATAGAAAATTTGTGGTCAGACTTAAAGATTGCTGTTCACAAGTGCAAACCATCCAAATTGAAGGAGTTGGAGCAGTTTTGCAAGGAGGAATCGGCAAAAATCCCAGGGGTAAAATGTAGCAAGCTCATAGAGACTTATCCAAAGCGACTTGGAGCTGTGATTGCCGCAAAAGTTGGCTCTACAAAGTATTGACTTTAGGGGGGTGAATAGTTATTCACATTGACTTTTTCTGTTATTTTGTCCTATTTGTTATTTGCTTCACAATAAAAAAAACACATTTTCAAAGTTGTGGGCATGTTCTGTAAATTAAATGATGTAAATCCTAAAAACAATCCATGTTAATTCCAGGTTGTGAGGCAACAAAACATGAACAATTCCAAAAGGGGTGAATTATTTTGCAAGGCACTGTATATATATATATATATATATATATATATATATATATATATATATATAAATAAAAAATAAAATAAAATAAATATATAGGTGTTATCTGGAATTGTGGGAGTGGCTCTTACCCATCACACCTCTTCCTATGGGAGGGGCCCTCTCCCAGCCCTTTTTAGCACTTCCGGTCCTCATCTACCTTGCACAGTTCAAAACATTTCAGAACCTGTGCCTGGAGGGTGTATCTCTACGCTTTTGCATACTTTGGTTCTTTGGACGCCACTATAATCCCTCTTCTACTCTGGGTACTCATCCTTATTGGGGCAGCCTCGCTGGCTCTCAAAAAATAATACGCCAGTGCACAAAATCAAGGCCATAGGCCGCTGGGGTCTAGCTGTTTCTGCGGGTAAGTTAGGGCAGTGTGTCCTTCAGTTGGTTTTTGGCCCTCTGAGCTGCCCATATGGGCATTTACATTGCTGGAGAGCTATAGTTTCAAGGGCTTCCCATAAATCCTAATAAGCATTTGTTCAGCACTGCATTCGTCTTTTGCAGCTTTTTGGCCTCTTTTTTCGCATCTAAGGATCGTAAGGGTATTTATATTGCTGGAGAGTTATGGCTTCAAGGACTTGCCATAAGCCCTAATCAACTTTCTCTAAACATTGCGTTTCAACTTTTGCAAGAGACAAAGAGAAACAGGGGAGGGATAGGGGAGAATTATCTCTCTCTCCCACTGTCTCCCTCCACTGTGTCTCGCTCTCTCTCCCCCCTCTCTCACCCCTGTGTGTGTCTCTCTCCCACCCTCTATCTTCCCTGTATATCTCTCTCCCACCTCTCCCTCCCCGTGTCTCTTTCTCTCTCCCACCCTCATCCTCCTCTGTGTCTCCCCCCCTCCCCCTTTCAACGCGCAATGCACGGCTCACGCCATGCATCTCGTCTATATTAGCCTGCAAGTTTTCAACCTTGTTTTCTGTGTACGTTTGATTTTAAGCTCAAAAACAGAGCCCTCCATTTTTTTTAGATTGTGTTAATATTGTTTTTGAATTGAACTTACCCCTGTATAGTGCTACAGAATATATTGGCACAGTACAAATGTGCATATTTCTGTGGTGTAGTGTAGGGTGCGCCCCACCCTGCCCCCCGGGCCCCCTCAGCTGCACCAGCCATTCAACCCCCTAGAGGATGTCGCCAAAAAGGGGAGAGAGCACCCTGGAGCTCTGCTGCAGGCAGAGGAGTTTCGCTCAGACAGGAGGTAAGGCAAGGGGAGCAGCAAAGAGGAGCAGCTCTGGCAAAATAATTTTGGAGAGGGGATCTGCTATCTTTCCCCTGACCATCCTTTGGGTTCAGTAATTGTTATTGTTATTTAATATGTTCTTAAGTTAAGTTAATCACCCTATATATATGTTAATTACTGAATGTTATGTTGCTTCCTAATGTGTGATTTACTTGCGATGTTGGATTCTGTATGTTGCTTGTTTGGTTCATGAAGTGTTAAATAATTTTAAATGTCATGTTGACAGATTTAGTTGATATTCAGTTAGTGGATAATGTGTGTCTCTGAGGAAAAGCCTGTCTGAATGCAGTCTATAATACTTCTAACAGGAGAAAAGTGAAGTAACCCAGCTATCAGTGACTCTGAGAAGATTAATATATATATGAAATAAGATATCTGGAAGAGATAGATGTGTAATATATGAAATAAGATATCTGGAATATATATATATATATATATATATATATATATATATATATATATGTGTCATAGAGCCAGAGATTATAGCTGTCCTAGTCCTGTACAACTACTGAAATGGATGTAAAGATGTTATGATGCCTGGCACATGAAACATTGTCAATGACAATAAATTTTAACCAAAGTTGACAGATAGACGGTCAAAATAGAAATACCTTTTAGCAATGCCCTTTAGGTATTAATTTAAATCTACAGTGTTTCCTGAAACTCTCCCAGTATGTAGCGTGCAAATGCTACATATTACTAATAATAACTATTGAATAAAGATACAAGAGGAAGCAAGCATCCCAAGTTATAAAGGTGGATTGAAAATCATACAAGATAGCAATTCCATATAAATGTGATGGTCTTATAGTTACATTTCAAGTGGTGTGCTCCATTAAGAATCATGCTATATGAGTGATTTGAAAAGTTTATATACTCACCCATAGTAAGGTCAAGAGCAAGCATATATTTTAATCCTGTAATAGGGAATAGTAAGCACTTTCCATAATATGAGATTGTTTGCCAAAGTATAGGATTGTCATAGCAAAATAGAGGCACCATTTACATTACCACTCAGAAAAATGTGCTAAAATAAAAAGACTATCATACATTTATAATTTATCCTATGTGATTTCTTTCCCTTTTCTGTGTAAAGACCAAAGTGACAAACAATATAAATAATGTTCAAAGTGGATAATTATTCAAAGAAATACACTTTTTTATTCTAAACACAGTAACAATACAGTGCCTTGCAAAAGTATTCACCCCCCTTGGCATTTTTCGTGTTTTGTTGCCTCACAACCTGGAATTAACATGGATTGTTTGAGGATTTGCATCATTTAATTTACAGAACATGGCCACAATTTTGAAGATTTTTTTTTTTTATTATTATTATTGTGAAGCAAACAACAAATAGGACAAAATAACAGAAAAACTATTCACCCCCCTAAAGTCAATACCTTGTATAGCCACCATTTGCGGCAATCATAGCTCCAAGTCGCTTTGGATAAATCTCTATGAGCTTGCCACATCTTTCCTCTGGGATTTTTGCCCAGTCCTTCTTGCACAACTGCTCCAGCTCCTTCAAGTTGGATGGTTTGAGCTTGTGAACAGCAATCTTTAAGTCTGACCACAGATTTTCTATTGGATTGAGGTCTGGGCTTTGACTAGTCCATTCCAACACATTTACATGTTTCCCCTTAAACCACTCAAGTGTTGCTTTAGCAGTGTGTTTGGAGTCATTGTCCTGCTGGAAGGTGAACCTCCATCCTAGCCTCAAATCACGCACAGAGTGGTACAGGTTTTGCTCAAGAATATCCCTGTATTTAGCACCATCCATCTTCCCGTCAACTCTGACCAGTTTCCCAGTCTCGGCTACTGAAAAACATCCCCACAGCATGATGCTGACACCACTATGTTTCACTGTGGGGATGGTGTTCTCTGCGTTATGTGATGCGTTGGGTTTGCGCCAGAACTAGCGTTTTCTTTGAAGGCCGAAAAGTTCGATTTTAGTCTTATCAGACCAGAGCACCTTCCTCCATACATTTTGGGAGTCTCCCACATGCCTTTTCGCACATTTAAAACGTCCCATTTAGTTTTTTGCTGAAACTAATGGCTTTCTTCTTGCCACTCTGCCATAAAGCCCAACTCTATGGAGCATATGGCTTATTGTTGTCCTATGTACAGATACTCCAGTCTCTGCTGTGGAACTCTGCTGTTCCTCCAGGGCTACCTTTGGTCTCTGTGCTGCCTCTCTGATTAATGCCCTCCTTGCCCGGTCCGTGAGTTTTGGTGGGCAGATGTCGCTCAGCAGGTTTGCTGTTGTGCCATGTTCTTTCCATTTGGCTATGATAGATTTAATGGTGCTCCTGGGGATCATCAAAGATTTGGATATTTTTTTGTAACCTAACCCTGATTTGTTCTTCTCAACAACATTGTCCCTTACTTGTTTAGAGAGTTCCTTGGTCTTCGTGGCAGTGTTTGGTTCGTGGTGCCTCTTGCTTAGGTGTTGCAGCCTCTGGGGCCTTTCAAAAAAGGTGTGTATATGTAATGACAGATCATGTGACACTTAGATTGCACACAGGTGGACATCATTTCACAAATTATATGACTTCTGAAGGTAATTGGTTGCACCAGAGCTTTTTATGGGCTTCATAACAAAAGGGGTGAATACATACGCACATGCCAATTTTCAGTTTTCAATTTCTAAAAAATAGTTTTATGTATATATTTTTCTCATTTCACTTCACCAAAGTATAAAAAATATAAAAAGGGTATATGGTTTACTGTGTTGTATCAAAACAGCTATATGTAAAAGTCACATAAAGGAAGTTTCTCAAAAACTATTTAATTTGGAAAATATATTAACAGCTAGTATTGCTACAATCAGTTACTACATGTAATTATTTGCAGACTTGCAATTTGTAACACTGTCTGTCACTTTATTGAAATTATCCACTAGCTCATACAGCATAAAAATCCAAAATGTAGAAGATACAGATTCACCTATTAACTTGAGGGTGTATATCCCTGTAAAGAACGTAAAGGTATATGTAAGTGAGCTGGGTTATTAATGCATCTGATAGATGAGAATTTATAGAGTTGAAAAAAATTGTTTGCATGAAAAAATTCCAAAGTAAACAGTTAAACCGTTGGCCTGAAGTTTGCTGATTTTCTTGCTTTTGCAAAGAGTTTTCTCTCAATGTTGACACCCCCAGAAATTCCCAGGGAAAATTAGCATATCTTATACAATGATTCTTTTTTGCCTGGGGATTGTGCAGACATGCTCAGTTATCACCTGCAGTTTGTCCTACTGTGGGAAGTCACATGATTTCAGACACTTTCCTTTACATTTCTGTCCATTCACTGATTGTTTTATCTAGATCCCAGGTGATACTCCCCCCAGCCCCAGAGAATTGCCCCACAGCCCCAGGGAATTGCCCCCAGCCCCAGAGAATTGCACATGACCTCCACCAACCCCAGATAAGTGTCCCCCAAACCCAGATAATTGACCCCCAGCCCCATATAATTGCCCTATGACCTTTCCCAGCCACAGAGAATTGCCCCACAGCCTCAGAGAATTGCCCGTGACCTCCACCAACCCCAGAGAATTGCCCCACAGAATTGCACTCACACCTCCCCCAGCCCCAGAGAATTGCCCCTCAGCCCCAGAGAATTGTCATGTCACCTCTGCGAACCCCAGAGAATAGTCCACCAACCCCAGAGAAATGCCCCCCAGAGAATTGCCCCATCACCTCCCTCAGCCCCAGAGAATTGCCCACCAACCCCAGAGAATTGCCCCCCAGCCCCATAGAACTGCCCTGTGACCCCCACCAGTCCCAGAGAATTGCCCCTCAGCTGCAGAGAATTGTACAGTGACCTCCCCCAGCCCCAGTGAATTGCCCCCCGCCCCAAGAGTATTGCCCCACAGCCCCAGAGAATTGCCCCCCAGTCCCATAGAATTGCCCTGTAACCTCCCCCAGAGAATTGCCCCACAGCCTCAGAGAATTGCCCCGTGACCTCCACCAACCAAGAGAATTGCTCCACAGCCCCAGAGAATTGCCCCCTCAACCTACTAGAATTGCCCCTTGACCTCCCTCAGCCCCAGAGAATTTCCCCCAGCCTCAAAGAATTGCCCCAATAACTCCCCCAACCCCAGTGAATTGCCCTACAGCCCCAGATAATTGCCCTACATCCCCAGAGAATTGCCCCATTACTTCCCCCAGTCTCAGAGAATTACCCCAGCCCCAGAGAATTGTCCCACAGCTGCATAGAATTGCCCTGTGACCTCCCCCAGCCCCAGAGAATTGCCAAATAGCCACAGAGAATTGCCCCACACCCCCATAGAATTACCCTGTGACTTCCCAAAGCCCCAGAGATCTGCCCCCAGCTCCAGAGTATTGCCCCACAGCCCCAGAGAATTGCCCCATTACCTTCCCCGCCTCAGTAAATTGCCCCCCAACCCCAAAGAATTACCCCCCAGCCCCATAGAATTGCCCTGTGACCTTCTCCAGAGAATTGTCCCCCAGCCCCAAAGAATTCCCCTGTGACCTCCCCCAGCCCCAGTGAATTGCCCCCCAGCCCTGGTGAATCGCACCACAGCCCCAGAGAGTTGCCACGTCAGCTCCGCGAACCCCAGAGAATTGTCCACCAACCCCAGAGAAATGCCCCCCCCCCCCAGAAAATTTCCCCATCACCTCCCTCAGCCCCAGAGAATTGCCCACCAACCCCAGAGAATTGCCCCCCAGTCCCATAGAACTGCCCTGTGACCCCACCAGTCCCAGAGAATTGCCCCCCAGCCCCAGAGGATTGTCCAGTGACCTCCCCCAGCCCCAGTGAATTGCCCCCCGCCCCAAGAGTATTGCCCCACAGCCCCAGGGAATTGCCCCCCAGTCCCATAGAATTGCCCTGTAACCTCCCCCAGAGAATTGCCCCACAGCCCCAGAGAATTGCCCTGTGACCTCCACCAACCCAGAGAATTGCCCCACAGCCCCAGAGAATTGCCCCCTCGACCTACTAGAATTGCCCCATGACCTCCCCCAGCCCCAGAGAATTTCCCCCAGCCTCAAAGAATTGCCCCATTAACTCCCCCAACCCCATTGAATTGCCCCACAGCCCCAGATAATTGCCCTACATCCCCAGAGAATTGCCCCATTACTTCCCCCAGTCTCAGAGAATTGTCCACCAACCCCAGAGAAATGCCCCCCCCCCCCAGAAAATTTCCCCATCACCTCCCTCAGCCCCAGAGAATTGCCCACCAACCCCAGAGAATTGCCCCCCAGTCCCATAGAACTGCCCTGTGACCCCACCAGTCCCAGAGAATTGCCCCCCAGCCCCAGAGGATTGTCCAGTGACCTCCCCCCCGCCCCAGTGAATTGCCCCCCCGCCCCAAGAGTATTGCCCCACAGCCCCAGGGAATTGCCCCCCAGTCCCATAGAATTGCCCTGTAACCTCCCCCAGAGAATTGCCCCACAGCCCCAGAGAATTGCCCTGTGACCTCCACCAACCCAGAGAATTGCCCCACAGCCCCAGAGAATTGCCCCCTCGACCTACTAGAATTGCCCCATGACCTCCCCCAGCCCCAGAGAATTTCCCCCAGCCTCAAAGAATTGCCCCATTAACTCCCCCAACCCCATTGAATTGCCCCACAGCCCCAGATAATTGCCCTACATCCCCAGAGAATTGCCCCATTACTTCCCCCAGTCTCAGAGAATTACCCCAGCCCCAGAGAATTGTCCCACAGCCGATTAGAATTGCCCTGTGACCTCCCCCAGCCCCAGAGAATTGCCAAATAGCCACAGAGAATTGCCCCACACCCCCATAGAATTACCCTGTGACCTCCCAAAGCCCCAGAGATCTGCCCCCAGCTCCAGAGTATTGCCCCACAGCCCCAGAGAATTGCCCCATTACCTCCCCCGTCTCAGTAAATTGCCCCCCAACCCCAGAGAATTACCCCCCAGCCCCATAGAATTGCCCTGTGACTTTCTCCAGAGAATTGTCCCCCAGCCACAGAGAATTTTCCTGTGACCTCCCCCAGCCCTAGTGAATTGCCCCCCAGCCCTGGTGAATCGCACCACAGCCCCAGAGAATTGCCCAGTCACCTCCCCCAGCCCCAGAGAATTGCCCCAGCCCCAGAGAATTGCCCCGTGACCTCCCCCGGCCCCAGTGATTTGCCCCACAGCCCCATCACCTCCCAGAGCCCCAGAGAATTGCCCCATGAACTCCACCAGCCTCAGTGAATTGTCCCCAACCCCAGAGATTTAACCCCTAGGCCCCAGAGATTTGCCCTGTGACCTCCTCCAGCCCCAGAGAATTGCCCGCAGCCCCAGAGAATTGCTCCACAGCCCCAGAGAATTGCCCCCCAGCCCCATAAAATTGCCCTGTGACCTCCCCCAGCCCTAGAGAATTGCCCCATGACCTCCCCCTGGCCCCAGAAAATTGCCCTCTGGCTACAGAGAATTGCACCCCAGCCCCAGAGAATTGCCCCATCACCTCCCCCAGCCCCAGAGAATACCCCCCAGCCCCAGAAAATTGCCACGTGACCTCCAACAACCCCAGAGAATTACCCCCTAGCCCCAGAGAATTTCCCTGAGACCTCCAACAACCAAAAGAATTGCCCCACAGCCCCAGATAACTGCCCTGTGACCTCCCACAGCCCCAGAGAATTTCCCTGAGACCTCCAACAACCCAAAGAATTTCCCCACAGCTCCAGATAACTGCCCTGTGACCTCCCCAAGCCCCAGTGAATTGCCTCCAGCCCCAGAGAATTGCCCCACAGCCCCAGATGACTGCCCTGTGACTTTCCACAGCCCTAGAGAATTACCCCCTAGCCCCAGAGAATTTCCCTGAGACCTCCAACAACCCAAAGAATTGCCCCACAGCCCCAGATAACTGCCCTGTGACCTCCCTCAGCCTCAGTGAATTGCCCCACAGCCACAGATAACTGCAGTGTGACCTCCCACAGCCCCAGAGAATTACCCCCTAGCCCCAGAGAATTTCCCTGAGACCTCCAATAACCCAAATAATTGCCCCCCAGCTCCAGAGAATTGCCCCACAGCCCCAGATGACTGCCCTGTGACCTTCCACAGCCCCAGAGAATTACCCCCTAGCCCCAGAGAATTTCCCTGAGACCTCCAACAACCTAAAGAATTGCCCCACAGCCCCAGATAACTGCCCTGTGACCTCCCCCAGCCTCAGTGAATTGCCCCACAGCCCCAGATAACTGCAGTGTGACCTCCCACAGCCCCAGAGAATTACCCCCTAGCCCCAGAGAATTTCCCTGAGACCTCCAATAACCCAAATAATTGCCCAACAGCCCCAGATAACTGCCCTGTGACCTCCCCCAGCCTCAGTGAATTGCCCCCCAGCTCCAGAGAATTGCCCAACAGTCCCAAAGAAATGCCCGTGACCTCCACCAACCCCAGAGAATTGCCCCACAGCCCCAGATACTTGCCCCATGACCTCCCCCAACCCCAGTGAATTGCCCCACAGCCCCAGATAACTGCCCTGTGACCTCCCACAGCCCCAGAGAATTTCCCTGAGACCTCCAACAACCCAAAGAATTGCCCCACAGCCCCAGATAACTGCCCTGTGACCTCCCACAGCCCCAGAGAATTTCCCTGAGACCTCCAACAACCCAAAGAATTTCCCCACAGCCCCAGATAACTGCCCTGTGACCTCCCCAAGCCCCAGTGTATTGCCCCCAGCCCCAGAGAATTGCCCCACAGCCCCATATGACTGCCCTGTGACCTTCCACAGCCCCAGAGAATTACCCCCTAGCCCCAGAGAATTTCCCTGAGACCTCCAACAACCCAAAGAATTGCCCCACAGCCCCAGATAACTGCCCTGTGACCTCCCCCAGCCTCAGTGAATTGCCCCACAGCCCCAGATAACTGCAGTGTGACCTCCCACAGCCCCAGAGAATTACCCCCTAGCCCCAGAGAATTTCCCTGAGACCACCAATAACCCAAATAATTGCCCCCCAGCTGCAGAGAATTGCCCCACAGCCCCAGATGACTGCCCTGTGACCTTCCACAGCCCCAGAGAATTACCCCCTAGCCCCAGAGAATTTCCCTGAGACCTCCAACAACCCAAAGAATTGCCCCACAGCCCCAGATAACTGCCCTGTGACCTTCCCCAGCCTCAGTGAATTGCCCCACAGCCCCAGATAACTGCAGTGTGACCTCCCACAGCCCCAGAGAATTACCCCCTAGCCCCAGAGAATTTCCCTGAGACCTCCAACAACCCAAAGAATTGCCCCACAGCCCCAGATAACTGCCCTGTGACCTCCCCCAGCCTCAGTGAATTGACCCACAGCCCCAGATAACTGCAGTGTGACCTCCCACAGCCCCAGAGAATTACCCCCTAGCCCCAGAGAATTTCCCTGAGACCTACAATAACCCAAATAATTGCCCAACAGCCCCAGATAACTGCCCTGTGACCTCCCCCAGCCTCAGTGAATTGCCCCCCAGCTCCAGAGAATTGCCCAACAGTCCCAAAGAAATGCCTGTGACCTCCACCAACACCAGAGAATTGCCCCACAGCCCCAGATACTTGCCCCATGACCTCCCCCAACCCCAGTGAATTGCCCCACAGCCCCAGATAACTGCCCTGTGACCTCCCCCAGCCCCAGTGAATTGCCCCCAGCCCCAGAGAATTGCCCCACAGCCACAGATAACTGCCCTGTGACCTCCCACAGCACCAGAGAATTACCCCCCTAGACCCAGAGAATTTCCCTGAGACCTCCAACAACACAAAGAATTGCCCTCACAGCCCCAGATAACTGCCCTGTGACCTCCCCCAGCCTCAGTGAATTGCCCCACAGCCCCAGATAACTGCCCTGTGACCTCCCACTGCCCCAGAGAATTACCCCCTAGCCCCAGAGAATTTCCCTGAGACTTCCAACAACCCAAAGAATTGCCCCACAGCCCCAGATAACTGCCCTGTGACCTCCCCCAGCCTCAGTGAATTGCCCCCCAGCTCCACAGAATTACCCCACAGCCCCAGATAACTGCCATGTGACCTTCCCCAGCCCCAGTGAATTGCCCCACAGCCCCAGAGAATTGCCCCATCACCTCCCCCAGTTCGAGAGAATTGCCCACAGCCCTAGAGAATTGCCAGTGACCTCCCCCAGCCCCAGAGAATTGCCCCGTGACCTCCACCAACACCAGAGAATTGCCCTCTAGTCCCAGTGAATTGCCCTATCACCTGCCCTAGCCCCCAGTACATATATAAAAAAAGATAAAAAATATACATTGTATATTTTGGCAGGGGCCATAGAATACCCACAGGGCTGCAGGGATCCAAAAGGGGGTCACAGAGGAGCCGCAGGCACACAGGGGGCCCTGGGAAATGTGGGAGGCTGCAGGGCACCCATGGGAGGGCTGCAAGGGCCACAGGGGACTCTGGGTGCCACAGGGACCTTAGGGGACCACCAGAAGCCACAGAGGGCCGCGGTGGCCAAGGGAGGGACGTGGGGGCCGAGGGAGTGAGACGCAGGGGCCATTAGATGGGAGCCAGGGGGCTGCGGGGGCCACTTGGGGGCATGTGGGGGTCAGCAGGGGTTCCCATGGGAGGGCTGCAAGGGCGACACGGGCCCTAGGGGCCACAGGGTCCTTAGGGGACCTGCAGATCCACATGGGGTTGAGGAAGGGCCACAGGAGCCACAGGGGGCCTGCGGAGGCCACTAGGGCCATAGTGGATCTACAGGGGCCACAGAGGACCTGTGTGGGCCACAGAGGACCTGCGGGGGCTAATGGGGATTTGTGAGTGTCACTGGGGGGCTGCAGGGGCCACAGAAAACCCACTGGGGCCACAGGTGGGGCACGTGGGCCACTGGGCACCCGCCTGGGCTACAGGGGACCTGCAGGGTCCACAAGGGACCCACAGGGGACACAGGGGAACCAAGGGGGCCACTGGGGCTACTGGGGGCCATGGGGGGGTCACTAGTGGGCCACGGGCAAGCCAGGGGGGCCACAGGGTGGCCGTGGGAGATCGGTAGGGGCACCTCAGTGGTGCAATGTAGCTCTGCCTCTGGTCCCTTCTACCTCCCCCTCTGCTCCCTCTTCTCCCACCTACCTACCCCTCTGCTCCCTCTTCTCCTTCCTACCTCTTCCTCTGCTCCCTTCTCCATTCCAAAACCTCTGAGCTGTTCTCGGAGATAATCAGAAGGGGCGTTGACGTCATGGCTGACATCACCACGCTTTGCTGATTGGCTGAAAAGCACGCACATGTGCCCTGGGCAGGGGTACGAATCCTAAATTTGTACCCATCATGGCAGCTTGCAGCAGATGCTACAGCAGCTGCTGGGAGTTGCTGGGGGTGTAAACATCACCCCCAGCACATTTTTTTTTTTATTGCAAAAACTGCTTGCATATTTTCATGCAAACCTTTTTGCTAGGTGGGTTATGATGCGTTCTACAAGATGCATGCATAACCCACCTCACTTTAATATGCCTTTAAGTAATATTCAATTTACAGGAGAGATTCATCTCATATGAGAACACTATTGAATTCCAATAACCAGGGAATATATTTAAAAATTAAGAGCACAACAAAAAGTCATCAGTCATATATTTTATTGATATTAATCGACAATATTACAATTTTATTATTTAAATTAATTTTTTATGTTTAAACCATTAAAGGTTAAGTTTTAAATTAATACCTAAAGGGCATTGCGAAAAGGTATTTCTATTTTGACCTGTCTATCGGTAAAATTTGGTTACAATTTATAACTAAATATCTAGGATTAAAATTCCTAAAAATAAAGGCAAGCCCAACAGTCAGTATTGTTAATGACTATTAGCAATTTATATAAAACCCAGAAGACTCACAGACGAATGCAGAATGTTATAAGTTCAAGTTTAAATATACAACTATTAGACCTGTTATGAAGTTTTCTCAGCAATAAAAGCAGTTCCTGATATTTTATAATGCTGAGCCTGCATTCATATTTTTAAATACTACATTTAAGTATGGGTATTTAAGAGACATCAGCTATCTTGGTGAAGGGATCAAAAGAACCTGAAAGATCTGCTGGGTAGGTTTGGCCACAACAACCTTATCAAGCGCGACTGAAGAAGCAGATCCTAACAAAAGGGTCTTGGGTAGGGGTGCTGTTATGGGAAGAGATGGGGAGTTGCACTGAGAGAGTTGGTACACAGGGGGACCAGCGCAAAAGCAAAATGTAGAGCATTTTATTTGCACCAGGGCCCTCCATTCTCTAGCTCTGCCACTGTTTACTAGAGTTGCTACTAGAAATTATGGGGGCACAGCAACCACAAAACAAAAATATTAGAAAATCTACCAGGTTCTTCTAATATGATAGAGATATATTGAACTCCATATAGAATAGACTGTGAGGGATTCAGCAAAAAGCGCAATAAAATTCCAGGATGTGCTCCTGATTGGATCAATCATCGATGACAGTTTTGTTTTGTTTTGTAACATTTTATTCACTTTTTTAACTACAATACAATCATAGTTTAGTTATAGAAATTACATTTTTTATTTAATGAGTTTAAAAAATTAAATAAAAGTAGATCTAATAATATAAACAAAAATATACAATTAAAAGATACATAAACAATACATAAACAAATTAATAAAGGCACATTAAATACATTTTAAAGACAATTCTATTTTATCAATATTTAATATATATATATATATATATATATATATATATATATATATATCTAATATACTAATTGTATAGTAATATAAATTTAAATTAAACTTTTAGTTTATTTTACACATTAAAAAAACATAAAACTTTTACTTAACTTTTTTAAAGTATTTTTTAATTGTAAAACCTTAAATTGTTTTTATTATTTTATAAACTTTGTAACAGAAAGTACTAACAATTGTCCACCAGGAAATATTTCTTTGTCTCCGTAACCTTTATTGCATTTGTCATGTTTTTTTATTTCCTAATCTGCATAAGATATTAGTAGTATGACGTAATTTAAATATAACATTGTACGTTTTTGACATTAGCAGCAGCTCTAGAAAGCTAGAAAACCCATAGGAAGAGTTGCATTTCTATCCATTGTTCTTTAATGGGCAGTTCTAGTAAGCTACACAAATATTGTAAACACTTGTAAATCTGTCTTACTCTGATTACTGTTATATCCATTAATAGGTTGAAATAAATAGAATGCAGGTTTATAGTCTGTACCTCTCATGATCGTTTTGTTCTCTTATTTTTCTTTGGCAACAGATGTGGCCATACAAGGATTTGTGAAAATCCAACATATTCAGGGTTTTGATAAAATTCATGTTTAACAGGTACAAAACAGAAATTACATTGTGTCTTCTTAACTTCAATATTATATTTTATTTGCTGCAGGTTACACTTAATTAATTTACATGTCAGATTTTTTTTTAATTAATGTGGGAAATATTTGTGTGCCAAGGTAGACCACACAAAAATTTTAAGTGGTCATTGTTGGGCATGCAATTAATGACAATATAGATCTGTCAGTGACACAAAGCCATTTATGTTCATTAAATGTAATTTTGAGCCACTTGCTGTGGTGTGCCTTTACAGACATAGTACTAAAGATCTCCAATTTGCAACTACCAGTAATATGCCTATGATTCCAGGTCTTGGTGGCACCAGACCAGAACTGCAGATCTGTCCACAGCAACGCTATCTAAGAGTAGGACGCTTATGATTCTTACAGTTTCACTATGTAAAGCTAACATCCATGGATGTAATGCCAACAGCAGCATTACATCCATACGCATGGAGAAAGGCTGCAAGGCATTTCAATCTTTAGTAATACTGATTACAATTGCCAATAGTTCCTTAGAACTCTCTTCCACTCCACCTGCTCAAGTAGGCAATGGGTTGAGAAAAGCACCAAAATAAAATCCCTTCTATGAGCCTTTTGTAAATCAGATACTCTAAGTTAGGGCATTGACGTAAATTGGCTGTGGGAGCTTTTTTTTGCCTAACTTCTACACTAATGTAAATCTTTCACTCCACCAGTTTAGAGCACTCAGCCCACATCCATATATTCTGCCTTAGATGCAACAGATTTCTGTGCATGGAGTAGCCAAATCAAGGGTTTGAAAACCACTTGCAAGTGGTCTTTGGTACACGTAAATCTTTTTTTCTGCTTTTTGCATTTACAGCAGTGCCCTATTTGCAAGTGATCCATAAAATCTTATTAGCATAGGGTTAGGATGTTGAAGTCTAATAGAGTAACTTGTAATTTATTTTCAGTGCAAAACTCAATGGAAAAGTCTGTGTTCACTCGTAGCAGTGACCCATAGGCGTTCTCTCCGCAATGTTTTAGGGATGATTAACATAGCTAAGTAAGATTTACTCTGCAGTTAGGGCACTCATAAGTGCCTTTTCTGGGATTAGCATAGGCCCTATTCTGGTAGCTGGACCTCCCTCTCCTACACCATCAAAAGCTGTACTGGCTGCTTCAGAGGGGGTCAGATTTCTCCACTCCTTCATTAATCTTGCTGGTATGCTCCAATACCCAATTTGGAGGAATCCAATACCCAACTTGTAGAAGTCAGCCTAAATTTTCAAAATACAAACCTCCAGGAAGGGTTAATCCAACTCTGTCCCTTGAACTTGATCATAATTCAGAGGCTTTTGTTTGGGGGGGCTTTTCTATATCTGCCTCCTAAGTTAACATGCTCCTTTAGGTCCCATTTGTGTCATGCACAGTGCAAGATTGTATTAGGCATATTCTTTAATTGTTCAGTATATGTGTTCTTTTCTTTTCTTTCCAGAACTCGTCTTTTGAATTCCACTGGAACTGATCTGGAGTGGATAGCTTGGGATCAGCTCTTCTATTGAAGTGATACTCACCTCTCATGAGATTATGATGGAATATTATTATGAGGTTTGAACAGAAACTAATGATCTATTTGTATCAACTGTACTCCTAACACAGACCTAGGGGCCTCATTCAATTTCAATTTGGCCAATTGAATAGGGCTCTATATAAGCACAGAGCATTTTCCATTTTTACAGAAGTTTTTAGTTGGTGAAGACCTTGCTTTAGAATAGAAATTCACTAACTAAAAACTTCTGTAAAAAAAATATGTTCTGTGCTTATATAGAGCCCTATTCAATTGGCCAAACTGCAATTGAATGAGGCCCCTAGATTGGATCCGGGTAGCTCATAAAGCTTTAATAAAGGGGTGATTAATAAAATAGCATCAACAAGGAAAATGGAAAGGATGCATCAACAGCTTCAGCAGCAGGCCCAATAGAGGATCTAGAGCAACAAAATCAAATCAAAGCATACCATTTTTATTTATGGTTTTTTGAATAGCTTGACTTGATAATGACTTGATAATGGCCAAAAAACACAGTTTTGCATTTTTATTTATCTAATACACAATTATGCTGCAGTGGGTTCCACCATATTGGTTTCTGGTAATTACCTTGCTGAATTTGGAGAATGCCTTGACTACACAGGAAATTCTACCCACAAAAAGGGACTGTGGCATTTCTAAGTGTCAGAGCTTTCAGTAGCTGTAATGAAAAGCTCATTGGTCTAGAAGGACACATCTTTTAGAGAAAGTAAAAGTCAGAATCAGCTGACAAATAGAATATGGATACCTGCAGTAAAGAATCATTTCTTATAAAAGATAAAATTGCAAAGGCTGTGTTTATATTTTTTACCTTCTAACAAACATTTTGCCTG
Organism: Discoglossus pictus; assembly: GCA_027410445.1. Lineage (NCBI taxonomy): Eukaryota > Metazoa > Chordata > Amphibia > Anura > Alytidae > Discoglossus > Discoglossus pictus. The sequence continues at coordinate 182,262,792 of CM050165.1, forward strand.
TTGCAAAGATTAGTTATAAACTATGAATTTTGACCACAATGATCCTTTAAATTACACCTTTTCATTGTGGTATTGTTTTATTGTCTATTTCTAATTCACAGAAGTTGGCAGAACTTCCATGTAAACTATGTATGTAGGATAAATTAATTAAAATAGTTTGTTGCTCTAAGCTAACCTATTTCTGTATTTGGAATGGAAAATATCATAAAAAGAATGTACAGCATGTCTGGTAATGTTTTCAACATATATGCCTTCAGTATTGTCTTCTTAATAAACTGAGTGAATAAGTAATTATGTTTCTGGATTTGGACTGCGCTATATTATAGTTTTGTACCCTGGGCTATTTATCACAAGCTAACATTAGTTCTCTTCCTTTAAGGATAACCTGTTTTGCAACAACAGTGCAAGAAGAGCTTGGCGAGTTTCCACATTCTTACTCAAGTTACATCCTCTTGGGGAAAGCACTTTTTGCTTCTGGTTACAATTTTGATACGTTCATTTTATATTTCATAAGACACAATTTTTATATTTTTTTAAAACTTTTGCCATTAGGCAAATAAGGTATTCTGTGCAAAGCTATAAAATGGATAGCAAATGATATTTATACCATAACATGCAAAAATCACCAAACGGAAGTTAATTTATTTTAAAGAGTGGTATACAATCAATGTACAAGCAGTTTTTCTCTACATCAAATAATTTCTGAAATATTTAGAATTGATTTAGCAGTTCCTGTATTCTGATGTGCAACTCATATGCATATGTTCAACTGAGAGTGCTTGATAAGGGTGAGAAAAGGGTCTAACTGCCAAATAACATTAAGTGTCTTCAGATAACATTAACAGTCTTATTAAATTGCAATTCGGCAAATTCTAAAGGGCTCTATATAAGCACAGAGCATATTTTTTTTACAGAAGTTTTTATTTGTGGACTTCTATCCAAAAGCAAGGTCTTCACGAACTAAAAACTTCTGTATAAAAAATATGTTCTGTGCTTATATAGAGCCCTATTCAATTGGCCGAATCGCAATTTAATAAGGCTGTAAGTGTAAGACTGTAATCCTAATAAGCACATGAAATTATATAATTAATATGCATGATCTGCTCATTTGCATATATATGCAAAAACATCATGGAATTTCCCATGATTAATTCACTTTAGAAAGAAATGACTAACACAATATATAGCCAGTTTTTAATGCACCTTAAGAATAACTTAAAACAGCAACCTGATTTTGGAGTGAAAAAGTCCCTTTAAAAATCATTTTAAATATGTGAAATAATAAAAAGTGTAAAAACTAAAATAAAAAATTGCCATTCCGGTACGCAAAGCAGAAGTTACCAAAGATGACTGGTCACTTAATTTGGGGGTCCCATATAATTAAGCAAAAATAATTAAGCTCTGCAGTTTTTTTAAGAGAACGTACCTTTAGCACATCTTATCTTCCATTGATGTAACCAGTGCTTAAATGAGCTTTAGCTGCTTTTTCACTGCAAGCAGCATTATGTGAATCACATGCACAGTCACATCCATTTTAAAAATTCCAGGTCTGTATTCTACTTTTATTTGTGCTGACATTTGCAAAGTATATGTTTTTGGAAACACATTACACTACTGGCCGGAATAAGATTTCACTCTTTTACCACCCTAAGCAAAGATGACAAACGTGGAGAGACCAACCAACTGCTCTCCCTGCTAATTTCCCCATTTGTGATACTGTTAGAGTTACTCTTTTATGAATTCCCAGGTGATCAAAATAAAGTGTAGTGCAAATCGTGTATTTTACATTCTTTTTGTATTTATTATTTGAAAGCTGTAGTGCGACTTTCAGCATCTTATCAAATTCTAGAGTTTTTGTTTCACACTAACAGCCTTATTAAATTTCAATTCGGCAAATTCTAATGGGCTCTATATAAGCACAGAGCATATTTTTTTACAGAAGTTTTTAGTCTGTGAACTTTTATCCAAAAGCAAAGTCTTCACTAACTAAAAACTTCTGTAAAGAAAATATGCTATGTGCTTATATAGAGCCCCTAAGAATTTACCGAATTGCAATTTATTAAGGCTGTTAATTTAGGATTGGTGGAGTACTGAGTAGCCTGAATACTGATTGGCTTATGTAACTGTAACACCCACAATGGTAAAGCATAATTACAATGATATGCCTATCTCTCCAACTATGTTGCTTCTTGGGTCATTTGCACTATTTATAAAATGACCCATAAATCATTCACATCTCAGCCTCCTTACTTTTTTATCCTCATTCTTGATCTTCTTTACTTACTTGTAACTCCTTCCCATCTCCTATCACTCCTTCAGACAATAGCTGCCTGTTGGAGACATCTTAAACAATCCAGGTTCATCATCAATCACCACCTTCTTTCAACTTACATGCACACCAGATACCAGAACAACAGCAATACCCATAACATGCCACTCCTTTCCCTTTCTTCATCAGTTCACTCATTAATCCATTTTCAAATCAGGGATATTGACAAAATGTGTCATTTTGTTACACGACTGAGATCCTAATCTATACACTCATCATATCCTGCATCGACTACTGCAGCCGCAATGCATCTGTAGACTTACCAAATGTTTCTGCTTCTCCTCCCCTATCATTACCTTCTGCTATGCTCACTCTTTGAATATCTAATTTCATTAGACATGGCCGAGTTTTCAAATATTGAATTTCCATCTGAAAACTCAATTTTCTGCGAAGCGTACTACCTACCTCTTTATCTCTACCACCTGCAAATTCAAGTATGGCCAAGTATTCTGGCTCACTCACATGTTTTCCTAAGTCACAATGATCCTCTCTGAAATAGATAATACCCAATGTTCAGCTTTATATTAGCCCTATTGAGAGGACAGTGTTTTTACTACCACCTTCCTATTATGCAAATAGAAGCTGCCTCTGCATTTAAGGGATGTTGATCAGCAGAAACCAAAATGGTAGCATAATCATAAAAAGTATAATGAGTATAATTTAAATGTATGACTGCAGTCGTCCTTAAACATGCAGTAGTTTAATTCTGACTTTGAAGTTCACCCTTCAATTGAGAATTCTGATAGTGACAAAATGTTTTCACTGGATCTAAGCCACAAAAGAAACTGGTCAAACAGGTCCTGATGATGTTACACTTCTCCTGAGCCAGTGAATGAATGCCAATGAATACAAATATAACAAAGGAGAAAGTTACAAAAATATGCAACCCAGTGAGAAGCTATATACAGATTGTAATATGAATATATGGTGGCTGAGTTGCTGCCGCAGATTTTTTTAAAAAACGCCTTCCCCACAGAGTGGAGACCCTGTGCTACATTGAGTACATTTGATCTCTTAATTTATTATTGGAGCGGGGCAGGTAATTATTTTTATAGAAAGGTGATCTGATCACCCTAGGGATGATCTGACCACCTACATATATTTTTGGATTTTTTTATTGATCCCTACCGGCACCTTCCTTGTATAGAGAAGTTGCAAGGTCGGTGTTGTATAAGAAATTTCGCCCTGCGGTCCTCCATTCACTAGTTCTGCTACTAATGAAGACTAAGGCTTAGTATATAATTCAGAGCTAACATACTAGTATTTATTTTCATAGTATAATGTTCAGGAATGACCAGTTTGAAATGCCTTTGGTAACCTCTCTACTATGTAACTCTGATGCAATGTGAACAAGTTACACCACAGTACATAACTTTGATTTTGATCTGCTCTTTAGCAATTGATCATAAGTGAAATACGTCACCACTTTCTTTTTCTAACTAAAAAATGCTTTAATTATGTTGGCAGCAGAGGACCACACATAAAACACTTAGTCACGCACATGTCTGCTTTAATTCAGTGATATAACTGGTTGTTGTAAAACCTTCATTTGTATTTCTATAGTAAAAATGTTTTTGAAAAAGAGATGGTATGTTTCTAGGAATAAATAAGAAAAAACAATTGATATTATTTACTTGTCATTTATTTATTTGTTTTGTTTTTATTTATTATTTATTGTTGATGTATCTGGAAAATTATTTGATTTCTGTCAGCACCAGTAAAATTAGAAATTGTTATTTGTATAATTTGCATAATTAATATATTCTTATTATGTTTTATTTCAGGGGCATTTTAGGTACAAATGTGATTTATATGTACAGCGCTACGGAATATGTTGGCATGATATAAATAAACGATAATATAAATATTTAAACTACTTTTAATTAATAAATGTTATCTACCTCATAGTAAATCTCTCCTAAAAGACATTAACATATATGTCATATCATATTTACACTTAATTTACTTCTAACAAGCCCCCAGTTGTCCCCATTCAGGACTGCCCCCTCTCTTCCTGTTCTCGCTTATGCCTTAATTCAAAGCTGTGACCTAAGAGCATGCTCACAGGTAGTAGCTTCAGACTACCAGTGTAATGCTAAAAGGTACCCATAGCATGTCACTGTCTAATTGCTGACAACATTACATTGGAAGTATGAAGATCCTTCCTGTGTGTGTGACCATAGATCACAACTATGTAACATGTCAACCTACACAAGAGGGAACAGAAAGATAGTAGACAGTCCCAGAATGTGAAAAAAACTGTAAGCTGAGTATAACTTGTATATGGCATTGGCAATGAGGATACAATTAATTAATTAAAGTAATTAAAACATTTATGTATACAAAAAATGGATCACTGTACTATAAAAATCACGGATAAGTATACTTCATTTAAAATGTTTAAACTTTGTAATGCTAGTAGTTATACTTTATAGCTTTTAATTTTAAGGGTTTTTGCTCTACCCGCTTTGGTGCTAAGCTCTGGCCTTTAGGCATAATTAGGGATGGGGCAGCTGTAGCAGACTTCCTGTGTGCGTCAGTGTATGACTGGTGCTGATCTGAGGTTTTATTTATGTAAGTCCATCATTGGGATGTTGCTTTTTCTTTCATCATCTGTCTGTCTATGCCTCTGAAGTCAACCTGTTTCACCATTCAAGGTAGTCTTTATCATCCTCTCTCAATCTTTCCCTCTCCAAGACAAGTAACCTATCCATGCATTGCCTAAGCAATGGCTCTCCTATTTGTCACTGTCTTGCCTAGCCGGGCCAATCAGCGAGGTTTCAACAAACCGGGTAATTTAAACGGACCATTAGAAATGGAGTCTACGATCTATGGGAAAATGTATAGTATTTTCCAACCTGCACCTGTCATAGAATTAAGACCGGCTATCTCACACTTCCAGACCCGAGTGAGCATCTGTTTTGCTTGGGTACGTATGGCCCTGGAGGTATGGCCAAAAAGTGGGTCATGACAGTTAGACCCTCCCACCATGTTTAAAACAGTGGAGGGTGTCCTAGCCTCTCATTCTCCAGAAACTGGTTGGGGAGACATAAATACTTCCCCTGCAGTGCCTTGTGATATGTTGTGTACTGCTTAGAGACCCACACACTCACCTCGCTGTATATATTCCTGTTTGTGTCCAACACAGCAAATTTTGCTGCAGGTAATAACGAAAAGCTAGTGAAGTTTATTGAACAGAATAAAATGCCAGTATGTGCTTTTCCCCAGCACTGTGTATTTAAATATAGTTTAGGACCTTCACAGGTCTGGACCTGCATGAGTGCTCCCGGCACTGGGGAGCTACAGTTCAATGAGGGAACCATGAATGCCAACATGTACTGTGACATACTGAAGCAGAGCATGATCCACTCCCTTCGAAGACTGGGCCGCAGGGCAGTATTCCAACAAGATAAAGACCCCAAACACAACTCCAAGACGACCACTGCCTTGCTAAAGAAGCTGAAGGTAAAGGTAAAGGTGGACTGGCCAAGCATGTCACCAGACCTAAACCCTATTGAGAATCTGTGGGGAATCCTCAAATGGAAGGTGGGAGAGTGCAAGGTCTCTAACATCCACCTGCTCCGTGATGTCATCATGGAAGAGTGGAAGAGGACTCCAGTGGCAACCTGTGAAGCTCTGGTGAACTCCATGCCCATGAGGGTTAAGGCAGTGCTGAAAAATAATGGTGGCCACACAACATATTGACACTTTGGTCCCAATTTGGACTTTTCCACTTAGAAGTGTACTCACTTTTGTTGCCAACGGTTTAGACATTAATGGCTGTGTGTTGAGTTATTTTGAGGGGACAGCACATTTACACTGTTATACAGGATGTACACTTACTACTTTACATTGTAGCAGAGTGTCATTTCTTCAGTGTTGTCACATGAAAAGATATACAATATTTACAAATATGTGAGGGGTGTACTTACTTTTGTGAGATACTATATAAATATATATATATATACTAGCGACTTGCCTGTCAAAAAATGACGCAATAAAATTGTAAGGCAGGTAATGCTGTTTGGTCGAGACATTAATTTTGTTGGTGGTCCGAGATTCTTCAGCGCTCATTGCGAGCCTTGCGCTGAGTGCCCTTGGCGCTCATTGCGAGGCTGTTGGTTGTTATATATTTTTTTTGATAGGGGCTTTTGCTGTTATTGTTTGGTCGGCGCTGATCTGCTTTTTGCGCTTATTGCAAGGCTTTGTGTGCTATGAGCAGCGTTGGCGCTCATTGTGAGTCGTGCGGTGAATGGGTTTTGTGTTTATTGTGAGAGTTTTTTTTTTATTTTGTGTATATTTGTTTTTGTATGCTAATGAAATGATTAATACATTAATAAATCAATATACTTTACCTATTTGGAAGTATTATATGCAGGAAGAGTTGTGCTGAAGAGCTGACAATCTGTTTTGAGGTTCCTGCAGCATACAATGTAGGTTTGCACTGTAGTGGAGCTGAGGTGTAAGTGTCAGCAATGTGTGCAGTGTGTAATGTAAATAGGCTGCGTGCGCGAGGGAAAGCCGTTAGGGTAGCTGTGTACTTCCGCATTCTGTAAGTTAGTGTTGTAAAATGGCTTCTAATGTGTATGTGGTACGTGGCTGTGGATGATGTAGCGTCCTTGTTAAGAGTGTATCTTGTACCTCGTACGGCTTTTTTGAAAATCCGTATGTGCTTGATGGTGTTTTGCGTGTTTAGGGTCCTGTAGCCTCGTTTTCGTTTTTTTGGCGGCCATTTTTTCTCTCGCTTAGGGGATTTTCGTGTGTCAAAACTTGTGAATTTGGCCTTAAATTGAGGTGTAACTTCACTTGCAGTGGTCCTGGGTGTCCTAAGTCCCGCGTTTCCTTTTTTTTTATGCTAAGTCCCGCGGTTTGTATTTTTCCGTATATAGTGATTGCGTGTTAGATGTATTTTGGTAAAGTGCCGCTTGTGTGTTTTTGTAACTGCGTGTGAGGCGCCGTAGAGCCTCCACCTCCGCAAATGCGGCCCCAAATGCTCTGTGCTTAAATAGAGCCCTTTTAAATTTGCTGAATCACAATTTAATAAGACTGCTAGTATTTACAGTACACTTGTTTGAACATCTAGGCCATTTAACAAATGAAAATAAAACAACCTTTAGGTATTATTTATTTTATACAAGTGCTGGGGAAGTCATCATAATAACACAGTTCTATGTTTATTACTATTTGTATAATTATTTTAGTGAGTAATTACACAAGTTGCTGTGCTTTTATGGCAACTTCCCAAAGTTCCATCCAACTTTAGCATCTGCTACACGCTATGTTTAATAGATAATAAATTAAATGTTATATTGATTGTTTTAACTTTAAATAAATATTTGTAATGGTTCTAAATACATTGAGCCCAATACAATTGAGCAATTGTAAGTTATAGCCCGTAAGTGAAGCCGTAAGTTAATTTGCTATTCAATTGGCATCTATTTGCAGGCACCACAAGCTTTACGGGTTACAGCTTTGAAAACCCTGCGGTGGTTACATTTACAGCCTCCCAAAGCCTTTGATCTTTTCCGTCCACAAGAGTTCTGATCGCTAAAATCGCAAATCGATTTTCAATTGTTACAATTCCCCAAGCCCGCAAATATTTTCACATCCATAAATGGCAAATATAGGAGAAAATCCTATGAGTGCTAGAGGGGGTTTAACCCTGACGTAGCACTGTAAATGCAAATATTAAATAAAAAAAAAATGATGATGTAAATGATGGGGAAAGAGATGATAGACATTAGAATTGATTGCCCAACAGTCTCAAGCCTGCAAATCGTCAATAAAAAAATAAAATTATGTGTCATTTCAGGTTAAATCGATCTTAGGAATCAATGAGCTAATACATATCAGGCCACACACCTGGACTAGAACAGTATTGGCATTCATTTTTATTATTTTGTATTTTGTGGGTTTGCAAGTTCGTTCGCATATCGGACCCCCCAACGTAATTGATTGACATGTAACCTCCATGTTTTACTGCCGTAATGATGGCGGTCTCATTTACTATTGACTGTTTTGAAATGGGTGGTACGACCTTGCTTAATTGATCATGTTACCACCCTGAACTGCTACGTATGTAACTTGCGGGCTTGTTCAATTGAATAGCACCGGAATTGTAGCAGAGTTCAAGCTTGCAGCAAGCCCGCAGGCATACGGCCCGAGAGAAGCCCGCGAGATGCTTCAAATTAAATCAGGCTCATTGTTTTCTAGAAACTGATGATTTACTACTGCTCCAGAAGACTTCTACAATAAATGTTGTACATAATAATAACATTACATTGAATTACAATGTTATGCATGAACATTGGTTTTGACAGATTATATTGCTCTTTAGAGATCAGTGTAGTGGTTATACATTAAAGTAAGTTTTGCTAATTGTCTATCAATTAACTGGGGACAGGGACGAGACAATTCCAGATGTTGAGGTGACAGATTATCAGTCTGGATACATATTATGAGCCTCCATCATGCAAAAGAACTGAATATAATATAGGATACACCAGAAGCCATGTATAGAATAATTAAAGAAACAGAATATACTTTTTTGCACATAGGGATAACAAATTACATTGTTACAAGTTTTTTTTTTTTCAATAAAGTCTATGTTGTGGAATATTTACTCTCAGCTAATATAAGCTGTGTTTGATTTATATATACCCAGGTAAATGTACCTGGGATTGAGAGAGGTATCCTCTCTCGACCCACCTCTTCCTCTGCAAAACTAGAAGTACTTCCTGTTAAGCACACCTCAGTCCATTTCTGAGTCTGCCTGCAGACATGTTTCTCAGCTCTCTCGCTTTTGGCTTCACTATGCCTGTTCCTTTATCATTTGCCTTTGTTGTTTTTTGGCCTTTTGCTTTGCAGTGTCATTGCTTTGCAGCTTCTTACATCTCCTGCATTGCAAATTCTGTCTCCTTTAGGTCTGCGAGGACATTTCTATAGCTGGAGAGTAATGGTTCTTTTCTACTAAATTACCTTGTCTATTTCAGGTAAGTCTTTCTGCCTTACTTATGCTTTCCTTGATGGATGCAGTGAGCCTTTCTTGGTGGTTTTGGGCCTAAGTCACCAAGTTTCTCGCCTTTTCTCGTATCCCTTGTGATAGATTTTGGCCCAAATCTACTATGTTTGCGTCCTTGTCTGTGTCCAAGGTCTCACTTTTGGCCTTCTTAAGTCCGAAACCGGTTTTCTCTGGGTACTACATTTTCTATTAATCTAAATTCCTCCTTCACAGCCTTTTTCAATGTGTTGCGGGCCATGCGATGAGCGCTTTGGCGCTCATTGCAGTCCCCGTGAAACCTGTAACTTTTGGGCATCGCGATGAGCGCCTTCAGTTCAATTGAATCGCTCTGTAACTCCAGCAGATTTTAAAGGATTTTAATAGGGCCCAAGGTATTGTTTTTTTTGTTGCTAAATGACAAAATGGCCACAAATGTTATAAACCACAAGCTATTCCTGCTCCCTGCAAGCTGACCGTGTCCAGATCTAAAGCAACACTTCCTTTACCACAAGCGAGCATTAGTAATAAAATATATTGTTACCCTCAGTTGTGAAATAAAAAAATTAAGTTATAAATTGTTCAGCAACTCTGGAAGTTGCAATTGAACCATAAATCACCCCTCCCTCCCTTAGAGCCAATAGACACATGGCCCCCATTATTAATTTACTTTCCAGTGTAAATCGCCTTCATAGAAAATGTCAGCTGCATCACATCAAATAGTGAAAAATGTTACTACATAAACAACATTTTTTAAACTTAATTCTGAATCTGAATCCCACAATGGATCTGAAAGTGTCTGGATATTATCAGTGCATCCAGTTAAGAAATCCAGCTTTCCACTCTTTATCAACACATGAATTAGCTTAAAAAGTATAAGTTAAATGAACAGATATTTTGTTTTACTTTGTTTAATTTGGGCACAAGAGGTGGGGGAGGTCTGAAATATTTTATTATGAACGTTAGAGAACTGAATTGCTTTCATAATTTTTATGTAGTAAAGATCTATATAAACTACAATTGAATTTGTTTTGACAAATAGTGGATCTCTTGTGTAAATAAACATACACAGAAATGATTTGCTTGCTCCTTACTATCATCTGGAAGGTTATCATAACTGCATATCTTTGTACAGCAAAATGTGCTCCACAGTTTTTAAAAGATTGAAGAATCATCAATCTAAAGATGGTAGGAAATCACCTATTTTCAGTGTAAGTTTTCATACAAAAGATCATCTTTTTTTTATTCTTTACATATAGATTTACAAAACAGTGTATATAAATATAGCACAACAACAGATAAGCACCTTCATAAAAAAGTTAATAATAATAATAATAACAACATTTTTACTTAATGGGTGAATTTGGGAAGCAAGGGGACCTCGAAAGGTCAAGGTATGAGGGGAACAGAAAATAAATTAAGAAAAGGGACCAATATCACATTAGCACCCACAGATCATAGATCCTGTGCTTGGACAACTCATTCCTTTGAAAGACTTAATACAATGTAGCACGAAAGATGTACATTTTCCCATCCGGTAAATCTCTTTTAATCTATTTGAACTTGAATGGTTAGGGATGAAAATATTTTTAATATCCTTTGTTGTGGGTGTTGTTCAGTCCATCAGTCATGCCCGACTCTTGGTGACCATATGGACGCAGCACGGCAGGCACATCTGTCTGTGTTCTGGTTGTGCTTATACAGATGCTTTTCTTGGCAAAGATACTGGAGTGGGTTGCCAGTTCCTTCTCTGACCTCTCTGCTATGACCTGCCCATCTTGGGTGAATCTACATGGTATAGCTCACAGCTTCACTGAGGTACAGAAGCCCCTTCACCACAACAAGGTAGCGATAAGAAGGGGTAATATTCTAAGGCCCTCATTCAATTGCAATTTTGCCAATTGAATAGAGGTCTAAATAAGCACATCACATATTTTTTTAAAGAACTTTTTAGTTAGTAAACATCTATCCACAAACAAGGTTTTCACTAACTAAAAACTTATTTAAAAAAAAAATGTTATCTGCTTATTTACAGCACTATTGAATTGGCCAAATCGCAATTGAATGAGGGCCTTAGTAAGCACTCATTTAGTAGGCACTTCCAGCCATCATTAAATTCCAGCCCCGTAAGTGCAACGTGAAGCTCGCAACAGCTGTGAGCTTGAAGAGTTGCAGATATACGGTGCTATCAAATTAGAACATGCTGCGAGTTACGGGCTTGGCAAACCCGTAAACCATTTTTCGCTCGTCGGATGTCCGGCCGTGAACGTGATCAATTAGTCTGACTCATAGTTACAAGTTGGGATGAGCCAATGGCACAAGAGATTCCCAGAATGACGTCACTGAACAATGGAGGTTGGATTTCAAAGTCTTACAGCATTCAATTACGAGTTACGTTTGGACCCACATTCCAGATATAATGCAATATTGATAAAGCCGTAAATATTATAATCTATCACATGCGAGTTCCATTATATGTATTAACACATTGATTGCTGGGATCGATATAACATGAAAATTAAACATGAAATAAAGTATTTTTTGGGGCCAATTTGCAGGCTTGAGAATTGTGTGCTGTGAAGGATTTTTCATGTATTTGCCTGTGGGCCCTCAGTTAAACCTTCTCCTGTATCTGTTCCGTTCAATATGTATGTACCACTTTAAGAACCAAGGGTATGTGTGTGTAATGCATTGCAGAACATTTTTAAAAAGTTGACAGTTGGCAGTTTACTGCTGGAGCGGGGATAAAAAAAAGTTCAGTTGACTCCCTGAACGGTGTTTCGTCTGGTTACTGGGGGATGTGGGATATTACCTTCTATACCAGCGGAAATCTGGGGATTTAATATTCAAGTCCTGTTACATGTGCTATTAATTCTAAGACCTAACATCACTTTCCTTTTTGATAAAAGTACAGTATTGTGTGTATATGTGCATTTAAAGTGCTACAAGTTGGACTTTACCCCCATGCGGGTCCTCTCCAGCACTCGTTGGCTTCTTGGCTCCATTTGCGAGTTACAAGTTTGATCGCTAGTGATCTTGATGCAATTAAATAGCTCAATTGGAAAATAGCAGTTACGGGCTTGAAAGAACCCCTTAAACCACAAGTGGTCTGTGGGCTGCTTTAAGAGGCTAATTTAATGGGGCTGTTAGTAAGCACTGTGTTATCCCAAAAACAAGATATCAACAGACAGCTCCAAAAGATATGGGGGAGAGACCCAAGAGAGTCCCAATATCGTCATCACAAGGAGGATATCTCTGGGAAAACACAATACTATTGCAAGATAATTTTACATTGATTCTGTTTACTTTGGGCGTTGATAGAAGTAGAGGCTACTAAATCCTACATTACTGAGGAACAAGGTCAGTAATTTCATAATTAAGCAGAGTGTATATTGTGGATATGAACTTTTTTATCTGTATCTTTTTAGATAGTGTATTAGACAAATGTTTCAATTTACTTAAATGTGATGGTGGAAATGTCAACTTGAAAATTGTTTACTTTAATCTTAACCCATAGTAGTACTGTAATTAGGACAAAAAAAGCTTTAAACACATTTTTTCTAACGTCTAACAAATATGAAACCATTAAACTGTCCAACACTATACTGTACAGAATATAATATGTAGCGGGAACAAATGTGCAGCTATGTTTTCAACTATTTTACAGAGTTAGACTTTAAATGGATTTTAATTAAGAAACTTGTAAACATAATTTATTCTTGAAAATTATATATTCCACAACCCGTATAGCCTCTGCTCCGTCTTCACCCCGGCGGGCATGTGACGTCACATTCGCCCTGCGTCATTAGCATATACTGGGTGCCGGAGAAGAAGCAGGTAAGTGAGGGGGAGGTATTTAGAGGGGAGAAAGTGAGGAGGGGGTTGAGGAGGGGGTTGATGAGGAGGAGGGGGGGTGAGGAGGGGGTTGTTGAGGAGGAGGGAGGTTGAGGTTGGGGGGGTGAGGAGGGGGATGAGGATGGGGGTTGAGGATGGGGAGTTGAGGAGGGGGTTGATGAGGAGGAGGGAGGTTGAGGTTGAGGAGGGAGGTTGAGGTTGAGGAGGGGGTTGAGGTTGAGGGGGGGTGAGGAAGGGGTTGATGAGGAGGAGGGAGGTGGAGGTTGAGGAGGGGGGATGAGGTTGAGGGGGGGTGAGGAGGGGGATGAGGATGGGGGGGTTGAGGATGGGGGGTTGAGGAAGGGGTTGATGAGGAGGGGGGGTGAGGAGGGGGTTGATGAGGAGGATAGAGGTTGAGGTTGAGGGGGGGTGAGGAGGGGGATGAGGATGGAGGGGTTGAGGATGGGGGGTTGAGGAGGGGGGTGATATTGAGGAGGGGGGTTGAGGTTGAGGGGGGGTGAGGAGGGGGTTGAGGATGGGAGGGTTGAGGATGGGGGGTTGAGGGGGGAGGATGAGGATGGGGGGTTGAGGGGGGAGGATGAGGATGGGGGGTTGAGGAGTGAGGTTGAGTGGGGGTTGAGGAGGGAGGATGAGGAGGGAGGTTGAGGATGAGGAGGGAGGTTGAGGATGAGGAGGGAGGTTGAGGTTATGGAGGGGGGTTGAGGATATGGAGGGGGGTTGAAGTTGAGGAGGGGGTTGAGAATGGGGGGTTGAGGATAAGGAGTGGGGTTGAGGAGGGAGGTTGAGAATGAGGAGGGGGGTTGAGGAGGGTGATAAGGGAGAGGGGAAGAGACACAGGGAAGGGAGAGGGGAGAAGAGACACTGGAGAGAGAGGGGGGACACAGGGGGCAGCACATTTCCCACCCTCGAATTATGCTCGAGTCACTCATTTTACCCAGTATTTTGTGGTAAAATAGGTGCCTTGGCTTATACTCGGGTTGGCTTATACTCAAGTAAATACGGCAATCTTCTGTGGAATGAAAGGAGATGCTACAGAAAATATTCATAATAGGACATAATCAGCCTGAATGACACTATGTATACATCACTGGTGTCCTATTTTAATAGCGGTCTAAACTTGAGAATGGGCAAACATTTAGAAGATAGTAAAATATTGCCTTTATTATGTAATTAATTTTTCTGGGGCAAGCATGACCTTATTTGAGAAAAAAAACAACATTCTGCTAAAAATATCTATTTTAGCTATCACTGGTATACCGATTGTAATCATAATTATTTCAATTATTAGCATTAGCAATAAATAGCAGGACACAAAAATACCTCTTATAGGTGAACTGTAATATCTCAGCAACAGGAAGCAGATGTTTAATTACACATTGATGATTTATAAAATTCATATGCAATAATTTTAAAAAGCAATATTCAATATTAAACTTACTTCCAAAAATCAAATCCAGCTGCTTCTGGTTTTCACTCACTATAAGGTCATTGCCGTATTGCGAGTGCGATCGCATATCAGACTTCTAAACGGCAATTGATTGACGTTTAACCTCCATGTTTTACTGATGTCATGATGACATTCTCGTATACTATTGTCTTGGCCTGAAATGCTACTTACAGGTGCATGATTTACGGTTTGGGCTTTCGGACAGGTAGATGTGGGCTTCATCAATTGAATTGCTTTTGCTTACTGTTGCAAATTTCAAAACCACAGACTTATGGCCACTATGAAGTCAACTGCAGGATTGCAATTGAATGGAGGCCTTTGTCTAGCATACAATGCTACATTTTTTTTATTTTTTTTTTGAGTTTCAAATCTCTTTATTGAGTTTTATAAATACAATACAAATAAACACAACACATACACATCCACAATGAAATTAAAACCATTCCATTACATTCCAGTTGGGCTAACAAACTACAACAACTGCCAAGATATCTAGTTAGCTCTCTCCCAAAAGAACTAAGGGTAAGGCTGAGTTACCCTATTCATCTTGAGTCTTGCATGACAAATAGAAAAATAAATTAAACAAAAAAAAAATACACAAATTGTGTGATCTCTCCCTGGTCTGCACCTCTCCTGTCCGGACCCCCGCTCAGGACCAAAAGACAGAATTCCACCCGTTTTACTCCATATTTTCTGTGTACTTGTCCCAGACCTTTCATTTAATGTTATCCCTACTAATCGTCTCTGCAGAACAGAGATCCCTTTCGAGCGCTCTGATTCTCTTTACTATGGATATAAACTCATTCCATGCAGGGACGATCTGCTTTTTCCACTTATTGGCATTGAGCTATTTGCTTATAGACAATATATGTACTACAGATGCCTGGTTTTCTCTATTTAATTCAACAGAAAAAATATAAAAAATGGAGATTTGAGCTGCAGATTTACAGTCTTATTAAATTGCAATTCAGCAAATTCTAAAGGGCTCTATATAAGCACAGAGCATATGTTTTTTACAGAAGTTTTTAGTTAGTGAACTTCTATCCAAAAGCGAGGTCTTCACTAACTAAAAACTTCTGTAAAATAAATATGCTATGTGCTTATATAGAGCCCTTTAGAATTTGACGAATTGCAATTTAATAAGGCTGATAATCTCTTTATTGAGTATAACGGAGATGTTTTGGAAGCATTCAGTCCAAAACGTTTAAAATGGCTGGGCACTCCCACCAAATGTGTAAGTGTGACCCTGAGTTGCCACAGTTTCTCCAATAATATTTATCCTCCACCTTATTAGAAATAGAGAAAAAAATGTCAGGGACATAATGCCACCTGTTTAAGCATCAGTAGAATATAAGATCTTAACATCTTTATTCCCAAGCCATAAGCTTTAGATTCTTCCTTTTCTTCTCTCAATATATCAAAGACTTTGGAGATAAGATGTTCCCTGTTATCTGATTTCAATAATTTTTCGAAGTTGTTTATAACATTTCTCTTTATCTTCCCGAAACCTGAATTTTCGAGAGCTGTTGTAATTCTTAAATATAAAAGCCAATCCTCAGAGCGTATATTATATACTGTTTGTAATTGGGAAAATTAAATCCATTTTCCATCCGTAAATAACTTATTTAGACTGTCAATCCCCATTTTAAAAAAACTCCCGCTAAACCGGCATTACCGGCACTATCTGGCAGTTCGAGACGGATAAAAAAAAGCAAACTTTTTTTCAAATTGTTTTTTTAGGGGTCTAAAGGGCCTGGTTTAAATGCTAATGCCTTTTTAAAGGCATTTCGAGGGGTTTTGGGGGGGTTTAAGGGTCATTTAGACCCTTACATTCGGGGACTCCCAATTCACCGGCGACTACAGTTATCCAGCAATAGGGAATCCCTGTGGGTGCCGGATAACAGGGAGTTTACTGTAGTTGCAATTTATTGTTTTATTTGCACCAAAAAGAAAGATTTTTACTGACAATCCAAAGATATGATATATAATCCTTCTTAGCCATGGGTCTTATATACCCTTCCTTTAGAGAAGCATTTTCTATTTGTGCCCATGAATAATTTGAACAGAAATCTGTCCATTTTATAATATGAGCCGTCATGACAGCATCATAATTTCACATCTGGATATCCTAATCCACCATTCTGAAATTTTCTCACTAAAATTGATCTCCTTATCCTTGTTTTTTTCCCCTGAAAAATATATGCGTCGATCAAAGATTGGAATTTATCCAGTTCTGTGAAAAAGGAATTGGAATGCTCCTAAACAGATAATTGATTCTAGGAAGGAGTGTCATCTTTGACGCTGCCATTCGTCCTGAGAGTGTTACGTTTTTTCCACTTCCAATCGTTTATTGTGTCTACACATTTTTGATATACTTTACTACAATTTTCCGAAATCATTTTTCCACATATATAATTGTGAGCATACGAGTTGTTGCTAACGCTTGCGGGCTCACGTAACGAGGGCTGCGGGCGAGGGCCTCAGTTGCTGGCATGATGCGCCGAAGGCGCTCCTTGCCAGCAACTGCGACCCTTGCAAACTTTACGTTGTAACGCAAACAACACGACACAGCAACTTCGACCCTCGCAAAATTTACGTCGCAACGCAAACAACACGACACACCAACTACGACCCTCGCAAACTTTACCTCGCAACGCAAAAAACATACGAGACACGTTACCACTCATTACGACCTCGCAAAAATCGCCCGCAACTCGCGTACATGAAAAAATTCAAAACACAATAAATACACACAGCACATACATAAAAAGCTTAACTACAGCAAGAGGGAGCATCCAGGATCTCAAAAAAGCAACTTATACCTTCATTTAACTCAAAATAAAAGAGTTTAGACACTAAAAAATGGCCTCCGAACAAAACGAGAACGAGGCTACAGCACTCTAAACACGCAAAACACCACAAGAAACTTGCAAAACACCAGAAAAGAAAAATGGATATTCCGCTAAGACGCATACCACACATTACCCGCCATTATACGACAATGCGGAAGTACACAACTACGCTAATGGTTTGGTCTCGCGCACGCACACTATTACACTGCACACATTCATCACGCTTACACAGCAGCTCCACAGCACTGATGCTGCAGCAACATCAAAACCGATTGCAGCTCTTCAACACAATGCTTCAAAATACGTAAAGTATATTCATTTATTAATGTATTATATATTTCATTATTATACACCAAACAGCATTAGCTACCTTACAATTTCATTGCCGTCATTCTTTGACAGGCAATTCTCTAGTCACATATATAGTTGTCAGCAATACGGGTTGTTGCTAATGCTTGCGGGCTCGCATAGCGAGCCCGCCGCACCTGCAGCCCTCGCAAAGCCGTAGGCGCTCATCCCTACGACCCCCTACGACTTTCGGACCACAAATGCGGACCTTCGCAAAGCGAGGGGCCGCATTTGCAGAGGTGGAGGCTCTACGGCGCCTCACAACCGGTTACAAACGACCACCCAAGCAGGGCTTTGAAAAAAACAAACACGCAATGATTAACTATGGACTTACACAAAAAAATACGAGCCGTGGGAGTTAGAAAACAAAAAATTGCGGTCTTACACAAAATAATTACGACCCGCGGGACTTAGAAACAATCCATTACGGACTTGCAAAAATACGACCTTAATGGACAACCCGCGCACAGCGGCAAACATTAAAAAACACAAAAATACACACTAAAATAAAATAAAAACCTTACCCACAGCAAGGGGGGACACCCAGGACCTCTGCAACATTGCAAATCTACATTATATGCTGCAGGAACATCAAAACAGAGTGTTAGCTCTTCAGCACATTCCTTGCTGCATATATTAATTCCTAAGAGGTAAAATATATTAATTTATGATTTCATTAATTAATTAGCATTAAAAAAAAATAGACACAAAACAAAACAAAAAATACCACCACACTAGCGCAAACAAGCACAAACACCTTCACGGTGCTACCCACAAGGAGCGCCAACGCTGCTCATAGGACACAAACTACACCAGGGGAGAGCCTTGCAATAAGCGACAAAATGAGATCACTGCGGACCTTACAATAAGTGCAAAAGTGCCTATAATAACAACAAATACACCAACCGCAATGAGCACCGACCTTGCAATGAGCACACAAGGATCTCAGACCACCAAAACACTTACTCTCTGTGGCAAGCACCATTACCTGCCTTACAATTTTATTGCTGTCATTTTTTGACGGGCAAGTCACTAGTTATATATAATTCCCAGATGCTTAAAGTTGTTACTTTCCAATCTAAATGGATGTTTCAAGTTCAAATCACTAATTGTTTCTTTGGATAAACAGATGCTACATTTTAAGACACAAAGTTTAATCAACAACTTGTTAAAGTAATTTCCCCTGGCATCAAGCTTTTGCTGGTGGGGCACCATAGAAACATTTGTTTGGCCTCTTATTAAATGAGAAATACCAAACGATTCTTCCCTGATGCTAAAGTATATTTTTCCCTTTGAAGCTCATAAGTAAACATTTAAGCTGTTTTCTGAGTGGGTTACTATGCCCACAGAACAAACCCACTTCAGTTTGTTTGTTCTCGCATTGAGAGCCTCTGACTTTGACTGTATGCAAATTATCCCTAGGGTTTGATCTTCTTAAGGGTCATAGGGGACTCCAGATCTATGTCACTGTGTCTTAGAGAATACACCTAGAGCGCACTGACGAGGTCCAAAAAGGCTGAAACTTACATATTGGGATTGCTGTTTCCTCTGCCTGGTATTTCGAGGCAGGATCACTCTTTTGAGTGAGACCTGAATGATATGCTATACGATATTGTTTCCCTGTGAAGGACACAAGTGAGGAAAAAGAACCTGCCCATTGAACAAACCAACATTGAACAAACCCACTTGGATTGAGTGTCTCTGATTTTGTTTTTTTGTCTCTAATTTATTTAAATTATTTTGAAAGACCTGTCTCTCAGCTTAACCATCCTTCCCCCTTTGCAATTGAATTCAATATCCAATATTGCTATTAAAAATAATTCAACTGAAATTTTAGTCCTTTAAGAGAAGAGTTTGATTAGTTATTAACACAATTAAAATGTATTTGCACATCACTTGCTCAACATTTAATATAAGTAATTTTAGATTACACTGTCACAAATTTAATCTAACCTTCAAAGAATTATATTTGAATGCTAGAAATGAAAGTAATATCTTAAACCCTGAATGGCTGTCCCATAGATATTTTCAAAAACACTCTCACAAGCCTCCTGGATTGATATCAAAACTTACTGGAGTTTACCTAGAAGTCTCTCAGAGTGCTCAAAATTTGCAAAAAGCTTCTGGGTGACTTAAACACCAAGTAAAGGCAGAAAAATGCTTCCATGAATATGCCTGAATATTAGGGTTAAATAATTAGCTAATATTTCCTATTCTGATTTGCTGACATTTCAAACAATCAGAATAGGGGAAAATAGAAGAAAATAAAGGCTAACTAATCAGAATGTGCAGATCACAATCCATACACTCTGATTGGTTGAGTTCTTAACCAATCAGAAAAGGGGTGGATGCCCTCTAATTCATTACTGAGTAGCCAATCAGTGTTTCCATATTTAAGTACTCAATTCTGACTGGCTGAAGTATGATTGACAAATATTTTAGCCATACAGAAGCCATAAAAATTAGTATAGAAGGCAAGGGCATGGCCAGAAAGCCGTTAGTCGTTGGGAGTACTCTAGTAAGTAGGAGCTCTAAGTTTTGCATAGAGCAAAGCAATATTGTTAGGTGGAGGCCTGTTTTATTGGCCAAAGAGATGAGCAGAGGTCTTCACTCAAAGAAGAAGATGGATTTCTTTAATCAAGATGGATGTTCCCACTTATCCAGAGCTGAAGAATGATGACCAGGGCATTGGTGATCATTGCTAGAGGGTTGTCAAAGAGAGGGTAAGTAGAATTTCCTAAAATAAAATAAAAAAATCCCTTATTTAATAAACATCACCACTTTTAAAATATAAAGTGCATTCTGAAATTATAATGATGCACTTATGGTAGTACTAAAACCTTAGGATCATCAAATGATTCCTCATCACTGGAAGGTGCAGTAATTTGTCACCCCAAAACTGACTCAATCAATATGTTAACCTATTTATATAGTTGTAATCATAGTATGAATATACAAAAACATACAGACTAAATTCACAATCAAATGTATTGTGGATGAACTAATTTCCACATTGCCCGTGCATCCATTATAACTTATGGTGGTTCCCGCTTATCTAATGTTGTAATGGAAGATAATATTTCTTAGGTTTGTAGCTTTTACTATTATATACGCAGTGCAGCTGTGTTATATTTATATTACGTGATACAGACTATTTATTGGTGTATAGACAGGTGTTTATTATCTCTGAAGTGATTCAAATCACTGTTTGTAAAGTTGTTTATCTGTATATTAGATGTTTGTAATTTGAATATAAACTGGATGATTTTGTTTATTTGCACATTCATATTTAACTGAGTAAACACTAGCTGGACAATTCAATTAGTTAGACATCGTATTGCTATAGTGCAGAATTTGAGATCAAAATAGTGATTTATTAATTGAGACAGTTGATTTAATATTTTACAAGCAGCTTTCACTTCAAGCCTAAGTTAGATTTGGATTGATGTATTTTATATATGTGATTTAATCATTATACATTATCACTATAATAGTTGCCAGTGCGCGTCACGTTATGATGTTGGTCACGCTGTTGCGGCCCATAGGCTCTCATTGCACTGCGAGCTTCGCGAAACGAGGCGAGTAGTTGAGGCACGTGGGAGTTAGGCTGCAATGAATGCCAAAGGCGCTCATTGAACTGCAAGCCTCAGAAAGCGAGGCGAGCAGTTGAAGCACACGGGGCTTACGACCCGTACAACTTAGAACCGAAACCCGTACATGCACTGTACGGCTCGCACAAATCCGACTTTACCGCCTGAACCACGGAACTGCAAGCACCTCAAAAACACAACAAGTATGCCGCCAGGGAGCCTGTGAGTGAGGTTGCAAGTTAATTTGAGGCATATTTGGCGTTTTTTCACCAACGAAGTGAGAAAAAAGTGAGGGAAAAAAATGGCTGCCGATGAAAACGAGGCCAAAGGACGTAAAACTAGCACGAAGGACACAAAACTATCCCCAAGGACGTAAAAACTACTCAGAGGGCCCATAGACTCGCCATATGTGGCCAGGCTTACTATTTCACTCCCGTCATTTTTGAAGGGCAATTTACTAGTATTACATAATGGTGGCATTGAAATTACTATGGATGCACTGACAATGGGGAAACTGATTCATCCATGATACATTTGATTGTGGATTTTGTCTGCACGTTTCTGTATATTCATACAATGATTGTTGTTTAGTCATTCAGTCATGTCAGACTCTCCTTGACCCTATGGAGACAATGTACATCTGTCAGTCACTGCCCCTCTGAGCTCCATCAAGCTCATGTTCATTGCTTTGGTGACCATCTATCCATCTCTGCCTCTGTCATCCCCTTCTTTGTGTGTCTTCTCTAGGAAATCCTGCCTTCTCCTGATATGACCAAAATATTTGAGCTTCAGTCTCATGATCAAACCTTTCAGTGAACAGTTTATCTTGAAGTACTGATTTATTGAATCTTCTTGCAGTCCAAGGGACTCTAAGTAGTTTTCGCCAACACCACAAAGCAAAGACCACAATTCTACGGCACTCAGTCTTCTCTATGGTTCAGCTCCCACATCTGTATGTTGCTACTGGGTATACAATAGTTATAACTATGCAGATCTTTGTTGATAGTGTAATATCTTTAATTTTTATTAGTTTGTCCAAGCTTGCCTTAGCTTTCCTTGACAGAAGTAAACGTCATTTAATTTCATGACTACAGTCACCATCTGCAGAGATCTTGGATCCCATGAAAATAAAAGCTGTCACTGCTTCCACTTCTTCCCCATCTATTTGCCAGAAACTGAGTTTGCTGTTTACCATGATCTTCATCTTTTTAATGTTGAGCAGCAGGCCATCTTTTTCACTCACTTCTTTTATCTTCATCAATAAGTCCTTTAGTTCCTACTCACTTTCAGCCATCAGACTAGTGTCATCGGCGTATATGAGGTTGTTGATATTTCTCCCAATATGGATTCCTGCTTTGGATTCATCCAGCCCGGCCTTTAAGCATGATGTATTCTTCATATAGGTTGAATAAGTACGGTGACAATATACAACCTTGACGCACATTTTTTACGATTTTGAACAATTCTGTTGTCCCATGTTCGGTTCTGACCGTGGTTTCTTGGTCCACATACAGATTCCACAGGAGGAGGATGAGATGATCTTGTACTACATTTTGTTGTGATCCAAACAGTCAAAGGATTTAGAATTATGCTAAGAAACAAAAGTAGATGTTTTTCTGGAACTCTCTTGCTTTCTCTATTATCCAGCAGACATTGGCAATTTAATCACCTGTGCCTCTTCCTCTGCGGAACCCAACATGCACATCTGGTAGCTCCCGGACCATATATAGCTGGAGTCGAGCTTGTAGGATCTTAAGTATTACCTTGCTGGCATGTGAAATGAGTGCAATTGTTCGATAATTGGAGCACTATTGGTACTTTATGGGGAATTGGGATGTAGACTGACCTTTTCCAGTCTATTTGCCACTGTTGAGTTTTCCCAATCTTGTTGGCATAAGGTAAGTAACACTTTCACAGCATCTTGTAGAATTTTGAATAGTTCAGATGGGATTCCATTAACTCTTGCAACCTTATTATCAGCAGGACATCCTAGGGCCCATCTCACTTCACTCTCCAAGATGTTTGGCCCCTCATTGGACAAACTATTGAGGTAATGACTGCTGTTAAGATATTTCGTTTATAAATCTTCAGTGTATTCCTGCCACCTCTTCTTTATTTGATCTTCTTATGTCAAGTCCATATCATTTTGTCTTTTATCAAGTGCACTTTGGCATAAAAGGTGCCTTTGAGATCCCTTCAGTTCTTCAGGCATTCTATCTTCCATGTCTAGTCCCTTAAACCTATTCTTTACTTCCACTGCATATTCACAAGGGATATTATTTATTTCATATCTGCTTGGTCTGATGATTTTTCCTCTTTTCTTCAGTTTAATTCTGAGCTATGCAATAAGAAGCTCATGGTCTGAGCCACAATCAGACCATGGGCTCCAGGTCTTGTTTTTGCTGATTGTATAGAGCACCTCCATCTTTGGCTGCAAAGGATATAGTCAATCTGATTTCTATATTGTCCATCTGGTGATGCCCATGTGTACAGTTGACTCGGAGGCTGTTACAAGATGGTGATAGTAAACATGATGATATTAAACATCTTTGCTTGGTGTTATATCTATGATGTGTTGAATATCTTTGTAGAATTTGACAACTTCAGCCTCTTCAGCATCCGTGGCTGGAGCATAGACTTGGATCACTGTGATGTTAAATGGCTTGATCAGTTTTGGGCTGACAGATTTCTGCACCTTCCAATAAGGAGAAATCCTTTGTGGATCCTAGGGTTTTAGAACTACCATAAGTGCATCATTATCATTTCAGAGTAGACTTTATATTTTAAAAACAGCGTTGTTTATTAAATAAAGGAATTTATTATTTGCCCTATACATTTGTATTTTGTATAAGACACACACTGCCCTGTGTATAACAAACATACATACAATAACTATGATCAACCGCCTATTGGGACCCCTTTCATGAACAACCATAGCCTACACACACAACCACAACCATAACCATACATCAAATATTAGTAAGTATAGCATGGTTCATCACAAGCAAGATGGCTGACAAAAAAAAATGGCCCATAATGCACAATATGGCTTGTTGTACACAAACATCTGTAGTAACATTATCTATCTTGGGCAAAAATGGCATCACACTCCAGGTATTCAGGAGTTTGGGCATTGTTCTTAGTGGGAAAGGGAAAGAGCTGTGCTCTGTTACCCGGTTCCCCTCAGAGCCCACAACTGTCCATAGTCCCCAAAAGTCTGGTGGGCCCGTCTGGGCGTCATTCCATGGTTATGGTTAGAAGCCCCATAAGGACCCTAATAGGGTTAATGAATTTCAGTACTTTTTTTCTTATCCACACAGCTGTCTCACAAATCCTACACTTGAACTAGTGACACAGTATAATTGCTGCTGTTTTAAAAGGTCCCTCTCTTTTTTTTTTATACTGCAAAGTTAGGCAGTATATAAAACTTTATTTTTATAAAAAAATGTTTTAATTCTTTCTATTTATTTTAAATTAAATGCTCATGTCTAAGGGACTGCTATTTGGCAGCACTATCGTAAAATGAGCAGCAAGTCAAATCATTTGAGCATGTGGCGCCAGGTATATTATGTACTGCAGCTATCATAATGAAGCATGCAATGAGCAAGCTTAAGCAGTGTGGCGCTATACCACGCGACCATGTGCCAGAAATGCTTCTCAGTGTTGACATAACAACAACTGCATCTGATTGTTTTTGCTAATATGCAAACCCTGGAAGATCACTGTATAAAACACCCAACATATAGTAAATATTTATTTATGTTTACAGTATTTACACTGTGTTTGTTTTAACCTCTAGGACCCCCATGGCACCAACATTAACCTGTTTCCAAGGGGTTTCTACTGACTCAGGGGATGAGCTACCAGTGGTGCAGGTGTTGCAATGCACCAGGACCATCCTCTTGGGGGCTAGTGCTGTGTAATGTTTTTTCTTTTTTTTTCTTTTTTTTCTTTTGTAGTGTAGGGGCATCCTTGGGGCCCCCCACCCCAGCCCAACCTGCCATGTCCTCCCAGGGCCTCCATTGTTGCACACCCCCATGTCCATAAATTGGTCCGTGCCTGTTTAAAAAAGAGCATTTTTATGGAAGCTCCAAAAGGTGGCAGTATGGAGCAGTTCAGCATGCTGGGGATTTGCATCAGGGAGGAGCTGAGAGAGCAAAGGCTGGATGACAGTAAAGGACAGAGAAAATGGGTTCTGTGAGGGAGAGCAAAGGACATAGAGATGAGTACTATGTAAGGAGGGTGTTGAGAGGGGTTGGGTGTCGTGACAAGGACTAGGTCTTATGTAGGGATGGATGCTATATGAAGGTGGCTGCTAAGAGGAACTGGCTGCTATATATAGTATATGTATATACACATATATATATACCCTCGGCTGCACCAGCCCCCTCCCCCCGACCCTACACACCCCATTAGATCAGTGCTTTCCAAACCGGTCCTCAAGGCACCCCGAACAGGTCTGGTATTTGATTTAAAACTGTGAACACAGGTGAGGCAATTAGTATTTAACAGGAGCCGCTAATTTTCTCACCTGTGTTCCCACAGGTAAATCTAAAATCTGGCCTGTCTGGGATACCTTGAGGACCGGATTGGAAACCACTGCATTAGAGGATGTTGCTGGAAAGTGGAGCTCAAGCGTCGTCCCATGCTGCAGTCAAAGGAGCGTCGTTGGGGAAGGGGAGCAGCTATTGAAAGAGGAGCAGCAATGAAAAGTGGTCTTTGGGGGGAGCAGCTATAGGAAAGGGACTTGGGGACAGTGTGCTGTTATTGGAGAGGGACTTGGAAAGGGGAGCTGTTATTGGAAGGGTTCTTGAAGAATGGCTCTGAGTATGTTGGCACTGGGGGGGGGCAGCACAAAAATAAATATATTTTACAACCCTGCCTTCCCCACCTCCGGCATGAGGCCTAAAATTAGTTTTTGCACCAGGGCTCTCCATTCTCTAGTTCCACCACTGTACTGACTTGGCACCTAATATTAACCCCTATACCATGGGACTATAACATTAACCCCCATGGTTTATTATACTATTACAATGGCACCCTAACTAATACCATATACATCCTTATGCATCACTGTGGACTCTAACCCCAATGGGGATCCACAAGAACCTCAATAATCCCTAACACAACCTCCCCATTAAATAAATTAAATAATGAAATAAAAATATTATTTAAAACAAAGACTTACAAGAAAATAAAAAAAAATAATAACTACTAAAAATAAAAAAAGTTAAGCTTGTAGCATGGGGAATTATACTTACCTACCGTTTATTGACCCTCCAGCAATGATCCGTGATGTACTAGTTGATCCTCACTTTGCAGCCCTTGTTAAGTACACTTCCAACTTGATTTGAGAATCCATACTCTTCTTGCTTAATTGAAGCCCTTGGTCCACATCTTCAGCCCATGGAATTGGGTTTTCTCCTAAAATAACTCTCCACTCTAAAAATTGAGCTTAACTAACTGAGCTCCACTGTAAAACTTGAGCTTAACTAACTGAGCTCGTCCTCTGGGGAGCTCACCCACCGATCAACGGCTTTCTGATGACGCCCTTGTCTGATATCCAATTTTTATAGCTTATGATTGGCTCATATACGAGTTTATAATATTTCATCCATTCAGAATCCAGTATTTAAATTGTTTTCAAACAATTTCTCACATTTAAGAGCCTAACCACTCACAATAATTGGACTGAGGTCTGTGCATTGGGATTTACCTAGTTATCTACCTCCTGTGATGTGGATGGGTGGAAGCATCACCGAGGGAGATAGTGCTGCTAAATGGCAGCCACTTAGACACAAGCCTTTATTTTAAAATAAAATAGAAAGTTTAAAAAATAATAATGATATAACAACAATGTTCCATATACTGCCTAGCAATGCAGTATTTAAAAAATATAATAGCACAGTGTTCTTTAACAATGATAACTTCCTTATGTAGAGAGCTTTTTCTCTACCCCAAATGCCAACTTCCTCTATGTGACTAAGGGTACCCAACTTGAAAAGACTTATCCCTTTCTACACTTTGCTAGCAAACCAAAACATGCATCCCTTATCCCCAAAACAGTTACCTCCCATGGTGCCATATCTTAGCAAGACAGAGAGTTAAATGTTATAGAACACTGTGGGTTGATTGGACCAGAGTATTTCAGAAAACAATCCAAAATAATTTATTTACCACACAGATATTTCAAGCCTATCAAATCTTTTAGGAAAAGCATACGTTAAATGCAAATCAAATATTGACCTTTTTCGAGGTTACTTTCTTTACTGTTACTACTTTTTACTATTACTATATTAATACTAGCGAATTGCCCGTCAAAAAATGACGGCAATGAAATTGTAAGGTAGCTAATGCTGTTTAGTGTGTAATAATGAAATATATAATACATTAATAAATGAACATACTTTACCTATTTTAAAGCATTGTGTGGAAGAGCTGTGAATGTGTTTTGATGTTGCTGCAGCATTAGTGGTGTGGATCTGCTGTGTAAGCGTGCTGAATGTGTGCAGTGTAACACTGTGCGTGCGCGAGACCAAACCGTTAGCGTAGTCGTGTACTTCCGCATTGGCGAGAAATGGCGAGTAATGTGTGTTATACGTTTGTATCGGAATATCCGTAGGTGTTTTGTGGTGTTTTGCGAGTTTCTTGTGGTGTTTCGCGAGTTTAGAGTGCTGTAGCCTCGTTTTCGTTTTGTTCGGCGGCCATTTTTTCTCTCGCTTCGTTTTTTTTTTAGTGTCTAAACTGTTTTATTTGAAGTAAAATCGAGGTGTAAGTTGTATTTTTGAGGTGCTGGGTGCTCCCTCTTGGTGTAGGTAAGTTTTTTATGTATGTGGTGTGTGTATGTATTGTGTTTGACATTTTCTAATGTTCGCGAGTTGCGTCCGAGTGTTGCGAGTCCGTAATGTGTGTGAACGTGTGTCGTATGTTGTTTGCGAGTGTCGTAATGTGTGTGTCGTACTGTTTGGGTTGCGAGGTGAAGTTTGCGAGGGTCGCAGTTGCTGGCAAGGAGCGCCTTCGGCGCTCCATGCCAGCAACTGCGGCCCTCGCTTTGCGAGGTCCTCAGGTGCTGGCATGGAGCGCCTACGGCGCTCCATGCCAGCAACTGAGGCCCTCGCTTCGCGAGGGTCCTCAGTTGCTGGCATGGAGCGCCTTCGGCGCTCCATGCCAGCAACTGAGACCCTCGGGCAGTGCCCTCGCTTCGCGAGGGCACTGCCCGAGGGTCTCAGTTGCTGGCAAGGAGCGCCTTCGGCGCTCCTTGCAGCAACTGAGACCCTCGGGCAGTGCCCTCGCTTCGCGAGGGCCTCGGCTCGCTGCGCGAGCCGCGGCCCTCGCTACGCGAGGGCCGCGGCTCGCTACGCGAGTCGCGGCCCTCGCTTCGCGAGGTCCGCGACTCGCGTAGCGAGCCCGCAGCGTTAGCAACAACTCGTACGCTCACAACTATATATGTGATGGTTATTAACGAACCAACTATTATATGGTTCATACCTGCCTGACAACAGTATTATAAAACCCCTACAGTTTCCACTGTAATCCGTATTGGTTAGCTACTTTGTTCCATGGTTATCAGCATGAATAACCGCTCCAGTTTCATGTTATATTATTACACATATTTACTAAAATGCAACCCCAAGGCTTCTCTCCTGAGGAAATCAGGTCCATTGTTGATAGTTAGCATGAACAGTTACATACATTGCATTTGGTTGTCATTGATTGAAGTAAATATTTCCACTTGCAAAATAAAATAAAAACACAATCTTGGCTCATATAGTTACATAGTTACATAGTAATTAAGGTTGAAAAAAGACTTTCAGTCCATCAAGTTCAACCTTTTAAGATCTCCTCTGAACTGCAATATGTGGATTAAATATGAATTAATTAATTGTTAATGTTTTTTTTTTTTTTAGTATTAATTAATGCAGGGGAAGGCAAACAAAATAAAACCCAAGTGAGACTTAGCCAATCGTCTGAAAAAGGAAAAAATAAATAAAATTAATTCCTTCCTGACCCCAAATACTGGCGACCGGACTGTTCCCTGGATCAATACACTCTCTCTAATTATCCATGATAACCCTGAATTCCCTTTTTAATTAGAAATAAATCCAGTCCCCTTTTAAAGTTATCTATCGAATCCGCTGTCACCACCTCCTCCGGTAGAGAATTTCACAGATTAACCACCCTTACTATGAAGAACCCTTTTCTTTCTTTAAGGTGGAATCTTTTTGCTTCTAACCTCAAGGGATGTCCTCTTGTCAGTTGAAAACCTCTTGGCACAAAAAGCTCACTTGACAAATCTTTATACTGAACCTGGATGTATTTATATAAGGTAATCATATCTCCTCTTAGACGCCTTTTTTCTAGAGAAAATATGCTTAATTTGGTTAGTCTTTCTTCATAACTTAGCCCCTCCATTCCCCTTATTAGTTTTGTTTCCCTTCTTTTCCAGCTCTAAAATGTCCTTTTTATGAAGTGGTGCGCAAAATTGTACTCCATATTCCAAATGAGGGAGTATAATGCACGTCATACAGTAGATTTCTTGGGGAGCTCAGAACTGACATCTATGAATGACATATTGGAATTAGTGATGTCGCAAACATCAAATTTTCGGTTTGCGAACATCGGACGCGAACTTCAATCAAATGTTCGCAAACGGGCGAACCCAGCGAACCGCCATAGACTTCAAAGGCAGGCGAATTTCAAAACCCACAGGGACTCTTTCTGGCCACAATAGTGATGGGAAAGTTGTTTCAAGTGGACTAACACCTGGACTGTGGCATGCCGGAGGGGAATCCATGGCAAAACTCCCACGGAAAATTACATAGTTGATGCAGAGTCTGGTTTTAAGCCATAAAGGGCATAAATCACCTAACATTCCTAAATTGTTTGGAATAACATGCTTTAAAACATCAGGTATGATGTTGTATCGATCAGGTAGTGTAAGGGTTACACCCGCTTCACAGTAACAGACCAATCTCCCCGTTTAATGCACCGCAAACAACCGCAAACAGTCCCTTTGCACAACCGCAAACTCCCCATTTGCACAAGGTTGGATACCAAGCTAGCCATGTCCCGTTCCTTGTCCTCACTGATGTCATTGAAGGTCTCTTCCTCCACCCAGCCACCAAGGGTCCCCGAAAGGTGACAACAAGCCCCCTGGGATGCCTGCTGTGTTTGGTCTTCCACCTCCTCAAAGCCACCTTCCTCCTCTGACTCCTCTTCTACAGACTCCTCTCTCTGCGTTGCCTCTGTCTGCGTTATTATAAGGTGTGTACTGTTAAGTAGTACTATTCCTATCGGTTTAATCCCTGTTACGTCCACTATTAGGGGACGTGTATATGGCATTGATTTTTGGAACAGGGAGATGGAAAAAGATGCTTGGTCGGACCTCCTACTTCAAATTTGGGGCACTGCACGTGCAATCTAAGGTGCCACCAGGTATGAGTGTCACTGTGCACTGGCAAAAAATGGCAGATTAGATGCAATAGGCTTCACACACACGCCTGCAGGCAGGCAATTGCTATTCAATCTATTACAGTCAAAAAAAGTGTTGTTTTATGTCACTGTACACGACGGTTGCACCAGATATGAGTGTCACTGTGCACTGGCAAAAGTTGGCAGAGTAGATGCAATAGGCTTCACACACACGCCTGTAGGCAGGCAATTGCTATTCAATCTATTACAGTCAAAAAAGTGTTGTTTTATTTCACTGAGCACAATATAAGCTGTGAGCCTGACACAGGCAGGCAACTGAAATTAGATTAAATGTAGTGGAAGCTAAATACACAGCCTGGCTATCTATTTCCCTATTAAATCTCCAGCAGCTACACTATCTGTCCTCTCACAACGAATGCAGCTTCAGAATGATTCTAAAATGTATGCTGTCCTTCAGATGGAAGGCCTTGGAAGGGAGTGTATGCTGCTGATTGGCTGGAATGTGTCTGCTGACTGTGAGGTGCAGGGTCAAAGTTTCCTCAATGATAAAGAATAGGGGGCGAACCCAAAAGCGCATGTGTTCGCCGTCCGATGCGAACGCGAACATGCCAAAATCGCCGCGAATAGTCCGCGGGCGAACTGTTCGCGACATCTCTAATTGGAATAATAATGGAAGCAAACAAATAAAGAATAGTATCATGGGTAATATTTTTCTGGATCTTTTCATAATTTTTTCCACTTTGCCTAGACTGGCACGTAACTGACAGTTTTCTAAGAAATGCTGGAAATGTTCTACAAACTGATATATCAATTATGTTTGATCATTGAAACCTGGGAATTGCTGCAATATATTTCACTTACTAAACTGACAAGAACATAATTAAATCAGCATGTACTGAACATTCCTTTTCCGTAGCTGTGTTCAGTCAAATCCCTGTTTAAAAATCAATTCACTGAAATGTCATTTATAGCAAACTTTTTTTGAAATGTATGAGCATAAAAGGACTGTATTTCTTACTTTATTGCAGCATCCTTAGATTGCTAAACACAGTTCACTGGATCATGTCACGCAGAACGTTGTGTGTGTATTGGTGTTCATTTCAAGAGCTAATCCCTATATAGTACTTTATCTTTGGTAAAAACTGGTGGGTTTTCAGAACATTTTGCTGTGGGAATATCAGTTTAGTTTCCATTTCTTCCTGTCTTGCTCTTTGACCTTTGTTTTCTTATATTAAATACGTTCAGTTGTAGCACTTTATTTGTACAGAGTATCATGATCTGTTTTACGCATTTGGGTAGTATGCAATGAGCTCATAGCGTTTTTGAAAAAAAAGATGTAAAGGACCACTGCAAGAGGAAAAAAATATGTTGGCAAACTTTGAGTCTAACTAAGTTAGACTGGGCCCTGTGGAAATCTATGATACATAAGTGGAAGTTGTGTGTGTGTTACAGAGCAGTGTTTACTTTTCTGAAGAGATATAGTTGCATTTCCTGAAGCAAGCAGTTTGCTTCTGGGCCAGTGAGGTGGAACGGTGTGGTGTCAATTTAAATATTATCTAATAATTTTAATAAACGCCTTCTGTTCCCTCCTTACACACCCCTCCCTCCATTGATAGCAAAAAAACATAATTCAGCTCGGAGGAGGTGCTGTAACAAACACAAAATGGATTAATGTACTTATAAACATAGGGCCTTATTTAATTGCAAGTTGGCCAATTGAATAGGGCTCTAAATAAGCACATAGCATTTTTTTTTTAAAGACGTTTTTAGTTAGTGAAGTCCTTGCTTTTGGATAGATGTTTACTAACTAAAAACATCTGTAAAAAAGATTTAGAGCCCTATTCAATTGGCCAAGTTGCAATTGAATAAGGGCCATAGTCTTCAAAAATGTAGATTACCCAAAAAATATTTTTATGTCCATGGATCACACAGCTGCTAGTAGTTTTAGTTTGGTATATACTTTCCTTGAACTGTATTTAAACTGAAATAACAAATAAAAGAAATGTTTCCATCCACTTCATATTATTCATGTCTATCTATCTATCTAAAAAAATATATTTTATAGTTAATTTTAACTTTATTGACAACCAGTGACAGGCGGTTTGGGGCCTCATGAGGCACCCAGCCTGTTCCCTGGATCGGGAGAGCATGCACCTCTTCAGCAATACACAGTTCATAATATCGCTTTAAAACTAGCAAATTAAACCCAACTGTGCTCTTAAATACTTCTCTTTGTCATCTATACCTCTATTTACAAATTGTATACAGAACTTTTACCATTTTGGCTTGGGAAAAAAAAGATTTAAGGCACACAAAGCATTTCTAAGTACTCAGGAGCCAGCATATGAGACCAATCAAGTGAAATAGGTTGCCCGCTTTACTGAATTAATAGAGCAAGACAAACTAAGATAACCCCAGTCTATAGGGAGGTTAGCAGTCAAAGATGGAAGCACCATGACACAAGCAGTGTAAGAAAAATGCTGATGGAATACATAGATGCTAATGTCATTAGTTGGTTACATACTGCACAAACATTTTATGTTTTTCCATAGATACAATGGTCATTTAACTATACCTGAAGACTTCACCCTATATGAGTATTCATGATACCAAATCCTGGCAGTCCTGTTATATTATTGGATTCTATGGAGGATTGTACAATTATTGAGGTTACATTTCAAAACGCGTCTGGGGTTTGCTGTTTTTCCTGTTCAGGGTAGAATTACCTGGTATTTTGGGGCTGGATCACTCTAGTGAGTGGGACCAGACTGATATACTACAGGATATTTCTCCCTGTGAAGGGCACAAGTGAGCTAAAAAAGGTTGCTCTCAGAGTGAGTTATCATGTCCACAGAAGTAACCTATTAAGGTTAAGTCGTTCTCTAATGTGCACCTCTGACTTATTTGGTACATTTCAAAAACAACATTTTTACAATTAATTATGTAAGGTTTTATTTTTCTCACTTCCATTTGTACTATGCTTTTTTTTTTTTTAATCTTCATTTTGTAACGAGAAGCACAAAGTTCCTCAATATAATAGTTGTGTTCCGTCTATTGTTTATAAGAGGTAGAGGGTAAGAAGGGAGGGGAATAAAAAGCACACACAATAAAAAATCATTAATAAATGTACTTTTTTCAAGAAAATACGACAAATTTTCTATAACTGTATCCAAAATTACAGCACATCAAACCAGAATAGGATTATAATATACTTGATGGCTCAATAATTTTAATTATCCTTTAATAATTCTGTCAGTTTTTCCATTTAAGACAGAGGTGGAACTACCGCCATTGCAAATGGTGCAATGCACCGGGGTCCTACTCTACTATTTTTTCTTGTATTTAGTTTTATTTAAAAAAAAAAATCTGTAGCGTTGTAGGTCCAGCTCACCACAGTCCCGTCTGCCCCATTCACTTACGTACACGTAGAGGATTGTTAGACCCAGATAAGGGAATAGAGTCACAACCCCAGGCTTATAAAGCCATATGCAACTTCCAAATTAGAATGAATAATACATTTGTCTCAGGCATAAGACTGTTTATGCAAGCACATTAAAATAAAGACAAGTGCATAAAGTGATAGTCATAAACGAATCATAAAAACAAATCAAAATGTTTCGCCATTTATGGTTTTCTCAGTGATAAATAATAAAGTATGCCTAAAATCTGTGCTACAAAGGGGATCCTGTGAGATTCCTGGTAGTAAACCACCCAAGAAGTATTAGAGCAGCAGCTCTTTTAGAATCTACTAAAGAGGAGCCAAAGCGGATCAATAATGACAAACGTGGACTCTATCAAAAGCTGCTTAGATAGCTCATTCTTATTAGGATTGGGAGTGCAATAGATTTTATTTACTTGTTTTATATAATAAATGTAATTGATCTACATTATTAGGAGGTTGTGTGCTTCCTTCCACATAACCCCCGTTTTTAGATACACTGAGCCTCATTCAATTCCGAGTTGCCCAATTGAATAGGGCTCTATATAAGCACATACAAAAAAATTTGACTGAACTTTTTAGTTACTGAACTTCTATCCAAAACCAAGGTTTTCACTAACTAAAAACTTCTGTCAAAAAAATATGTTATGTGCTTATATAGAGCCCTATTCAATTGCTAAAATTCAAATTGAATGAGGACCACTGTGAGCTGTTATGTCCATGTCCATACAATTCTGTCTGCCAGTAAGGGAGAATTATAATAGGGAGGGCCCTAAGATTGTTGTCCCCTTTTGCATTTAATCAAGATCATTGTCATTATTATATTATTAGAGAAAACTGTATTGCACGTGGATTTAAACAAGCACCACATAGAATTGCAAAACACTGCAATTTAACAAGGATAGTTTTCTTCCTAATATATGTCAATATATGTTATATTGTGTTTTTTTAGTGTCAAAACAATTCTCAGCTGTCCTTTTACCAAAATTAATGTGTTTGTATTATTATTATTATTATTATTTAAAAACATTGTACATTGTTTAAAATGTAAGAGGCTACTTTTACCTTAAACCAACAATATTGTGTGCACCTAAGGGGATATAATATTATATATATATATATATATATATATATATATATATATATATAGTTACACTGAAAACCCCACTTTGATTACAAATGCATTCAAGGCAGTGAAGATAGGATTTCTTATTTTAAAGTAACAGTCTGTGTGTTATGGGAACAGTGTGACCTGAACTTTTTTTGGATCAAAGATAGATTTTTACAAAAGAATAATATTTTCCTGTACTTGAAGATGATAAGTTTGTTTGCATTGAAGTTACATCACTCGGACAATTCACATGGTTCAGATACAAAGAGCAGACATATCACATGTAAATAAATAATAGTGTTTCAGGCAATCCTGGACCCCTAAGGTGTTTTCGCCAGCAATGCAAGATTTTGTGTCCTCTGATTCATAAAACCAGATGCTTCCTCCCTTTGTGTTCTTTACTTTGTAAAAACATTGAAACAATGAATTTATAGGTGAAATGTATTTAAATGTGCACACCTATCAGTGAAAACTATATTGCTTCCTTGTTCCACTATGACAGCCTTATTATAATGGAATACAAAATTCCCACATAGAACAAGCAGTGTCTAGCGATTTATTTTGCAGCCGCCACAAAGCTTAGTGAATCTGGGGAAAGTGTTTGTCTCAGATAAAACCTTGGTACAGAAGAGTATGGATCCCAGAAAGCTTTATGTCAGGTGAATCACCATGCACCCAGACTTAAAAGATAAATGAACAGGTTTGAAAAAACAATATTGTTGAGAAAGTACTAAATAATAAAACACATTGGGCCTCATTCTATTATCGGCCGTAAAACGTCCGCAAGGCGTATATCTTGCAACCGGCCGTAAGCTCAGAAAACTTAAAACGCAAAAATAAATTCAAGACGGCACTGTACAGCTCTGTAAATGCTAGGGATCATAATGGGGGACATGAGGATTAATAGCAACCCCCTCTCAAGCTTGCACATCAGCCCAAATCCGAGTTTACATTAACTGTTTATTTTCCGGCCGCAGCGTGGGCGGGTCTGAGGTGGTCCAAGCCCTCGGGACTTTTTACATGAATTTTTGACATAAATTAAAAAATAATTTATTTACGGATTTGAGTGTAGGGGAATGTTGTGCTATTTTTGCTAACACCTACAATCACTTTATAGTCTCCTCAGAGTGCAGGATGGCTTTATTTCGGCTTTATAATGTGCTTAATTGGTGCTAGCAGGACCTTTTTCCTGCAAGTAAGCTGCGGCTCGGTTTTAGCCTTGCAGAGAGGGTTCCCGGAGCAATTGAATAGCAACCGGGCTTTTCTTGCGGCCGAAACTCTTGCGGCCGTTTTAGATCAAAGGCTTTCCTTCGGGGCTAGCAAGGCACCGGCCGCAAGCCTGACGGAATCCCCGGTCGGAGGGGAATAGAATAGCAGAATAGCTTGCGGCCGGTCCTTGCGGCCCCGCATCTCCTACGGCCGATAATAGAATGAGGCCCATTGGGTTTAAAAAAGAAACTAAAGCAATAATACAGAAAATCTTATTAAATGTGTGCTCAGAACTTATTACAAATTATGTGCACCTACTGCACAAGCTGACCTGGTCAACTTGTAGAAGGTGGTGGTAGTATTATTGTGATATCACTTTAAAAATTACTAGCTCATTGAGTGCATGCGGTTTAATCCAGTGATTAAAGGACATTTATTTTCAAAAAGTTTACATTTTTATTTCCTGTGACTCCATTTGCAGCTCAGATCAAGCAGCACATTCCTCCTTTGCTGTCACTCTAGGAGGAATCTATGGAAATTATGTGGAGGTGTACATGGCCGTGCAAGGAGCTGTTTCCAGGTTTACACACAGATCCTGGAGTAACATTGTGCTCTAACACATGTCCATGGGATACTCCAAGAGTGTAGTGTAGGAATGTAGTGCTTATTCATAGCTGCAATAAAAATAAAATATTTAAAAAAATAACAAAGTTTGGCATATATTTCATTAACATGCCCAACTCTCATTCTTTGGCATACTGCCGAAGAATAATAGTTGGAAGTATGCCTTTAAAAAACTTTCATAAAGTGGAAATTTAAACAATGATAAAAATAATGTAACTATAATATCACACCCTACTATATCTGGAATACTCAGCTTGTGGAGGGAGAATACACCCTATGAATATAGCTCTACTCTGAACACACTATCAGTATGGTTTTCTGTACTATTACTTCATCTTTAAAAAAATGTATTTATCTTTAAAATGAATCTGTAGATTACAGATTAATTATCCCTGATGAACACTAAGCACCCTTGTTTGTCTAAACAAAGTTTAGCTGCAGATTGCAGATCATTTCTTCTATGTAAGAGGAAGATCCAGTTATTCCTTTTGGATGGTATCAAGTAACTACACTTACAGTTATTCTCTATCATTTTTAGTCACTCTGCCTTACTATTTGTCTTATGCCTCATTCGCAAAGAACACCAATCACCCAGGATATTTTAGAAATCTAACAAGAAAGGCCCTATTTAGCATACATAAGTAGCAATGACCAATGTCTGCATCCCTATTAACAATGGAAAGTAGAGCTGTCACCTTAACTATGTTATAATTATATTATACTAGAATATTGCCCGTCAAAAAATGACGGCAATGAAATTGTAATGCTGTTTGGTGTATGGTAATCAAATAAATAATACATTAATAAATGAATATACTTTACCTATTTTGCAGTAATATATGCAGGAAGCATTGTGTTGAAGAGCTGACAATCTGTTTTCATGTTGCTGCAGCATACAATGTGTGTTTTGAGTGTTGTGGAGCTGCTGTGTAAGTGTCAGCAATGTGTGCTCCATGCCAGCAACTGCGGCCCTCGCTTTGCGAGCCCGCACCGTTAGCAACAGCCCGCATGCTCACAATTATATATGTGATTATAATTAACATTTACTAAAATGACACACAATATAAACCGTTTTGTACTCTGAGGACCTTCAGCGCTCATTGCGAGACTAGCGCTGAGCGCCTTCGGCACTCATTGTGTGCCTCACAATGAGCACCTTTGGCGCTCATTGCGAGCCTCTCCTGTCCTGTACTTTTGGTCCTCTGAGCACCTTCATCATTCATGATAAAGAGAGATATATATTTTTATGTATATGTAGTTAAGTAATAATGAATTATTTATTGAATACATTTATATACTTTAAGTATTTCTAATTAATATATGCAGCCAGCAGTAGCCTGAAGAGCTAACAATCTGTTTGTATTTTGCGTCTGCATAGAATATACATTGTGAGTGTTAGTGCCCTGCTTATAAAGTGTAATGAATGGTTGTACTGTGCATTCTAAATAGGCTGCGTGTGCGAGGTAAAGCCGTTGGTTTATTGTGTAAAGCGGCATTGTATAGTCGTAATGTTATTAATGTGTTACGAGGCTCGTGAGCATTTTCCAACTTTTGTAATAGTGTATTTTCCGGGGTCGTGTAGCCTCGTTTTCATTTTTTTCGGTGGCCATTTTTTTCCTTGCTTAGGCGATTTTCGAGTGTCGAAAATCTTCTAAAACTGCTTAAATTTGCGTTCCACCTCACTCCCAGACGTCCTGGCAGTTGCCCCGTGCTATCTGTGATGTTTTTGTAATTTTTTTGGTTGTATTTGGTGTGTTTTTATTGTTTTTTTGTTTTTGCAGTTTGTCCGCTAATCTCGTATTTTTTTGCGTCTCGTATCTTTTTTTTCTAAGTCCCGCGTCTCATAATTTTTTATTTTCTAAGTTCCGCGTTTGTCAACTGCTTGCAGGTCAAGGCGATCCCGCGTTTAGGAAGTGTTTTGTGCCGCGCTGTCTCGTGTTTGTGGTGATAGTTGTATTGTCCTAACGGCTAGCCTCGCTATGCGTTAACGGCTTGCTTCGCGCAAAGCGTGACGACGTCTCACAGTTTGACAACTATAATATGTGATTGAAACTTGATTTTAGTAGACTTTGCAGTGTTCCAGTACATGGCCCTTGGTGATTTAATGTTAATAGTCCTCTATGATGTATAAAGGTCGGTCCATGATACTGTTGAGATAGAATGCCTATACCTCCCAATTATAGTTCACTCTTAAAGATGCATTCAACTGGGAATAATTAGTTTGCTTATTCTGATAATTTAGGCCAATCATAAAAAATCATAATAGACATCTACTCTAACTTCTATGAAACATATGTTGACTGTTAAAAAACATGTTGACTGTTTTTTACATTATATTTCATTTGAAACCTGATGTTTCCAGATGTGTGTAGTTTTAGTACAAGTACCTGATGATTTAATGTTGATACTCCTCTGTGATCTATCATATGTACTTATTTTAATGTTTATCTTTTCTGCTACAATTTGAAAACTTAACTACATAACAAAAGTCTGAGCCAGTGGATGGACTACCACTATCAGTGAGTATGAACTCTGAAAGGAAATTACTACTATCGGTTTACACAAACTGATTTGGTAATAGAAATATTTAGAAGCACAGTGTATCCATAATATATGCAAAACATAAAATGAAAAGACCTGGGAATTCTCAAAGTATGACAGCTATACAATGACTTTCCTGCATGTAATATTATTACTGCTATTAATCGCTCTTTGCAGGCTGAAGAAATGTCTGGGATTCCTCTTAACACTTGCTTACTGCTAACAGACTAAGGGCTCCATTACATAGCTCCAGTAGTAACACCCATATGTAAATATTCCATGTAGGAAGCTATGGTGCTGTTAAATTACACCTGCAGCAAATCCTTACAAGTAAACCCTTACCAGTGATGACTATCAGCCACATTAAATTTGGGCTACGTGTTAAAACATAGCTCATAACGTAGCTCACAGGAGCCTCTTAAAGCAACTCGCAGACGACTTGTGGGTTAAAACGCAGCAAGGCCGAAAAAAGAATACGGGATGAGCAACGTTGAACTTCACGGCCGTAAATCCTTTGATCTGTCAAGCCCGTAACCGCTACGTTACCAATCATGCTATTAAATTGCAACAAAGTCCCGTGCGAGTGAGCCCATAACACGCAAATGGAGCCCAAAGCCCTAGAAGTGCTGGAGAGGACCTGCAAGGGGGGTAAAGTCCAATACGTAGCACTTGAAATGCAAATAACAACACACTACTGTACTAATATTAAAAGGGAAAGTGATGTTTGGTCTTAGAATTAATAGCACAACATTCTCAAGCCCGCAAATCGGCACAGAAAAATACTTTATTTCATATATAATTTTTGTGTTATATTGATCCCAGCAATCAATGTGTTAATCCATATACTGTAATTCGCATATGATCAATATTGCATTAGATCTGGAATGTGGGTCCGATCGTAACTCGAAATTGAACCCCGTAGGACTTTGGAAATCCCACCTCCATTTTTCAGTGACGTAATTTGACGATCTCTTTTGCCACTGGCGCCATCCAAACTTGTACTTACGAGTTAGACTAATTTATCACGTTCACTGCCGCACATCCAACTCGCGACATATAGTTTACAGGTTTGCCTCTCAAGCCCGTAACTCGCAGCCTGTTCTAATTTAATAGCACCATAAATCCGCAACTCTTCAAGCTCGAAGCCATTGCGGGTCACGTTGCACTTACGGGTATTTTGCTACAGGAGACTTGTTCTAAGGTGTGATTACATGGCTCTCTTAAGAGTGAATGACTAGCCTATGTTATGTCTTAAGGCACTGCTGCTATAGGAGATTTTAGGGAAAACTCTATTTCAAATCTCCCATAAGGAGTACTCAACATGTTTACGTTTACTTAAAAGGCTCTGCGAGTGCTCTCAGGGATAAATCCTTCCATGTAAATTCCACCTCCTGTAAGAGCAGAGAAAGCCTTACATGTCACTTAAGGCCTTTTGATTTTACTAGGAATATAATATGCCTATGTATCTATTTACTTAGAGATTGTAATCACTTCTTAATAAAATAAAGTACATAAAAGAACATAATGAAATCCATAAATCTTCCATATCCTTTTAAGGAGCTACTAGTGTTACAGAAGAGAAACAAAATAGCCTAAGGAAGAATGTAATGGTCACATGGCAATGTGAAACAATACAAATGAAGTAAGGACCTGAGAAAGCACAATGTTATGTCCAAACCCCTAAGGTACATACTAGTAAGCTCTTAAGTGAATCATCCTATGGGAGCCATGTAATACTTAAATTCTCTTGTTTAAACTCCCATAACTCATTTTCAACCTCCTACGGGAGCCATATAGTTTAGCCCTAAAAAATATAAACAAATTTTACAATGTATATGTACATTTTTTTACACATACATAATCTCCTTACCTATACAAACAATGTACAGATGTTGTTTGTGAACTATATATGACTTATAGTTGACTATCCAATATTTTATGTTTTCATCTTTAATTTCAGAATTTAGCTGTCTTATAAGTTTGTCTTATGGACTTTCAAATACTGAACTTGACCTGTGAAGTGATCACAGATATACATACCTGGCCTGAAAAAAAAAAACAACATTTTCCCATAATTATTTAGCAGTTTTCTAAGCACTAATCTTTCTCGGTTTTCTTTTCAGAAATTTCAAATACAGATACTCAATTACCAATGGACAATTAAGATTTTCAGCTGGAAATGGGCCTATGAAAGTGGCCAGCAGAGATTCCTGTTGTACGTATGCCACTGACTATGACTGTGACGTATATCTTTATAGTCTTTTGTCAGGCTCTACAATGGAGCTGGGTGCACAAAGCCTTACAAAAAGTTACCACTTGCTTGAACAGACATCACAAATGTGAGCCTGTTCCAGTGCAGTTCCTTTTTTCTTCTATGTTTTCAACAAATCAAATAAGCTGCATCCACTCAAATTCTGACTTAGAACAATAAAATACTAAAGCCAGGTTCTGTAAATTGTACACGCACATATTCAAATCTTCTCAGTGTATTCTTACAGAAAAAGAATACAAAGGGTTCGTTTATGTTTTCTTAAATACTGATACTTTGATGATCTCTTGCTTGAGGTTTAACATTTGTTGTTGTTGCTCAGTCCTTCATTCGTGTCCATCTCTCTGGATCCTAATGATCGCATCAAGCCAAGCAAATCTTGTATCTGGTTTTGCACATCCATATGGTTTTCATGGCAAAGATACTGGAGTGGGTTGC
The DNA here is from genome assembly GCA_027410445.1 of Discoglossus pictus. Classification (NCBI taxonomy): domain Eukaryota; kingdom Metazoa; phylum Chordata; class Amphibia; order Anura; family Alytidae; genus Discoglossus; species Discoglossus pictus. The sequence goes on from CM050165.1 coordinate 182,305,273, forward strand.
CATTCCTTCTCAAGTGGGCTGCAATTTGTCTGATCTCTGCTATGACCTGCCCATCTTTGGTGACCCTACCTTCACCATGACAAGGCAGTAATTCCTAGAGTTTTTTACATAGTTTGGCTATTTGTAGGAGTATAGACAGTTGGCATTAAGGTCTATGTTTCATTTCTGTACATAATAAGGGTATGCTGCTTAATCTGATTCTAAGGCTTAATCAGGCTGGTCTATGAACAAAATGCAATATTGTCATATTGTAGAATACAACTGTAAATATGTCATAATAGAAGGGAAGTCTTATGTAGCCTGCGCTTTATTCGCTTTCTTCCTCCAAATAAAGGTGTCATATTTCCCTCTGTCATCCAATGAAATCTGCAGGCTAAAGTATGCTCTCTGCATTTCCTGTTAGTTTAATTAAAGTTTGAACATATTCTGTTTTTTTCATTCACAAAACAACTTTTGTAATGTTTAAAATGCATAAAGAAACAGTTGTGTTCCATGTCCCTTTAACAATTCTAACAGCCACATTAAATTACAAGTTCGTAGCAGCAATGTGAGACCCGCAAAGCCTACGGGCTTGAAATTAGGCTGAATTCCACCATACCGCGAGTTACGGGCCAGATACGCAAGCCCATAAACCATTCTTGCGCCCGTGGATATGTGGCTGTGAACATTATCAATTAGTGATGGAGATGGAGCCAATGGCAAATTAGATCATTATCATTACGTCACTGAAAAATGGAAGTTAGATTTCAAATTATGGTTATGATCGGATCCGCATTCCAGAAATAATGCTATATTAATAAATTAGTAAATATTATATTAAAGTCCATGCGAGTTCCATTATATGTATTAACACATTGATCGCTGGGATTTATATAAATAAATGTATAAAAGTATTTTATATTGCAGATTTACGAGCTTGAGAATGTTGTGCTATTCATTTTAATACCTAACATCACTTTAACTTTCACTGCATTTACAGTGCTACGGATAGGACTTTAACCCCCTTGCAGGTCTTTTCTAGTACCCGTTGGCTGTTTGGCTCCATTTGCGGGTTACGGGGTTGTGGATTTGTTGCAATTTAATAGCGAAATTGGGAAGGCAACAGTTACGGGCTTGACAGAACAAAGGATTTGCAGCCTCGGAGTGCAGATTTCGACGTCCTGTAGAGTTTTTTCGCACCTAACCCGCAAGTTGTTTGCGAGTAGCTTTGAGAGGCCAATTTAAGTCTTGCGGGTTCCGTTACGGGCTACGGTTTTACACATTGATGGAATTTAATAGGGCTGTTAAACAACAGAGTAAAACCTCTGATGACTGCTTGTTTTTTCTTACCATTTACTATGTTGTAATACACAGTGAGTGCAAAATCCAAGATGTTAAATGATTAACACAAAATAAACTATATAGTTTTTTTTTAACAAGTACCGTATTGGTCCGAATATAAGTTGCACCTTTTTTCCGATTTTTGAGCTTGCGAGTTACGGGTGTGGCTTATATTCGTGACAGTAAAAAAAAATCATTGCCGATTTGCAAACTTTGCTTGTTAGGTGTGCAGCTTCTATTCAAGAAACGCAAAATTACTGCCGATTTGCGCGAAGGCGAGTTAGGGGTGCCGATTATCGTGCTTGAGACTGCGGTATTGAATAGCGATTTACGGTTTTAGTTATTCTAACATCCTGTAAAGCCTGTAACCTGCAAAAAAAGCTACAGTGCTAATTAGAAAGCCTGTTTCTTGCAATGGCTGATCACTTTGAGAGTCTTTTTCTCTACAATTTTATGGGTGCTGCTTATATTTGAGTACTATCTTTTTTCTATTTTTTCCCCTTGAACTTTACAGGTGCAGCTTATATGCGGGTGCGGCTTATATTCGGACCAATACGGTACATGTTTTGCACATGTATTTTACATTGAAACAACTACCAGTGTTCAACTTGCAGCAAGGTGTTATCACTCACAGTCAATGCTCTCCTCCCACACATGACAACATCCACCAGTACGGCATTGGCTAAATCAACTTATGGATCTAGCGACACAAAAACACACACAGGAATTTCAGGATTTTTGTCTACTCAGTGTTCATAAATTATCTTAGAAATATCATATTCCCAAATATGAGATATATATCACAAGTTGATAGTGAATTATTTCCCTATATATAGCTTTCACTATAGCTATAGCATAGACATAACACTGTCTTTGAAGCCCAAAACATGGGCTCTACATTGTCATTGATGAAGATGGGCTCTTGCTGCAAGAAGTTCTCAAGATTAATGGACCTCCAAATGTGGTCTGTAACAAAGTTTAATGAGAACAGTGTCAGATACTAACTTTAATCTGACCCACCACTGGCCTATACACTGCTGTTAATATTATGAAGGCTTGGCATGGTAATGACTGATGGGGATTAAAAGTATCTCATTTGTTGTAGGTCCTAATTGTGTAAGTCTTGCTCTTAGCTTCTTTATCATGCACCAAGTTAGTACTAAGTTTCAGTGGCGAAGCTACTGTTGGTGGAGCATGTACAAATCACCAGGACAAGTAACAGGGTAGGTGCTTACTGGCAGTAAATTAAAAAGCTTCATATAGTTTGATGAGAATGGCAGATAAATAGTTTATAAAAAATGTGATATGATCACCATAGGGGTAATCTGATCCTCTGCACATATTTTTGGCGTTTTTTATTGACCGAATGGGGTAAAGAGTTTTAAGGGAAGTGACCAAAATTATTATAAACCGGGGCCAACCATTCACTAGTTTAACCACTGCTGAGCATAGCTACCTTTGAGAGTCTTCCACATCACAACAATGTTTCATAGGCACAATCTCAAAGACCAGGGGTCCTATTAAATGTGCCTATTTGTAGTTCCAGAAGCCCGTAAAAGAGCCCGTAAAAGTTACGGCTATTAAATTGGTCTCTTTTAGCTACCCCACAAACGAGTTGCAGGTTACAGGCTGAAAAACACAGCGTGTGCCAAAATCTGATCTCCGACCCAGCTAAGCCTTTGATATTTCAAGCATGTAAATGTTACAGTCGCAAATCTCTATTAAATTGCTATAATTCCCCAAAGACACACTTACATTTAAACCCGTAAATTGCAAATATAGGCAAAAATCCTACGGGTACTAGAGAGAGAAACAGCACAGTATTCTCAAGCTCGCATATCTGCAAGAAAAAATAATGTTATTTATGTTTAATTTCTTATAGTAGAACTTGCATGGACTACAATATTATATTTATTGATTTTTTCATATTGCATTATTTCTGGAATGCGGGTCTGATTGCAACCATGACTTCAAAACCGTAAGTGATTGAAATGTACCCGCCATGTTTTAGTGACGTAATGATGACGGTCTCTTTTACTATTGGCTCCGTCTAAACCCATAACCACGGGTTTGAAAAATGTATCATGTTCACACCCGGAAATGCTACGTGCCGAAGCATGCTTTACAGATTTGGATTTTGACCATGTCCTTGCAGGCTTTTCTAATTTAATCGCTCTGTAAATCCAGCAAAATTGGAATTTAATAGGGACCTAGGTTTCCTAAAGTCTCATCCTGTTTTTATAGTACTTAGTGATCCTTTTGTTTATTTATTTAAAAGGAAACAAAATCTTCCAATAAACATGGTATTTGATTCTTCACCCATGTTTACCTAAAGAACATATGCAGAATATGACATTGTTTCAGGCAAAAAGACAACAAAAAATGTAATTAATTAACTGACCACACACCACTTGACTTTTGTAACTTCCTTCTCAAAGTTCTCTCCCTTACTGCCATGTTTCAGACTCCACCCCATAAATCTGTCCTTGTCTCTTAATACTCTCTAATCACACACTTCACTTAACTCAAAACTGCTCCTCATTTCTCATTACATTCTTCCACTGTGGTCTTCAGCCCTCTTCTCAAGGTGTACTAACTTGCCTCACTTTATTACACTGTCTCTGTGTTGTTATAGCTTCATGCCCACACACCTTACTGAGGCTATGTGGTCTTTTTGACCCAAACTTGATGATCTACTAGAACTTTATCAAGTGGATACAGCCTTCTGATGGGAGCATTATCCATCATATATCATCCTCATCTTCATCTTCCATAATAATGAGTGATAATGATAAAGGGGACGGGGTACATGAGAGAGCATTTGGGAAAGAAGCTCTTTTGTTTTGAAGAAAACCTTTTGCCCATTTCACAGATGGAGCTTAAAGAACAAAACTATGAAAGTGTGTTTAGACCTCTGAAATGTACAAATATGTTGCTTGCTTGCCCTCTAGTGGATATAGTTTTAATAACATGTGCAGCAAGGACAAATAGCCACGTTCAAACATATTTACACATCCCCTGTTTTCCTTCAAGATTTATTAGCATGAAGTGTCTCAATTGTTGTTATTAACTCTGGGTAATTATAGTAATTTCTGGTTTTCTAAAACACAACTATAGTGGTCTTACAATAGGATTACTATTATTTCTTTAATAAACCTTGAACATGAAAATCCAGTATGTAGGGGACACAATTAGGACATATAACTACTAACTAGAAATTTAGGGTTTGCATTGTAGCCTCCAGCAAAGCCACTTCTCTCCACAACTTGAAGTTTATGTGACATATGGGAGCAGTTGTTGTCTGCATGGGCCTTGCATGTAAGGCAAAGTGAGCAATGTCATTAAACTTGTTTATAATGTTCACCTTCAGACACTCACGCACCCACAGACACACAGGACTCCCACACTCACAGACAGCACTTACCACTATAAATCAAGCATGCTCTGATATAGGTGCTTGTTATGCAAAACCATTTGATGTATAAATAAAGATCTCTTTATATCTGGGCCAAAATCTACTGACATCTGCTGTTGTTTACCCAATGTGTGCGAGTGTGACCAGCGATTTCACATATGACATCACCATCCACTTTGCCATCAAAGTCATGCACATGCCTCACTGAGGCAGATATTTTCAGACATTGTCCTGGACAGAGCCACTGCCACCCCATGCATCAACTACTAGAGGTGGAGAAAATGTGGACTGCTGTTGATCACTCTGACACTAACTTACAAAGTTTCTAACTATAAATTGTTTTTTCTTTCTCTAGGTTTAGTAAAAAAATAATAGCAAGTCCACTACACTTTTTTCTATTAAATAAATTAAATTATATTGTAAAAGCACTACAGTGATCATTTAATGCTCCGCACAGTGGTTAGGTCAAAATATCCACTCATGCACACAGTTTATTAAATAGCTACTCAGTCATTTCAGTTAGGTCAACTATGCTTTTGTGGGTATATTCTTAAAAGATGACTGCTGTTCAACTCACATTCCCACAAACAGTACAGAGTTTGAGAATATTAATTCCCCTACACTGTAAAGCATTACAGAGGAGGAAGAAGAAAAGATGGGGGACAGGGTTGGAGGAGAAAGACTGAGCAAGTAGACAAAGAGGAGAAGATGAAAGACAGAGGAAAGACCGAGTATGGAGAGGAAAGACAGAGAGAAGACAAAGAGGGAAGCGGGAAAGATGGAGAGAAAATGAGGAATCACATGGGGAGATAGATAAAATGAAGAAACAAGGAGGAAGGCAAAGGGTGAAGGAGAAAAGAAAGGGGAAGGAAGAGAAGAAAGAGTGGAGCAGCACAATTCAATAAATCATACAATTCAAATCCCCTGTGCAATATCAAACCATTCGGGAAGATTTGTTAAATGTAGTGTCTCCGATATGTCAGGAACTATATAAGTCTTATTCCAGCCACCAAAAAAATTACCAGCTTAAAATGGCCATGTTGCTACTTTGGGGCAACTCCCCAAAGAGATTTAGGGATCTTCTTTCCCAAAGCTAGCTGACCAATTTCAACCATAAGAATATAAGAAAATTGGGAATCTCAAAGGTACCTTTGATGCCAACGTGGGAGTGATAAAAGACAAAAATGGTAGGGACTTAACAGAAGAAGATCAGATAAATAAGAGGTGGCAGGAATACACTGACGATATATACAGGAAGGATCTTAGCAGCTGTGATGACCTCAATAGTTTGTCCAATTTACCATGACAGGTGGTAATTGGAGAGATGCACACGAGCACTAGGGCCCAGAGATGCTGCTAGAGGACACCTACAGTATTGTGAGAGTGTTTGGAAAAATGTGGTCTGAAGGTTCACGACATGAGCAGGAATGGGTATAACTATTCTCAGTGATCGCAGAGTACAGAGATTCTCCTTACAAAATAGTGTAAATCTCTTACACAATAGTTTCTCTGACCTTATGAATTACAGCACTCCTGCTTATAATCAATTTTTTATTTGCATTTACAGTGCTACGATCAGGTGTTTAACCCTCTTGCAGGTCCTCTCTAGCACTAGCACATTTGCGGGCTTGGGGAAATTGATCGATTGAATAGCGATTTGCGATTTTAGCTATGGCAACTCTTGCAAAATTGAAAGATCAAAGGTTTCTGGAGGCTGTAAGTTATAGGTTTAGCCATTGCAATATTTTCAAGGCCGCAACTTGTAACCTGTTTGGAGCCCGCAAAAATATGCCAATTGAATAGCATATTAACTTGCAACCTCACTTACGGGCTACCGGATTGCCCGAAACCTCAATTGAATATGGCCCTATGACTATTAGACTGGGAAGCATAAAAATAAGCATTATTTTTTAAAAAGGGTGTGATTTATATTTTTCTCACAGGCTCAGATAAACAAATAGACTGAAGTTTTTTTCTTTTTTTTTTTTTACTACATTTTATTTTTCAAATTTTATAGAATTACAAACATTAAAACATAAACATAGATTAAAAAAAAGAGAAAATATTGACAAGGTATACATACTAGGAACATTATATACAAAAGTATAAACAGTATTATATTCATATTCTTTTGTAAACAGTTATTCTAAGACAAATGTTCCAAAAAGAAAAAAAAGAAAAGAAGAAAAGAAAGAATAACAAGAGAAAAGGAAACCACAAAGCAATGCAGTTGGATTAAATTGAATTATATGGAATACAATTTTACATGATATCAAAACGTATTAGTATTTTCTCTTTTTCCCTTTATGGTGGCGAGTGGGAGTGAGGAGACAACATGGTTTAATGGAATCGTTCCCTTATTCTTCCTTCCCCTTTTCCCCTCTCTTTTCCTTCCCTTCTTCCCTTATTTTAAGTAATTTTGCTATAAAGCTAATTGCTATGTCTTCCAAAGAGATCATTTCAAGATATTTTGTTTTGATGATCGATCTGATAATGTTAAGTAATCCAATTCTATTTGTTTACAGTGGCGGCTGGTGAACTTTCAAGTTGGAGGGGCGCCAGGGCGAAACATAGCCCCTCCCATTTTTTAAACCACACCCATTTGTATAACTCCTCCTCCTGGTGTCATAATTACCTTTATAAGCCCCGCCCAATTACCTTATACTTGTAAAGCCCATTGAAATACATGATCAGCAATGCAGAAATGTCAAGAAGTAAAGTAACAATGTGTTAAATTCATTGGTATACAATATAGATTGAAAAAACTCATGTGACAAGACTACAGCAATATCATAATTGCACCTATATGCATTAACAGAAAAATTAAAGCAGTGACACTTACCATAAGTCGGCTCTTCTTCTCAGGGTATTCACGTTCAGTAAGTTGACCAACGAGTACAAACAAATCTGCTGCCACATAGGGTTTGCACCTGGGGTTGAAAGAAAACAAGCAAATCAATCAGACCATTCAAGAACAAAACCATACCTTAAAAACATTAAAAGACCAAGTGGAACCATATAGGCCCCAAACATACCTTAGAAGACCAAATGGAACCATATAGGCCCCAAACATACCTTAGAAGACCAAGTGGAACCATATAGGCCCCAAACATACCTTCAAAGACCAAGTGGAACCATATGGGCCCCAAACATACCTTAGAAGACCAAGGGGAACCATATAGGCCCCAAACATACCTTAGAAGACCAAGTGGAACCATATAGGCCCCAAACATACCTTAAAAGACCAAGTGGAACCATATAGGGCCCACACATACCTTAAAAGACCAAGTGGAACCACATAGGCCCCAAACATACCTTAAAAGACCAAGTGGAACCATATAGGCCCCAAACATACCTTAGAAGACCAAGTGGAACCATATAGGCCCCAAACATACCTTAGAAGACCAAGTGGAACCATATAGGCCCCAAACATACCTTAAAAGACCAAGTTGAACCATATTGGCCCCAAACATATATATATCAATATCAATCACACACACACACACATAAAAAATATACATAAATATACATAAACATATACATAAAAAAATATATATTAATTGATATTTATTAATTGATTAATTGATGTACTTTATTAATTATTTGATTATATTGCTCATGTATTTCTATTAGACATTATTTAGTATACATATTACAGTGCTATTTATTTGCTATACATGTTACAGGATATTATCCTGTAACATGTATATCACATAAATAGCCCTGTAATATGTATAATACATACAGGGTCACACAAGTTCACACTAACCTTTTTTGCCCTTACAGGCTTCTATACCTGCTTTGCTAATTTGCTAATTTTTTAAAGACTCTCATTGGTTGAAATCAATGTCAATCAAAAAATTTCAGCCAATAAGAGTCCTTCAAAAATTAGTATATAAGGCGGAGCGTGGGAAAAAAACAATTAGTCGCGGGTAGAGCTCCTTGTAGGAGGAGCTCCGTTAGTTTGTTGTGTTTTTTTTTTTTTAGAGCGTCGTTTTTTTTTAGGTGGAGGCCTCTTGCAATGGGCCAGAATGGATGGACAATGGCTTCAATCAAGATGAGGAGACAAGGGCTTCTATCAAGATTGGATTATTATGACATAGGCTTCAATCAAGATTGGATTATTATGACATGGGCTTCAATCAAAATTGATTGGGAATGCCCGACGACTATCCAGGGCAGAAGGCCACAGTTGGAGGGGTCAATTTGACAGGTAAGTATGTGCTGTTGTTTACTTTATTTTTATTATTGTTTTTTGTTTTTCCCTTAACTTATTTTTATTTTATCTTTAAAAGTGACAGGCAATTTTTTTTTTTTTAACTGCAAGCAATGTTAACGATACATTGCCTGTTACTTCTAAAAATGGAATAAAAATAGGGGGGGGGTTGTGTTTAACTGTAGTGTAGTGTTAACATAGGCAGGTAGGTTGGTTGGTAGTTAGGTCAGGGTGGGGTCAGGTGTGGTCAGGGGGGTAGGTAGGTGGGTTTGTAGTTGGGTCAGGGTGGGGTCAGGTGTGGTCACTGGGTCAGGGGGGTAGGTAGGTAGGTGGGTTGGTAGTTGGGTCAGGGTGGGATCAGGTGTGGTCACTGGGTCAGGGCCAGGGGGTAAGGTAGGTGGGTTGGTAGTTGGGTCAGGGTGGGGTCAGGCGACCATGGGTCGGTCAGTGGGTCGGTGGCCACGTAGGCCACATGGAGGTGATCAGGGGTGGCACAGGCCTCATGGGGGTGATCCGATCACCCCCATGTGGCCTGTGCCACCCCGCTCACCGCCCGATTACCCCGATCACCGTGATCGGGGTAATCGGGCTGTGGCGTAGCATAGGCCACATAGGGTGATCGGGGGTAGCACAGGCCACATGGGGGTGATGGGGGTGCACAGGCATTGCAGGCCTAGGTCAGTCGTCGGTGGTAGGTAAGTTGGTGGGTGGCTGGGTAGGTGGCAGGCCAGGCAGGCATAGTGGGGTAACTGGGGGGACCCTTCCTTTTATTAGGGGCACTAGGGGTTTGGTTTGGCTAGGGCAGGTAGACTTTCTGTTAGGTTGGGCAGATGTGAGTAGTTTCAGCCAGGGAGGTCTCTCTCAGTCTCAGCGTGAGCAGGTCAGGAAACAGAAAGAGGGAAGGGACAGGCATCTGGTGGTTTTATTAACTGTGTATGTCAATCAAAAGTTAACTTGAGGCCCTATTAGCTGGCGGGCGCTCGGAGCTAACGGTCTGGGTGGGTTTAGATTGTTCTCCTGACAACTGTACAGCCTTCCATCATTGATTGGTCAATGATGGAAGACTGTCAGTCATGAAATGGATACATTTATCACTGCCCATGCATATCGTCATTGCGCTGGTGGGCGGAATGCATTAACGGTCAGGGGGCCAGTCAGTGTAGTGTAATATGATCACACAGGGATGCAGGGAAAGCTACAATAGATACACAGCAGTAGTTAATATATACACACAAGGGCAAGGGGTTATCTTAAAGTGACAGTGTCCCAGGGAATAGTTGGCTTCATTTAATAATGTAATAACACTTGAATGCTGATGTACACATTATATTTAACTAGCGAATTGCCCGTCAAAAAATGACGGCAATGAAATTGTAAGTGAGCTAATGCTGTTTGGTGTATAATATCAAGTAAATCTACTTTACCTATTTTGAAGTAATATATGCAGGAAGAATTCTGTTGAAGAGCTGACAATCTGTTTTGAGGTTGCTGCAGCATTAGTGGCGTGGAGCTGCTGTGTAAGCGTCATGAATGTGTGCGGTGTAATAGTGTGCGTGCGCGAGACCAAACCGTTAGCGTAGCTGTGTACTTCCGCATTGTATAAGTTATTTTCCTAAAATGGCGGCTACTGTGTGGTATGCGTCTGTAGCGGAATATCCGTAGGTGTTTTGTGGTGTTTTGCGTGTTTGTGGTGGTGTTTTGCGTGTTTAGAGTGCTGCAGCCTTGTTTTCATTTTGTTCGGCGGCCATTTTTTCTCTCGCGTAGAGAATTTTTTTGTGTCTAAACTCTTTTATTTTGAGTTAAATTAATGTGTAACTTCATTTTTTGAGGTCCTGGATTCTCCCTCTTGTGTATTTATTGTGTTTTAAATTTTTTGATGTCCACGGGTTATGGGTGATTTTTGAGAGGTCGTAATGTGTAGTAACGTGTCTCGTATGTTTGCGTTACGAAGTAAAGTTTGCGAGGGTCGCAGTTGCTGGCAAGGAGCGCCTTTGGCGCTCCTTTCCAGCAACTGAGGCCCTCGCTGGCAAGGAGCGCCTTTGGCGCTCCTTGTCAGCAACTGAGTATAAGATATATGTGATATATATATATATATATATATATGTGATATATGATATATATATATATATATATATATATATGATATATATATATATATATATATATGATATATATATATATATATATATATATATATATATATGAGATATATGTGATATATATATATATATATATATATATGAGATATATGTGATATATATATATATATATATATATATGATATATATATATGATATATATATATATATATATATGTGATATATATATATATATATATATATGATATATATATATATATATATATATATATATATATATATGTGTGTGTGATATATAAAGTTGTGCTTTGTCAATATCTCTAATCTATCTACTACATAATTTTATAACGTTATCAGCCAGCAGTAACATTTAGGGGCCATGACTCCCTGGCTCTGGGACTTGTGAAGCCTCACTTCCTCTCCCTTACATAGGACGAATATAATCACCACACACAGTCCCAGTGTATCACACACATAGCAGGGCTCCCAGTGCATGGTGTGCAGTTCCCAGCACTATATGAAGGAATCTCACACACAGCATGGAGGCAACTGCATGGTGTTCAGGGTGACAGGGACACCATACATACCGCGGGAGCCCGTCTGTCTCCCCAACCTCCTCCGGTGTCCTCAGCTCATGCTCGGACAGCACCACTTACTCCTCCTCCTGCTACTGAATACGGAGAGCGGCAAGGGACAAACCAAGACCGCGAAGCACCGGAACAGGACTGGTATCCTAGCAACAGGAGGAGAGGGACATAGAGGCTGTACGGCAATCACCGGCAAAATACAAAAAACATTGCCAGCGCTTCAGCGTCGGGGCTACAGGTTAGATGGGTTAGACGGCTCGTATGCTCACAACTATATATGTGATTGTTTTTGGGTTATCACTAATAAATTATTGTGTTTTTTTATTGCAGAGTCACGAAAATATTAGGGAGGGCGTTTGCCCCAACGCCCCAATGGACGGGCCGCCCCTGTTTGTTTATTTCTATCTACAATGGTCACGAGTTCAGTCCATGTTGGTAAAGATTGTTTTTTCCAACCTCTGACTATAAGCAACTTAGCTGCCATTAAAGTATTTATAATTACATTACATTGTTTATGGTTAATTTTGTTTGTTAAAATATGAAATAGTACAATCTCAGGAGTTAGTTCCAGTTGAAATTTAATAATTTTTGATATTTGTATTAAACATAGTGAAAAAAATGTTTTAATGTCAGCACAGTTTCCACCACATATGTTCTTGAGTTCCTATTTGATTTTTACATCTCCAACAATATCCTTAATTTTCTTGTGGGGCTATTTTTTTTTTTATTTAATTGGGGTCATGTACCAACGCTGCACTAATTTGAAATATATTTATTTTTATGATGAATTCATTATAATTTTCTCTGTTATTAAGAATGCTTTGTACCACTGGTCTATATGCCATATTGTCCCAAAGTTTTCTTCCCATTTTTGCATCTTCTCAGTTTTTTCTGTTTCTAATTGAGAATCTAGATATTGTACATTTCCTCTTACTGTCATTTAAGGTTTTTTCAAATTGTGTCAATTCTCTATTTACTAATATTTCATAATCTGTGTTTATTATCGATGTGTAAAGAATATCATAAAATAACAATTTAGTAGGTGGTATTTGTTATTCATTAGATATTAATTCAAAATATTTCAATTTTTGTCCATGAAATAGATTGCTTAAAATTTTTAAACCCCATTTTTCCCAGGTTATATTTTTGAAAAAGAGTTAGTTCCAATGACAACTTTTGTATTTGAATATTTGGGGCTGGAAATTTTACCAGTTCGTTTTTTCTTTATATTTAAACCACCATTTTATTAAAGTTCTGGGAATAAGTGGTAATTTGTTAAGTATCTTATTATCTATCTTCTTATCCCAAAATATATATTGTAAGTTAATATTTTTAACTAACTCATTTTCTATAAGTAGAAATGCAGGTGTATTTTCTTTTATTGTAAATTTTAAGAGATGAAGAAGATTAATAGCATTTGAATATTGTATAATATTCGGAGCTGCTAAGCCTCCTTTAGAGAAGGCTCTTGAAGCAATTTCTTGTCTGATATCTCTATAGATGAAATTGTCCAATATTTTTCAAATTGTTTTACATGTTTGGTTGATATCTTTAACGAAAGACTTCTTAAAATATAAGTTATTTTGGGAAGAATATTCATTTTGATTACCGCTATTCTTTCCAAACAGGATACATTTAGAGATTTCCAATTCAATAAAGTAGATGAAATTTGAAGAAATAGCTTATCCAAATTATTTCGAACCATGTTGTTTAGGTTTGAACTAAATATTATACCTAAGTGTGTTATTTGATTATTTCCCCAATTATAAGGGAATCTTTCTTTTAATATAAGTTTATCTTTACCGGATAGATTGGAATATAATACTTCCGTTTTTAGAATATTTACTTTGTAATAAGATAAGTTACTGTACTCTTCTATAAGTTGAAGTAAGCTGGTTATTGAATTTATTGGATCAGTAACTGTAACCAATAAGTCATCAGCTAAAATAGTAACTTTATTTGTAATAGAGCCAGTGACTATACCTTTTATTTGTTTATAACTTCTAATCATTTCCAGCAAAGGTTCGATAGTTAAAGCAAATATGAGTGGTGACATAGGGCAGCCCTGTCGAGTTCCATTTCTTAAGTCAGACGATTGTGTTTTAAAACCTACTCCTGTTATATATGCATTGACTTGTGTATAAAGCGCTCTAATTGCATGTGATCCAAAAGATGCAAAGCCATATTTATTTAGTACTAAATGTATAAACTCCCAATTCCCTCTATCAAATGCTTTTTCAGCATCAAATGATAGAGCTACTAATGGTGTTTTCCTATTATATGCAAAATCAATGATATTTATACGTTTCCGGGTATTGTCCGTTGATTGTCTAAACTTAATAAAACCTTTATTGATTAAGTTATTTAATAATGGATTTAGACGAGCAGCCAGTATGCTGGCATACATCTTTATATCAGTGTTAAGAAGTGATATTGGACGGTAGTTGCAACATTTTGAAGGATCTTTATCAGTTTTTGGTATAATAGTTATTGCTGCCTCTAATTTTTCTGCCGGTGCTTTTCCATTTGTTTTAATTTTATCATACATTTTTTGTAAGTGTTTCACTATAGAAGAAGAGAATAGTTTATAGTATATATTTAGAAACCCGTCAGGTCCCGGAGATTTCCCAATTTTCAGAGATGTTATACTTATAATATCTCTTTCTAGTTCTTTTAATTGTATTTCTGATATTTTTTAATAGTGATTTTTTTTTAAGAATTCTTTCATTTGTATAGTTGTAGGTTTCTGAAAATGTTCTGTTTGTTCAAGATTATATAAAGTCTTATAAAAGTGAAGAAAAGATTTCCCTATATCTATTGGATTTCTATGAATTACACCCTTATTATCATGTATCATATGGATTATTTTACTAGAGTTTATTCCTTTAATTCGGTTAGCAATTAATTTTCCGGGTTTTTTTACCTAAATGATAATGTTTTAACTGGTATAACCAGATTAAATTATCAATTTTGTTCTGTTGGATCTTTTTAATTTCTATTTGAATTTTAGATATTTCTAGAGTTGTAATAGCTGTTGGTAGTAATTTATTTTTTATTTGTAAGTGTGTAAGTTTAATGTATAGATCTCTCTTCGAAGTCTCTTTCCGTTTTGCTCTATGTTTGGACCACGCACAAAGAATACCTCTAACGTATGCCTTGTGGGTGTTCCAAAGCAATGATTGCGATGTTATAGAGTTTTTGTTGATTTCAAAGAAAGTTTCTATTTCCACTTTTTATTTTTCCCTATCTATCAATGATTTAAAAAGAGTTGAATATATATTACCTGATTTATTATATTGTATTTTAAAACCATCATCCAATATCATTGTTATCAATGCATGGTCTAACCATGCTATTGGACTAATTTCAATTTTTATTTAATTTTATTTAATACATTTAAATGCACCAAAAAATAATTGTATATGTCTTATATTTATTGGAAAAATAGGTAAAGTCTTTATCAAGTGGGTATAATATCCTCCAACCATCATACATTTTATAATTCAGTAAAGTTTTTTCAAAATTATTTGCATTTTTAATCATTATTTTATCTGGTTCCGGTTTTACAGTAGATCTCCTATCCATAGATAAATCTAAACAGATGTTTAGGTCACCACACATAACCAAATTACCTTTTTTAATATTGTTTATATGTTTTAATATTTTATTCAAAAACTTATATTGATTCTTATTAGAAGTATAGATGTTAACTATTGTGTAAAAAATATTATTTATTGAGCCCATCCAAATTATATAAGGACCATCTATATATTTTTCTCTGTACTTTTCAACAATCTTATTTATTTTATTAAAGAATATACAGACACCTCTAAACTTCTATAATTAGAAAATAGTTTTATATTGTACTTTTTATCTGATAGCTTAGGAATATTTACATCTTTTAGATGGGTCTCCTGTGCACATACAACATCAGCATTTACTTCATTGAAAAAATTAATGAACATTGCTCTTTTTAAAGGGATATTTATCCAATTTATATTTTGAGATATAAATTTAAGTCCCATGGTTACTTGAATATTTTAATTGTTCATGTCCACTACCCTTTACTCCTCTCTCCCACCGCCTATCCAGATTTACTGTATTCTCCTGCTTTCCATTGTATATCATGCAATATTCCACATTTACAGTGTAGTTGATCTTCATTAACATTTCTTTAACCGAAAAAGACAGTGTAGTATCCATTAAATAAATAAAAATAATAAATAGTAAAAAAAGATATATATAATATTAGAAAAATAAATAAATAAATTAAAAAAAAAACAGAAAATATAAAACAATGTTGTGGCAGCAAGATAATTATAATTGCTACCATTTTGCAGTTTTAATCTAATCGATGACTAACCCATTCACATCTTAGTTTAGTAATGAGCAATCTCTTTCTTTCATTTCTCCTTTGTTACTATGTCAATTATTAATCTCTTAAATTAAATGAATAAGATCCCAAAAATCCTTTAATTACAAAACTTTTTTTAGTTAATGCTCTTTTATAAATAAATTGAATAGAAATGTCTATATTTAGTTAACAAAAAACATCAACCCGTTTAAAGTGTTCTCTGTAATCTATATTGTTAATTTAATTAATTTTAATATATTATTTTCAGTGAATTTCTACAGTGTAAATTAATAAATTTTCCTTTCGCTTCCTTTCTTTTCTTTTCCTTTTACTTTCAATTCTTTCTCACTTATTTTGAAGTGTTTCTTCCTATATAATTGTTTTTCTATCAGTGATTTAAATGTGAATTGTGACTTTCTTTCTTGAATTTAGTATCTTAACTTTCCCTTATTTCACCTTACTTAAAAGTGAGTAGTTCCATAAGTGTTCGGATATTTTGATTATAAATCATTTCATTAATTTAAAGGGATCCACTGTGATTTATTATTGTATATTATTGAATGTGTTTTTAAAGTTGATTGGTTTCAGTACCTTCTATTTATCTGTATTCCATTTATCAATTTATGATGAACAAATCAGTTCTAGAGCTCAACCAAAATCTTTAATAATTAGTTTGTAGTTTATTAATATATAGACCGCTCAATCATTTTACAATTTGCCATGGTTGTCTTTTTTTAATTGATTCTAAATTCAATTGTGAGGTTGTTTAATAAGGAATTGCCCATTCATCTAAAAGTTTCTCTCCTTCTTTTAGTGATGTAACAGTAAATCTTTGGTTGTTGTTAATAATCAATAGTTTGGCCGGATAGTTCTACCTATACAGTTCTTTTCTTTTAATCAAAATCTCAGTTGGGAGGTCCACAAAGGTCATCAAATTTTCATAAGAGTTATCAAATATTCTCTTTTCCCTTGACGCTTTCAAAATTGCCTCTTTGTAAGAGGTATATTGAAGCCTTACTATTATGTCTCTTGGGGTTTCTTTAGGGATATATCCTGGGATGCGAATTCTATATAATTATTCTATCTTACTTTCTTCTGAATTCACTAGTGAATTAAAAAAGTTGGTAAAATATACATTTAAGTTTTTCATCAAAATTTTCTCTGAAACACCTCGAATTCTCAGATTGTTTTGTCTGGTGTAACTTTCAAGAGTATTATATTTCTTTTTTAATAATTTAACCTCATCCTTTAACTGTGTGACCCATTGTTTGATTGTCCAACCATAATTCCTCATATTTGTTCTCCATTTAGTTCATCCATTAGATTTTTCATAGAATTAATCACTTTTGTATTATTCTTAATTCCCTGTGACAATTCTTCTCTTAAATAGACTTGGAATTCTAAGAGAAATTCAATTTTTTTCATGTTATCCACCGTTAGTAATTCTTGCTCTCTTGAACTTACTGTATCAGGTGGTTTTAGTAATGGAGTTTCCATGGATTTAGTATGTATTGGAGAGAGTTATAATTGTGAAGAATTAGTTAGTTGAGACGTTTCTAGTGTTCTTTCGTGGTCTTGCTCTCTTGGGGATAAGAAATACTTTTCATATCACCTATTTTCCCCATGTCTTTTGATTTACTTTTTGAGTTATTCTTCATTGTGGATTGTTTATTTTCTTTTGAACTCAGTTTACAATGTATTTAAAGTTATGACTTCATTTTCACAATTTACCCCTAATTAAAACTCTTTTTTTTCTCTCTCTTTTTCCCTACTTTCCTCCCCCTCTTTTTTCTCTTATCCCTTTCCTCCTTTTGTTTTTCCTAGCTCTCCTTTTTAATTTTTTTTTCTTTTATTTCCCTTTTCCTTTTTCCCCCCTCTCTTTCTTTTTTTCTTTTTTTAGGTATTCCTATTTTAATTGGAAGACCCAATACTTATTCTCTATAATAAGGTATGAATTGATCAAACAAAATTCCCAGGTATTACATAAAGGATATATCGGTTCAATAATTAATCAAGAATAATACAATTTTGTTAATATTCTATACACAATAGATTTTCTTTAGATTTGACACTCATATATATCCACTAGTTTTGATTAAGGACACAATTCAGATTCTCTGGATTATCTTAATGCAACTAATTTAACATCTACAATCTCAATGTCTTACATTAACGTTATTTTATACCTAATATATTAAGATGGATACTTTTAAAACACTATAAACATAGAAATTTCCAGTTTCTCTAAACTAAACCAGTTACGGTATATCAAATGATTCTTCCAAAAAGGACCCTGTATCTTATTTCCAGAGTTGGAGCTCCAAAGCTTACATTAAATATTAGCAATATATTTAGGAAAAATCATGAGTATTAAAGAATTAGCAAAGTTAATAGATCGATGTTATATCTAACACTAAGCAGTTCTTTAAGTCTAAAGATACTGAGTTTCAAAGTATATTAACCTCAAGATTTCAAATTTAAACTTTCAGGCATGTAAAAAGTATTGATACAAGTAGAGCCATAAAATCTACATGATCTCAATGCAATAACTCAGCAGAAAGTCTCAAATTTTGTATAAAAAAAAAAAAAGAACTGTCCAAAGTCATATTGCATATAGACTCAAAGTCTCTGATGTATATACAAACTAATAGAGTTGTAACAACTGTGTAGCAGCTCTCAGTCTAATACAAAATATCGACCTTATATAAACGCATGCTCTTTTGTAAAATGTGTCATATAGAAATCATCTTGGGTATTCAATAAAAACTCAGTAAATATTGAAATAATCTTAGTGCAACAGATTTGTGTTGCAAAATTGAATAAGTTGAATCAAATTTGTCGACAAACAGTGTTCTCAAAAAATTGTACCATTCTGTAACAAACTATACGGTACACATGATCAGAATCTTTCATATATGTATAGAATAACACACATTGTTACAATATTACAACAAATCTCATTTTGTTGCTTTAATGGATTAGTCTCAAAGTTTTAAATTAATAAAAAATGTTGTATGGTTTGAACTACATATTCCATCAAAGCTGCAGAAGATCATGTCTTTTGAATTTGTAAAGTATAGATCACAAAGTCTTGATCTCTTGGTCATTCAATTTTCCAGGCAATACAATCTAAGGGTATATAATATGTCCTGAATCCAAAGATACAATCAGGGACTCATTAGTTTCTTATTGTGTGAGCTATCAGAGATCATCACAGTAGTGTTCTCAGTATAATAACATTTCTCTATATTAATTTGTATTATGAGCTGTTTTTTTATCACAGCTTACTTACTCATGATTCTTAGAAGTCCATAAAAGTTCAACTGAAGATGTTAATAACTCAACAATGTTATATAGTTTCCTTCTTTGCACTTCCTTCCTCTCCCTTCACTTTTTTTCCATTTCATTCTCCCTTCTCCCCTCCTTCACTTCTCTTCCTTTACCCTTCATTCTCTCTCTTACTTTCCTTTTCCTTCCGCTCAGTTTAGGAATTTGTGGAAGAACGTTGCATCATTCTAAACAGATGTTTCTTTATCCAAGTTTAGTTGGTGGTGCTCACTCATATTGAACTTAGGTATAACAGCCTATGTTTTATAGTCAATTTCTCATTTTCTATGTTCTTTTCTAGGTGGGTAACTAATAATTATCCACAGCACACATAGATTCATCCTCCGTCTCTCTACACAAATATCTCCCCACTTCAGCTCCTTCAAGCAATTAGGTAGTGCTCTTTACAAGCTACATCTGATCCCCATCTCAGGAAGGTTCTCCAAGAGCAACTGCACTACGTCTTAGAGGGGGTGTCCCATAGACATCTTTAAGCAATAATACTTGCTATAGTATTCAGTGAGTGTTGTCACATTTTAAAATATCATGGCAGATCACAAAGTAAAAGTTCTGTGTTAAGGTTCTGTGCTAGGGCCAAAGATTATATAGCATTCACATCACCCATTAGTTCGCCCACCAGATCTATGTCCGGCAGTAACTCCTCTTCAGATATCAGATATCGTCTCTGATAGGATCAGATTAGTGAGTAATCATGTATTCTGATGTGTGTATATATTATATCTGGGTACCAAGATATAATGAGAGAAAATAATGCACAGAAGTCAGAGTGCCATCAGAATAATCTCTGAGTATAATTTTGGGCAGGGAGACCATTATATAGCATAAAACACGTCATAGCTAATAGCACAGTTCAAAATAGGGTCAAATACACTATCATAGTAGTTAGCCTACAAATATTTGCAAGCAAGTGTCTTTTTCTGTCTAACTCAGCGAAATATTCCTTATCACAAATAACGGCTTCCTATAGATATTTGCCGTCAGCAGCTGCGAGACAAAGAAAGGAAGAGGAAACAGATGGTAAAGGAATATTTACCTAAACATTTCTACAGACAACCTTCTTGAACATTCTAGTAAGATACAAGGAAAAAACAAGCTGATATACTTTTATAATCATGATATTCTTAGCCAATAAACTCATAATGAAGAAATTAATATCTAACAGTCCCTCCTTTTATAAATGTATTAGACAAAGGTCTTAAGGCAAGGTTCAGGTCATAGTCCTTTCTTTAGTGAACAGTTGGGGTCTGGACCATCATGGTGCTTCTTTTAACCCACTTGTTTTTATACATCATCAATGTCATGATCAAGAGAAGAATTAGATTCTCCTTGAGTGAGGGGTATCGTCTCAATTAGGTATTGTTGAGTTACAGCTTGGTCAACAACCTTATTCACCAATCCACGGATGCATGGTATCACACAGCATCCTAACAAAATGATCAGTGTTAGGACTGTGCCAACAGTGATCAATATCCCTCTGATGTAAGCTGCCCATTTACCAAAGGTGTCTTGGAGCCATTTAGACAGAGGATCATTAATACCGGAGTTTTCTACTAGTTCATTTGACAGGGCAGTGAGGCCTTCCAGTGCTTTGGTCACAGATCCGTCTGGAGCTGTGTTGTTGGGTATGAAAGTGCAACAGGCAGTCCCAAACATTTTGCATACCCCTCCTTCTTTCGCCAACAGCATGTCCAGAGCTATCCGGTTCTGCCAAGCCATCAGGCTAGTTCTATCCAGTTGCTCTGCCAAGCCTTGAACTGCATCTCTGGTATAATTTACGAATCTCTGTTGATTATAGTAGATATAGTTGATCCAATCTACATTCTTATTTATGGTCACCCACCAGGAGATGATGGTTTCGAATCCAGCCGCCACTTGATTTCGGGCTTTAAACTTATCAGGTACTCCTCTCGGAACCCCAATAGAATCAATGTATATTCGGTCATCAAAGCTCCCCTTTGGAACTGACCTTTTGGCCCGCTTCAGGTTTTCTTCGGTTATCCACATCATACCAGCACTTCTATCAGGCAATATATAAAACGGTTGAGCCAGTTGGATCAGGGTACATATTCCACCCCACAGTGAGGGTAATACTTGTCTCACTTGTTTACCTCCACATTACCACCAGATATCTGCTCGTCCAACTAAGTGGTTGGAAAACAATGTGTCTGGATATTCTTTACTGCCCACGTGTATAATGTCCGAACAATAAGGTCCCTTTTCATCATTCTGTTGGTTCAGTTTAAATGGTACTGTTGCCATTGATGGTCTAGCAGTGGAACATGCTATACAGTTACTTATTTCCATGGAGGCCGCCGTATACAGCATCCATTCCAACCAAATGTTTTTTCCCGCATACCCAGTCTCAATTTCAAAAGTGTCAATCAGGTGGTCAGGTTCCAAATAGATGACCTGTGAGGGCACAGTCCTATTCACAGGGATCTCCTTGGTGAGATCAATAGTCTGTCTGGGCACCTCTTTTTGCAGTACCTGAATATGCAAATATTCCATGTTGTTACCTCTGCCTGAGGTGTAGATTCCAAGAGTATATCTCCCTTCATCACACTTTTGTGGGTCCTGGAGGGTGATCCGGATGGGGTTGCATAGCTGATTTTGGCTGCATGAGGATGGCTCCACACCCTGTGTCAGCTTTAAGAGTCTGTTTGTACTTTTGCACTTCAAGTGGTTAGGTGGGGAGTAACCCCAGTCAGCTCCTGTATTCCATAAGGCCAGTTTCCAGCTAGGACATCTCTCATTTCCATACGGAGAGGCTATACACAAGTATACTGGCGCTTTTCTCACCCTTCCACTACGTCCTCCTCCAGAAATTCCACTTCTTAGTACTTGACATAGGTCTATTTGGTTGGTTCCTGTCTGTCCTTCCTTGAACACTAGGGTCACTTGGCCAGTTAAATTGACTTCCATCATGTCTCTTTTTATTCTGTGCATCCACATCTCTCTAATAGATTGCGTCTGGTTGCCTCTGGGTCTTGTTACTTCTTCCCCTATGATTATGGGTGCTACTATGCGGAGAGTTATCAAGATGAGGCATGTCAGTGAGATTCTTAGGCCACACCAGTTAGGTCTTTTGAACAGGTGCCAGGACATTTTCTTGGACCAGTTGAGATCCCCAAACCCGCACCATTCGGTTCTTCACTGGGTTTGAGACGAGTTTCCCCCCCTTTGTAGCCCAGCCTGACTCGCAACGAGTCAGCTAGCAGGTTTTAGGAATCAACTGGCTCAAGCTCTGGCACTTTTACTCTCTGGTGTATCCAGGTGGCTCGTTCGGCGACTTTCAAGGCAGTGGGTGTTGACAGCAGAACTTGGTACAGTCCTTCCCATCTGGCCGATGCCCAATTTTTGCGCTTGATTACTTTAATTAGGACCCACTGGCCTGGTTGTACCATGCAGGGTCTCTGCTGTTGCTGTGGATGAGAGAGAGAGAGATGGAGGTAATATCTTTCTTACTTAACATTTTTCTCATATAGTCTGCTAAGTTCTCACTCATGTTCTCATCTTCTGAGATAAATGGTCTAAATTCTGGTAGTAGGAATGGTCTCCCATACAATATTTCAAACAGGGTTAACTTCTTCCTGCCTGGAAGCATGTGCATGTTTAGCATGACTAATGGTAAACAGTAAAGCCAATTTTTTTCTGTTTCTGCCATCGTTTTCCTCAATTTATTTCTAATTGTACCATTAGTTCTCTCCACTAATCCAGCTGACTGTGGGTGGTACGCACAGTGGTTTTTCAACTCTATGTGTAATGCTTTACTCAAGTGGTCGATAATTTTGTTCACAAAATGTGTGCCGTTATCGCTATATATTTTCTCTGGTATACCAAACCTAGGAATTATTTGTGTCACTAAGGTTTTAGCCACTGTGATTGCGTCAGGGTGTGCACATGGTTTCGTTTCTGCCCACCTAGAGTATACATCAATTATCACTAGGCAATATTTCTTCCCTTCACACTTTGTTAGTTCAATGAAATCCATACATATTGTTTGGAAGGGGTATGTTGGTTCTGGGAATGTGCCTCTTATGGGGTAATAGTTACCCTGAGGGTTGTGGTGTGCACAAACAAGGCACCCTGCACAATTTTTTTTAAAATAGGTGTTTAATCCATAGGCTGAAAATATTCTGCTGACCATGTCTACCATACTCCCTCTTGAGACATGACTAATGCCATGGCTCAACATAGCTGCATATCTGAATAGTGATGGTTTGGTAAAATTGGTTTCCCTTCTGCACTCTCATAAATATTATCATACCTTTAACCAGTATGTGTTTTCTTGTGAGGGTGCGTCTGTCTGTATTTGCTGTTGAATACTCTTGTCAATTTGGTCTACGAGATACAAAGATGTGTAGCTGTGTAAGAGAAAAATGTGTATGTTTTCTGTTTGAGCCGCCTGCTTTGCAGCTGCGTCTGCTCTGACATTTCCTATTGAAATTGCATCTTTTGTTATGGTATGAGCCACACATTTACATACCACAAACTCCAAGGGCAGTTTAATGGCTTCAAGTAACTGCAAAAGGAGTTGTTTATGAGTGACTTGCCTGCCGGTAGATGTGACAATGCCTCTATTCTTCCCTAATTGTGCAAATATGTGCACAGTTGAGAATGCATATTGGCTGTTGGTGTATGTTTACTTTGTCTCAATTACCCAGTTCAGGCTTTTCCTATATATTTTTGTGCGCGGTGAGTACTGCACTCCGAGGTCATAGGGCAAGTACTCCCATGGTGTTTTATCTGTCTGAGCCTCTTCTACCATCCCTCCTACCTGTACCCACCTTCCACCAGCTGGCATAGTCAGTGATATGTGTGGCACTGTGTGTCCTGCATAGAGTAACTGGTCTTGATCATTCAATTTTACTCCCACCCCTGTATACCCATTTTCTGTCCAGTATATGTAATCCAAGGTTATTCTTGTATTGGTGTGCAGTGTAATGACTCTGTGCTTTGTTTTACACTGGAAGATGGAGCTAGCTCATTAGCCATGGCTACCAAAGCGCTGGATACTTGTCCTGGCCCTTTCGACACCATGTCTAATGTGTAGAAGTAACGTGGTTCACCCATCCCGTGTACAACATTTACATCGACAGGGATGTCCCCCATGTATGCTTTCATGCCTTTCTCTGTGGGAACCACTCTAATGTTGTATTTCAGCATCAGATCTCTACCCAAGAGATTTATCGGGCATCTAGGGGAGAGTATAAAAGGATGCTCAAATGTTTGGCCGTTGAACAATCTCACTGTGAGTGGGCATGATATAGGTTCGCTATTAGTCTGTCCTGCTGCTGACCTAACCAATATGTTTTGTGATGACGTGTAACTAGTCCATGTGCCATCATCACTCAACACTGACCTACATGCTCCTGTATCGCATAAAAATGTTATCATTACCCCCTCTACATCTAGTTCAATCACTGGCTGTTCTTCTAAAGCCATTAAGTCTATACATGATTCTAAATTCAACACATCATTTATTTCTGACAATTTTGCATCATTGTTGCCATGCTCATACAATTCAGATTCATGCAATTCTTTATCAGCAAATACTTGTAAAGGAAGGGTACAACCTGGTTCTAGTCATTTGTCGGTCTGTGGTCATCGTCATCCGCTCCCTCTTCCTCCTGGTACTTTCTGTTTCTGTAGTAACTTGCTAAGTGGCCGGCCTTGCCACACACGTAACAATTTCCATAACATTTTCCTCTGCTTCCACCTCGTCCTCGTCCACCTCCTCTCCCTCCACGTTTTTGGTTATTTCCACCATCACCGGAAAAGAAAGCAGAAGTTATAGGTTGCGCTTTCCCATCAACAGAAGTCATCAAATACACCTCCTTTGGTTTACTATCTTGCTTTGTCTGTTTCTTTTCTTTTGCTCTCTTACACTGCTCCTCTGCATGTTTAGCATATTCTATGGTTTCCCTAAGGGGACATGTTTTGTAAGTAATTTGGTGTTGTATCACAAAGTCATTTATTTCTGGAAGACATGCCCTGAGAAAAGCGTTTTTAGTTGCTGAGCATATGGTCCAGCATCATCATATGGGTTAGGTCTGTCCACCCCGCTATGGCTGTCAAATACTACCCGCAACCTCCCCATATATTGTTCCACACTTTCATCATCTTTTTGTACACACTTGTTTATCTTAGTCCAGTCTGCGTGTTCTCTGTGTCTGTCAGCTATTCTGCCTATTAGAGCGTCTACTAGTTGGGTCAGTTCTTGTGATCCATATTGCAGTGGTTCCCCCCTTGGGTCCAGTGGATTCCAGTCACCTTCACTAAGGATCCAATCGGACCCTAATATCTGCCTCAGACATCTTTCAACCTCAACACCATTTAATTTAAAACTTTGCTGCAATCGCTGGAACTTAAGTCTGAACTTTCCATATTTTCATTTGGGTGGGGGACTCCTTCTACAGCTCTCCTCACATCTGCATCTGTCCATGCTCGGTATACTAGCATTGTGGGTGTCAACCACAATTAAGGGATATAATGGTACAGATGTTTTTCCCTTTCCTCCGTATTGATGATCTGGTGCCCGCCTGGTTCTGGCGGGCCGTCCTTCATAAGGTGGTGTGTCGGAGGAGGTGGATTCGGAGCGGTGGCGGCAAGCAGGTATTTGCGGGCATCATCAAATTCATCCTCTACATCATCACTATAAGTGACCATATTCCCAGGAGTCGGAGGGGCGGTCAGTCGTGGATGTGTTTTCTGTGTACACATAAACATATCCTCTTCCTCTTCTGAAGGAGAGAGGTGGTTAACATTACATGTCTCTCCCCCTGTAGGCACCTTCATTGTTATACACATTTGCCTTTTTTCATCTTCAACAATTTTTTATTTTTTAGTATATAAAATGTATTTTACTTTTTTATTTTTATTTTTATTGCCTTTTTTATATTATTGACATCATTCTCTGTTTCAATATGTTTAAAATGTTTGCCTTAATTAAGTGACGCTGCGTTTACTTTTTCTTTCGTATACTTCTTTGTGTATAGTAAAGCTTAATAAAGTTTGAACGTCTCCTATATCTTCCTTTTAATAAGGATTAATATTGCCAAGAAGTAGTGGATACAGGGCACTGATTCCAGCAGAGGTAGTATAGTAGGTGCTGTCTGCATTTAAGGTGGGGTATAGGGGCGTGTATCCAGTGGGTGCGGTGAGCATCGTCATCGCTTAAAAGGGGTTGGTCATAAGGTTATAGTCAACTCCCACTTTTCTAAGGGGTTGTAATAACATGCCTTTGTCTCTCTTTACAGCAACCACACTTTCTCCCTTCTGCTATTTTCCCTCAATGATACAGACAGACATATTTTCACTTAAAAACTAACACACACACACAGAGAAAATGGGAGTAGAAAGGGGAGTGGTCTGCTATGCTGACTGTAGGGGTTGGCCAGACCCTGCACGTCTTCTCAAAATGCAGACCAGTCACCTCCCTTTCCAAAGGTAAAGCATCGAGTAAAGTTACAAACACACAGAAACTTTATATATACACAAATACACATAAGAAAACAATTCTAGAATACAGTGTTCACAATTCCCACACATAAGTGTGTTTTTACCAGACATAAGTTACAGATGCACACCAGAAAACCTTTGCATATTAAACATATATATATATATCTTGAACTCCTATAGTATCAATTAAAGTTAAAAGATGTACACAGAAAATAAGATCACAGGTACATGGAAATATACATTACATATACATACAACAACCAACAGACCTTTTATACATTTTCCAGAAATAATCTGTATATCTCCTACACCTTAGACCATCCGCCTTCTCCACACTCGAGTGTGGAAACCTGGTTCACGTAGAGAGAGAGTCGTTCACGCTACCTCTCGCACGCTACACCTCAAACACCACCACATATACTCGGCACATCAAGGACCCATAAAGCCCGTAGCTTCTGATGGGAAGTCTTGTTGTGCAGTTCCCTTTAGTGTAAACCTTGCCACCCAACCTTTAGGGCCGACAGGTAGACCACTCAAAGTCCAACTTCACCATATACCGTGTAGTGCCTTTGTGGACGTATCCCTTACAAGTATAGCTCCCACCCAGGGCTTCATACACACAATCTTACAGAGTATTTTAGTAAGAAGTTATGAATACACAGAAACTTCAGACAAAATATGTCAACATTGTATAACCAATTAAAGAATGAGAAAGATGGAAAGTCAAGGAGTTATTGATGCCTGTCGTGCTCGACTGCCACAAATTGTGGTTTGTGCGTCTTCCATAAACACAGGCAAGTCACAGGATTAGCCCTTCGGAGACTAGGTGGGTAATGCGTGACCACTCACTACCAAAAGTGGATAGTTTCAGGTAAGAATTTTGAGAACAACACAAAAGAATACATGTATATATATATACATACACTCACAAGTACACAGAAATATACAGAATGTATACAGGTATATACAATAACCAATAAATCTGTTATCCGTGGTACACCTCTCACAAACATACATACACCTGGTACCGGTATTTAGAAACATACAAAATGTTAACATGCACACACATACATAATTTCTGGCAAGAGCTCATTTGAAAGTCTGACTCATTTACCCCTTTTTCATGGTAAGCATTCTCAATATTGTTACGTACGGAGAACTTATTTTATAGTCTTTTCCTCAGGATAATGACTCTTTTACCTCTCTGTGGGTAAGTATCAACCCATTTACCTATTACTAGGCAAGAAACTTAGTTGTACAACTCTTTTACCTAATATCACTGTTAGGCAAGGACCTGGGGAACATACACACACATGCAAATGCAACAGAAATTCATATACTAACTGTCAGTTCGTTGTAAGCTGTGCCTTTTTATCCCTCGGAAAAACACCTTGCCTCTGTGGTCCAACTGATAGTATATATCAGGCCTGAGGTCTTTCTCAAGGTAAGGGAGTCCTCAGCGACATACCCCCGTGCACGGTAAAAGGTGTTTTGCTCCGTCCGAGGAATGATAAGTGAAACAACTTCCGGCTCAAAGGACCAAAATGATAGGATCAGATTAGTGAGTAATCATGTATTCTGATGTGTGTATATATTATATCTGGGTACCAAGATATAATGAGAGAATATAATGCACAGAAGTCAGAGTGCCATCAGAATAATCTCTTGAGTTTAATTTTGGGCAGGGAGCCCATTATATAGCATAAAACACGGCATAGCTAATAGCACAGTTCAAAATAGGGTCAAATACACCATCATAGTAGTTAGCCTACAAATATTTGCAAGCAAGTGTCTTTTTCTGTCTAACTCAGCGAAATATTCCTTATCACAAATACCGGCTTCCTATAGATATCTGCCATCAGCAGTTGCGAGACAAAGAAAGGAAGAGGAAACAGATGGTAAAGGAATATTTACCTAAACATTTCTACAGACAACCTTCTTGAACATTCTAGTAAGATACAAGGAAAAAAAACAGCTGATATACTTTTATAATCATGATATTCTTAGCCAATAAACTCATAATGAAGAAATTAATATCTAACAGTCTCTCAACATCCCATCCAGCAATCTGACAAACCGAGCATCTTTGGGTTGATGACTTATGGTCTCTTCAACATCCACAGTAAGCAAACTCGCTGTGTCGAGGTAGTTATCAGTATGGCCTAGTGGTCCACAACTCGCCGGCGCCAAATAGACGCCTCAAGTCCTCAACAGCGAAGACCACAGCCGCCTCCACCGGTAGGCCAACCTCGTAACCCGGGAACAAGTCAGCAGACCAGTCAAACTCTAATCCCGTAATAGGAAGCCCGGAGTCAAAGGCGGCCCCCGGACAGTCCACTTCCCAAGTCAACGGCGCCAATCGGATCGCATTCAATATCCCAAGACCACACAGGACTGCACTGGGAGGTGAAGATTAAGATGTATTCAATATGGGTGAATGTTACTTCAGTATGCTGGTTTGCTCAGAAGGCTTATCGGAAAAGGCTCTGTTGGGTGGATAGTTTGGTTTGGGCTATCCATATCTTCTTTTACCCCTTTTCCTCACTCACCTCCAAAAAGGGGATCCTAATGCTCCTTAATTAATTCAGGAGTCATCTTACAGAAGTCAGAGCTGTGTATAAGGAGCAAATCTTGGTTCCTTAGATCATTACCGCCTCATGGCTTTCAGTCTCTGGCTCTGGGTCAGTCGACGGTCAGTGGTTTGGCACCAAACTACAGGCTCCTCCTCATCCTCTCCCATAAAATTGTATCCATAAGTTAGTGCTTAGAATCCCTGACTGAAGTTTTTTCTGATCACCTCTAGTGCAATCAGGTCACATTTTTAGAATAAAAATATATTGCACCCCTACTGCAGTCTGTGAGCTGAAGACATAATTTGAGGTAATCACCTATTTTTTCAGCTACGTATTCATCTTCCATTAAAAACTAATATGGCACTGTCTTTTCCTGAAGCTATGATGTATTGTTTGACTACTTTCTGTTCCGTACAATAACTCACAAATCCCTTTCTGCATCTATTGCTGTTATTAAAATGTCTTTAACTATATAATCAGCATTAAACTTTGTGTGCAAAGTGCAGTTTTGCATTGTGTAAAATTAAACGATAGATCTCACATACTTAATCAATACTCTTTATTGTTTTTAATCATCATAAATTTAACATTTCCTGAAAATATGGCATATTTGATGATTTACATGTAAACTAAAAAGGAAAACTTTCCAGTTAGCCCCCTTGGTAATATGTTAGATAGCAAACATTTCTTCCATTTCTTACTTAAAAGCCTGATGTGTCATATTTACAGTATTCTCTATTGATAAACTTGACTAGGCAATGTGCAAACTGTGTATACCTTTAATATTCAAGTATTGTATTCAGTTTTATTTTAATTATGACATTTATCTTTGTATTTAAAAGGATCCCCCTTCTGGATTGCTACCCTTTACTTCAATGAAGCTGTGAGCTAAACCATACAGGGTCACAAAAGGGTCATAGCAGAGAGGTCAGACAAATTGTGGTACACTGGAAAAGGAACTGGCAACCCACTCCAGTATCTTTGCCAAGATAACCTTATGGATAAACACAACCAGACACAAACTCTTTGGAAAAGTAAGTCCCCACTCAATAATCCTCCACCTCAAGCTACAAACAGACTAGAATCCCACATGACAGAGTAGAATGCCCCATGACACTCACGGAGTCTGCTAGATAAAGGATTTTCTCAACAGGAGGAACCAGAAGAAGTGGGACAAAGTCAGGGCTAAAACTCCTTAGACTGTACCAGGGATTCATATTCAAATGTAGGTTATAACAGAATGGCACAATCATAAAACAAAACATGGCAACAAAGAAAAAAATTAAATGACCCTGATCAAAAGTTTGAATACCCTTAGTTCTTAATACTGTGCATTGACCCTTTTAGCATCAATGATATTGTGCAGTCTTTTGTAATAGTTGTCTATGAGGCCCCTAATTCTTGCAGGTGGTATAGCTGCCCATTCGACTTGGCAAAATGGCTCCAGGTCATGCAAAGTCTTTGGTCGTCTTGCATGAACCGCACGTTGGAGAGGCTCGATGATATTAAGGTCCGGAGACTGTGATGGCCACTCCACAGCCTTCACCTTTTTCTGCTGTAACCACTAGAGGGTCAACTTGGCCTTGTGCATAGGGTCATTGTCATGCTGGAAAGTCCAAGAGCGTCCCATGCGCAGCCTTTGTGCAGAAGAATGCAAATTGTCTGTCAGCATTTTCTGATAACTTGTTTCATTCATTCTGACATCAATTTTCACAATATTCCCCGTGCCTTTAGAGCTCACCCCCCCCCCCCCCCAAAACATCAGTGACCCACCACGATGCTTCACAGTGGGGATGGTATTCTTATCACTATAGGCCTTGTTGACCTCTCTCCAATCATAGAGCTTATGGTTAAGAAAGCTCTATTTTGGTCTCGTCACTCCAAATTACAGTATGCCAGAAGCTGTGAGGTGTGTTAATGTGTTTTTGCGGCATGGGCGCAGTAAAGGCTTCTTTCTGGCAACTCGACCATGCAACTAATTTTTCTTCAAGTATCGTCGTATGCTCCTTGAAACAACCACAGTCTTTTTCCAAAAAAGCCTGTATTCCTCCTGAGGTTACTTGTGCGTTTTTCTTTGTATTCTGAATAATTCTTCTGGCAGTTGTGGCTGAAATCTTTCTTGGTCTACCTGACTTTGACTTGGTATCAAGAGATCCCCGAATTGTCCACGTCTTAATAAGTGATTGAACAGTACTGACTGGCATTTTCAAGGCTTTGGATATCTTTTTATATCCTTTTCCATCTTTGTGGAGTTCCATTACCTTGTTACGCAGGTATTTTCTGCTCACCATGGCTCAGTGCATCCACGTAAGAGCTAACAAACTCATTGACTATTTATACACAGACACTAATTGCAAAAGCCACAGGTGTGGGAAATGAACCTTTAATTGCCATTTTATTCTTTGTGTTTCACCTTGTGTGTCTGTAACACGGCCAAACATTTAAGGGTATGCAAACTTTTGATCAGGGCCATGTGTGTGATTTCTATTATCATTATGATTTAAAAAGGAGCCAAACAACTATGTGGTAACAAATGGCTTCTTATGATCAGTCATATTTTCAAAATAAATGCCAAAATTTCACAATTTCTGCCAGAGTATGCACATTTTTCAGCACAACTGTAAATATATATATATATATATATATATATATATATATATATATATATATATATATATTCTTAGATTAAGGTTAAATATTTTTGTTTTGATATGGTTTTATATACAATTTGATATATATGAGTTTATATGCGTATATGAAAACATATCTTCTCACACTTCTACACACTTATTGTTCAGAAATCGTTACTTATAGAACACGATTTTGTTTTACCACCACAAGAGCTACGACGGTAGAACCACAACTAAGGTGTAGTACATTCTATGAGCCCAATTCAGTTTGAAGCCTGCATCTCACTGTATACAGGCTGTATGTCTACGGGCTTGCTGCAGGCTTGAACGCTGCTACAATTCTGGTGGTATTCTATTGAACAAGCCCGCAAGTTAACGTCTGAAAGCCGAAACCGTAAACCCTGCACTCAAATGTAGCATTACAGGGCGGGAACATGATCAGTTAGGCAAGGCCGTAAATACCCATTTAGAAAAAGCCAATAGAAAATTAGACCGTCATCATTAGGTCAGTAAAACATGGAGGTTACATGTCAATCAATTAGAGTTTTGGCGTCCAATATGTGAAAACATTTGTGGGCTTGGGGAATTGTAGCAATTGAATAGCGATTTGCGATTTAAGCGATCTTAGCTCTTGCGGACGTGAAAGATCAAAGGCTTCAGGAGTCTGTAAGTTCCAGATTTAACAACCGCAAAGTTTTCAAGGCCGTAACACGTAAGCCGTTTGTGGCACGCAAAAAAAAACAATTGAATAGCAAACTACCGTAGCTTACAGGCTCCATCACAGTAACTTACAATTGCTCAATTGAATTGGGCTCTATGTGTTTTGTCGCCTATCCACATATATATAGCTTTTTTTGTTTGTTTGCTTTTTTTGTTTTTTTTATTATATGCAGGGGCATTGAAAATGTAAACAAAGAAATGTAAAAAAAAAAAAAAAAAAGCAATGCCCCCCTACCCCCTCCCTCAAGAGCAGGGCCACAGTACATTTATTTCACCGGGCGTCCTTTCTTGGGAGTAGAGTTAAATTATCCCCCCAGATTGTTTATGGGCTCCCACCCCCACGGTCTCTACACCCCTTAGGGCCCTATTCTATTGACCAGATTGTAATGTTACACATACTTAAAGTTGTAAGTAACGTTGCCACATAGTCTATTAGATACTTGCATCCAGATTGTGAGTTACCCTTCCACAATCACTACTGACAAGCCAAAGATGCAACTTGGGGGAAGCTTCTCCTTTGCTTTTTGGACATCTCAAACATTACGAGTGCAAAATAATAAAGTTACACCAAATCCATTTCCTATTAGAACTTTACATCTAGCTCTCAAATTAAGTCAGACCTGCAGCTAGAAAAAGTATCAAATTTCTGAACCAAATAATATGAGTAGTAAATAAGACTTGCAAAGGGTTTTAACGCCAGTTCTGATAGCTGTAACAGGAATTAAACACATAATACTGTACTTTAAATGCATGAAAAGGCATGGAAACACATTAGAATTGATTGCAGAACAAGCTCAAGCACAATAATATGCAATTATAAAATAATATTTGTAACTGTTATTTATGTGTAATATTACGGTACCAAAGGGGTTAATACATATCATGAAACCCATATGGACTAAAACAGATGCTCTAATGCTTTGTCTAGATTGCTAGCCCGATGGCAAAACATTACTTATTGGCTCTCATTAATGCTAAGTATCCAATCACAGGTCACGTCTAACTTCTTATATTTACTGACATCATGATGACGTTCTCATTTTCTGTTGGCTGTGCCTAAGAAGTAAATTGTTGGCTCCTTTTAATATTGCAAGCTCATATAATCACACCCCCTGAAATCTTACTTACTAAGGCATGGTTTACGTAAGGAGGCTGAGACACTTAAGTTGCGGTCTAGAAGTTTACAAAAAAAAGCACCCACAGCCAAATGTATGTTATAAAGTAAGTTACGTTGCTCTTAAAGAATCGGGCTGTTAGACTGTAAGTTTACAAGCTTTCCATTTTGAAAAGCACTTTGTACTTAAGATTGTAAGCTCAAAAACAGGACCCTCCAATCTATTATGTGCCAACATGTTACATTGTCTTTGTATCCCCTGAATTGGGCTACATAATATGTTGGTGCTTTATACCAAAATGAACGATAATAAAAATAATGACAACACAGGGTTTTGAACTTAAATGTGGATTTTACTTCAAAAGAAGGACATTTAAGAAGCAGAAAGATATTCCTTGAAAATAGGGGTTGTCTTGCTCAAAAAGGTACAGGCGTGACCTATGCACAGTGATCATGGCCTGTGCATGGCCTTCTGGAGACTGGGGCAGGATGCACAATATTACGTGGGGGAAACACATTATGTACATAACCTAAACATGAATTAAATAGCACGTCTCTATCTGTATATTGCACCAGCTGCTGCCTCAGATACATCTGATAGAGAGGACAGAATAACATGGACGTTCCCTACAGATAGGACATCTGGTCACCATTGATTGTGGGGAGAATGTGAATGGCCTAGTGCTGCATACAAAGTAAATCTTCCCTTGAGAAGGTGATCCCACTCATGCAGAATAGGAATGACATTAGGCAGGCAGTATTATTAGTATATGGTCAGACTTCATGGTCAGGAACTTTATTAGAACATGTTTATATACAATACTGTACAGTATCTGTCTGTGAGTCACAGAACTCTGCAAGGTAGTCGGGGCTTCGATTGTGCTTCTAAGCCAATGAGAGCGGAGCATTCTGTAACCAATCAGAAGTGCCGGTGCTACCAATGAATGGCGGGCTGATGCATGTCGTGCAGATCTCTGTCAGGCCGCGCTGTGTATAGTGTATTAGGTAGCACCAAGCGGGTGTCAGTGTAGGGCCGTTACGGACTGTGTGATCTGTCAGTATGGAGGACAAAGTGGCCAAGTTCGTGTCCCAGAAGATCAGTAAGACCCGCTGGCGCCCGATATCGGCCTCCACTCTGCAGCAGCCGGATGTATTCGCTACCGGGTCCTGGGATAATGAGGTAATTACCCCTCATGTTTATGGGGAGCTGCTGGGAGACACACAGTGTACAGGGCAGAGAGGCAGAAGGGGTTCACGCGCAGCTGGTCACGTGTTGTGGGCTCGCACTGTGCACCTGTGTTACCTCATGGTCACTGGCTCTTGTTATGTTATTATCAGTCAGATTGTGTATTACTATAAGAATGAGGCACCCAAGCATCATGTATGGGATGTGTACACCAGGCTGGATTAGTATGGCCCCACAATGTGGAGTAGAAGGAGCATTGTATGATAATAACGTGACATTGAAGATATGTATGTATATAGCACACACACCCTTTATTGATGGCTACCTTGTCGTGGTGAAGGAGCTTGTGTACCTCAGCAAAGCTCTGAGATATATCATGTAGTGTCACTCAAGATGAGCTGGTCATGGCAGAGAGGACAGACAAATTGCAGTCTACTGGAGAAGGAACTGGCAACCCACTCCAGTATCGTTAACAAGAACACTTTCTGGATAAGCACGCACATAATATATACTTGTGCTGCTGTCCATAGGGTCATGGAGAGTCGGACATGACAGCAGCAACAACAACTAAACAACATATAGATTTGTATATTTTGTTGTTTCAAGAAAATGCAACAACATCTTTAAAAAAAAAAAAAAAGTTTTAATCCAATGGTGCTTCTTGCACTCTACAATACAAATTATTGTATACATATTGCTCCCCTCCCCCTGAGGACCACTTGAACATTTCTGACAGACCCTTGGACCACATGATTACAGACATGTTTTATCTATTAGAATGTGTTGTACTGGAGTATAACATGTTATATTTATACTCTTGTATTTTATTATGTTGTATGGCGTTTTCTACTTTTCCTAACACTTGCTTATTTCTGTAGGAAAACAAGGTATCCTTATGGTCTTCTGGAGATTGTGGACCAATGAGTATGGATGAAGAGTATCAAGGAGATCCTAAGTTGTTGTGTGATATCCGGCACAGTGGAGATGTGATGGACATGCAGGTATCTGATCTGTCGTGTTTATGTGAATAGTCACACCTTTACTCCATAA
Organism: Discoglossus pictus; assembly: GCA_027410445.1. Taxonomy (NCBI): domain Eukaryota; kingdom Metazoa; phylum Chordata; class Amphibia; order Anura; family Alytidae; genus Discoglossus; species Discoglossus pictus. Next base: position 182,341,346 of record CM050165.1, read on the forward strand.
ATAACAAAGTACCACAATTCTTACCACTAGTTGAGAATCTAGTAAAGCATACTCCTGGTGGGTTCCCACTTGAAATGAGTAGAATTTCTACATATTATTTCCACATTGAAGTTGTATTTAAAGGTTATACAGTGTACAAAATTAGATTGTAACCTAACTAAAGAACAGACAACAAGTCTTCCTCGCTCTAAAACGTTGACCAATTGACTTGCCACCCATTGCTGTCTTCATAGAAAGGTTAAATGTGAGCTGTAATGGCTAAACTAAAATAAACTTTTTCATACACTTCACTTTCATGCAGTTCAATAAAAATAACTAATCTGTACCATTTCTACATTTGCGAGCATGCTGTAATCTGCACTGAAGGGGTTTAGTTACTAAAACAGGTGCTGGTAAGTCTTAGTAAAACGTGCTTTTATTACTAAGAAATAATTTATCTACCTCAACTGCATCTGGTACTCCTAAATCATAATCAGAAAGCTGTACCTTTTTTTTTTTTTTTTTTTTTTTGTAACATTTTTATGCCGTTTTTTTAAGCTTTATTCAATGTCTGATTTGTGAGTTCCTCTGTGTTTATTGAGCCTCTTAAGTTCCAGTTAAAAAATAAGTCCAAATGTGTAATCTTATTTATTTTTTTCTCTCCTGTAGTTTTTAGACCAGGAAAGGATCATAACGGCTTCGTCTACTGGAAGTGTATTAATCCTTCGTCACCATCAGAACAATCAGGTAATGCTGCCATCTTCTGATTCTAGGATTAGATTGTTCATAGCAAATATTATATTTACCAAATTATTGTACTATATAATCATAGTCCCTATCCTCTTATGGTAGCTCAGCACAAGGCATTGGCAGTGAGCATCCACTAGATGGCGCTGCCGATATTCCGGTGCCATATCATAGTCAGGGCTTAGGGAAACTGTTAGCATTATAAGCTTTTAGAACTTCTCTCACATATCGGCAGCGCTGCAAAATATTGGCAGCGCCATCTAGCGGATAGATCCTAATCATATTTTTGCATCTATATGTATAATATAGATTCTAAATCTAGTTAAACATTGTATTTGTTTGCTCTTTGTTTTTTGTTGAAGACATTATCCGTAAATCATAAGTGGGAGCAAGCACATCATGTTGGATCAAACAGTACAGGTGCTCCCTGCACCAGTGTAATGTGTAACAGTCCAGAAATTGTTTCTGTGGGAGAAGATGGTCGCATGAACCTTTTTAGAGCTGACACCAAAGAAATTGTGAGAACAATAGGTAGGTAAATAAAATCTTAAAGCTTTTGATGATGATGTTTATTCTAAACCTAAAACCGCTACCGTTTTTGATCGGCATTCACTTTGCAAAAATTCAGCTTTAAGAAAAAAACGTTGAAGAGCATTGTTCCATATTTTAAATAAATGAAATGATGATGATTTGGGACTACTACAGGACATGAGTACCTCACAGTCAGGCATAGTTCTGGGGAGGTGATGATGATTTGGGACTACTACAAGACATGAGTACCTCACAGTCAGGCATAGTTCTGGGGAGGTGATGATGATTTGGGACTACTACAAGACATGAGTACCTCACAGTCAGGCATAGTTCTGGGGAGGTGATGATGATTTGGGACTACTACAAGACATGAGTATCTCACAGTTAGGCATAGTTCTGGGGAGGTGATGATGATTTGGGACTACTACAGGACATGAGTACCTCACAGTCAGGCATAGTTCTGGGGAGGTGATGATGATTTGGGACTACTACAAGACATGAGTACCTCACAGTCAGGCATAGTTCTGGGGAGGTGATGATGATTTGGGACTACTACAAGACATGAGTACCTCACAGTCAGGCATAGTTCTGGGGAGGTGATGATGATTTGGGACTACTACAAGACATGAGTACCTCACAGTTAGGCATAGTTCTGGGGAGGTGATGATGATTTGGGACTACTACAAGACATGAGTACCTCACAGTCAGGCATAGTTCTGGGGAGGTGATGATGATTTGGGACTACTACAAGACATGAGTATCTCACAGTCAGGCATAGTTCTGGGGAGGTGATGATGATTTGGGACTACTACAAGACATGAGTACCTCACAGTCAGGCATAGTTCTGGGGAGGTGATGATGATTTGGGACTACTACAGGACATGAGTACCTCACAGTCAGGCATAGTTCTGGGGAGGTGATGATGATTTGGGACTACTACAGGACACTGGTACCTCACAGTCAGGCATAGTTCTGGGGAGGTGATGATGATTTGGGACTACTACAGGACATGAGTACCTCACAGTCAGGCATAGTTCTGGGGAGGTGATGATGATTTGGGACTACTACAAGACATGAGTACCTCACAGTCAGGCATAGTTCTGGGGAGGTGATGATGATTTGGGACTACTACAGGACACTGGTACCTCACAGTCAGGCATAGTTCTGGGGAGGTGATGATGATTTGGGACTACTACAGGACACTGGTACCTCACAGTCAGGCATAGTTCTGGGGAGGTGATGATGATTTGGGACTACTACAGGACATGAGTACCTCACAGTCAGGCATAGTTCTGGGGAGGTGATGATGATTTGGGACTACTACAAGACATGAGTACCTCACAGTCAGGCATAGTTCTGGGGAGGTGATGATGATTTGGGACTACTACAGGACACTGGTACCTCACAGTCAGGCATAGTTCTGGGGAGGTGATGATGATTTGGGACTACTACAAGACATGAGTACCTCACAGTCAGGCATAGTTCTGGGGAGGTGATGATGATTTGGGACTACTACAGGACATGAGTACCTCACAGTCAGGCACACTCTAGAGGAACATTTGAGACCATCTGTTTAATTTAAAACACTTTGCCGAATGTAGATCATGCGATAGGTTTGTGATCCGAAACATAGCAATAAATCTGCCCCTGAATATATTTTAAAGAACACAATAGAATTATGTGATGGCCAAGTCCAGACCTCAATCCTTTTGAGATGCTGAGGTGGGACCTAAATAGAGCTGTGCATAAATGAATACCTTTAAACAGCGGGAGCAGTTTTGTGAGCAGTACGACAGAATTCCTTCCTGGAAGACTGAAATTTTCCACTGAAATTTACAGGAAATATTTAGTTCAAGCTCTTGCTACTAAATGGGGATTTCTCATGTTACCTAATCATAGGGTGTACAGTTCATTTTTCCACACAAAGCTACTCCATGTTTGGTTGATAAACAAGTGGTTGCCACTGAACCAAAAAAAACTTCACTTAATTCATTTGTCTGTTGCAGATGATGCAGACAGCAGTACCATGCATGCTGTAACTTTCCAACGTACTACTGAAATTCTCACAGTGAATTCAATTGGACAGATGAAGATGTGGGATATGAGGCAGCAAGGAGATGACCCCACACAGATATTTTCTATGTGAGTATAAATATGGCTTTTTCTCTACATCACTGGTTAGCAAATACTTCACTGCCTCCCTTGATTTTGGTATCCCCATCTCATCCAGGAAAATTGGGGTTTCAAAACTGTTTAAGAAGAAGCCACCAAAATGGTTTTTGGGTTTTGATCCATGAAATCACTACTCAAACCAAATTCTAAATACTATTGTTCCTTCACTACCTTCTCCCCTCTGCTGTGTTTCCAGTATTCTAGTACGCTTCATCTTATAAATGTATTGTAGATGTAACAAAATTATTAAAAGCTTTATTTTATTTTGGGGGGAACTATCGATACAGCCCCAATCACAGCTATACAATAGTCTTCTGTTACTAAAAGAAATAGTCGATATATTAACCAACATGTTCCGTCTAAAAAAAAAAACTATTTGTACAGAATTCTTGTTCCCTTTCAGATTTATGTCTGCTTGCACAATGATATACATTGCATCTATTTTTCTGCCCTCTACTGTTTTTAAGGACTGGTGAACGAATTCCTCTGCATTGCATAGATAGGCATCCTAACCAGCAGCACATTATTGCAACAGGAGGTCAGGATGGCATGCTGTGTATCTGGGACATTCGACAGGGAAGAGTACCATTGTCATTACTTACAGCTCATGATGCAGAAAGTAAGCAAGCCAATAATGTACAGGAGATGTGTGTGTGTGTGTGTTTTTTTTTTTTTTTTTGTGATTTGATGGTGTGTTTAAACCTGAGCTAATTTCATAAGCTTTTAGGAAAAAGATAAAGCTATATTGGCACAATGCTTTCCATTGGCTGAGACTTGCAAGTGGAAAGTGATTTATTTTGGCAACCAGATGTTTACGCTAGGGGCAGCCTTAGAATGCTTGTCTCGTCAAATCTGACTGTTCTTAAAACCTGTTAGACCTGTCTCTCAGCCAAACCCCACCTCCCTTGATTACCTTATCAGGGTGGAGACCATTAGCTACACTGGAGTTATATACTCTAATCTTTAAAAATGACTTTTAATATTGAAAATTGCTTTTAGAAATTATTAAAAAGCAATGTTATTGGTGAACAGTGGGTAAGTAAAATTAAGCCTTTCATAAGGACATTGCAGTGGTTGTTTAAATTGGAAATAGAAGGGCTAGTTGTTAGATTCAATGCCAATGTTGGTTTTGTTTTGCTGTCTGACTACACCTAGTGCTTTATGGCTAAGTTTAAAAATCTAATACAGATGTAGCTCACTGTTGTGCATATGTAAGTACAAGATGTTAATTGTTATAGCTTTTAGCAGATCATTCAAATAACATTGTTGGCCTGAACATCAAACAGGATGTGTTTCTTTATTTCTACTTGAGTAATGTAATATATTCATTGTTTCTACAATTTTGGTCAATGCATCAAATACTCCCCCACCACTAAAATGACTTACCCCTGAAAAACATGCTTTTTAATCTATTTACAAAATCGGGTGATCTACGAATTCATGAAATCACATGATACATTTCCTACAAGGGACAGTTTAACTTTGTAGGCACAAAATAAATAAAAAAAGGCAAACCTTATTTTCCTAACAAGTTGTGCTGTTTTAAAAGGACACTTTCCTGATTTTTTTTTTTATTTTCCCAAGGCAACATCTCAATACTCAAAAAATAAGAGACATTATGTAGCTACCCAATACTGAATATATGTAGTACCTGAAGGGACACTGAATTCATTACTTGAGCTCTACAGCATCAGATTGAAGGTTGAAAGGCATGTAGATTGTCTTCCTTTTCTATTGCTACTGAATTGAGGGAGTTATTTGTGGGTAAGGGCTGTAGTGTGTTTGTCACTACAGAGTATTGAATCCTGATAGAATTGTGTGTGTGTGTGTGTATGTGTGTGTATATATATATATATATATATATATATATATTATTATATATTTTTATTTTTTTTGTTGATCTATCTTTCTATTGGTGAGGATGAATATAAAAAGATTTTCTTTGTTTAAATCCATGTGCATTATTATTGTTGATGTCATGCAAAGCACACTGAGGACAAGTTTTAGACAAAATTTATACGCTTTCACATTATAATGGATGAGAGGCAGAGAGCTCTTACTGCTAGTTTTGTGTGACCACAATCCACTGTAACTAGTTGTCCTTCCAAGAGGCTGGACACATGAAATAGTTTGGCTGTTTTTAGGATGAAGGCTTAGCCATGCCTCCATTCTCATCTATGTGACTGCTTGTCAGATGTCTTCTAAAGCTATAGAAGTCACTGCTAAAAATGCCTGTTAATTCTTGATCTATGTTAAAAACTTAAATAACCTATGATGGCTTTTCTGTATCAATGAGTTCCATATCACCTTTAAAAGTTTTTATATATATATATATATATATATATATATATATATATATATATATATATATAATTTTTTTTTTATTTTTTTTTTAAGTTTTTGTGTCTGTTATGCATTCTATTTTTATCACATCATATTGAACCTGATTTTTCTTTTAAGGAAATTAACTGTTGCAGTGTGATGTTGTTTATTACAATCTTTTTAATCTTCTTAGTGTGGGAAGTGCATTTCCATCCTTCCAACCCAGATCATTTGTTCACTTGTTCTGAAGATGGATCTCTTTGGCACTGGGATGCCTCAGCTGATATCACAGAGAAGCCTTCATTCCTCCATATTGGTGAGTGTAACCAGAGCAGGAAATTCCATCTTATAAATTGGGATTTATCCATCTTGTAAAGATGCACAAAACACAAGTAGCAACTAAAAGCCAAGATAATAAAATATTAACAAATTCCACTAAACCTAGCATCATCTAAAGCCTTTTAAAATGAATACCTATATGACGTGTGTAATCATTAAATGTATATATTCATTTCTAATCGATCAAGCACTCTATTTTCTGGTGGGAGACTAAATGTTTTTGAGAAGGAGATGTTTTACTTTAGATGACAGCTTGCACATTAAGAGGCTAACATAGTTTGTCAGGATACAGTGGAAGTTTTAAATATGGTGTAATTTAAAACTAAAAGTGCAAACATTTACTTTATTAGTTGCATGTGATTGAAGGAAATGTTTCTGATCTACCCTTCAAGTTTGTAGTAATTCTACAATGTAATTGCTGGTTACTACCTGTGGGCTTGCATGCATTGATTTTAGTCTAAGTACTTATGATTTAATGCAGGGGTGTCCAAACTCGGTTCTGGAGGGCCACACACATGCCTGGATTTGATGATAACCCTGCTGTGCACAGGTGAGTCGACCACTTCTTCAGTCCTCCTGAATGACTCACCTGTGCACACCAGGGTTATTGTCCAATCCAGGCATCTGTGTGGCCCACCAGGACCGAGTTTGGATACCCCTGATTTAATGTAAATTTACTGTAAGAAGTTGGGTTTTTTTTTTTTTTTAAACATAAAATAACATTTAATTTTTGATATATGCTTATTACCTAACATTTTAAATTATACCAGAATTGTAAACTGTATTTTGTTCCCTTTTTAAAATGTTGGACATATGCTTGTAACTTGAATGGTCTTTGAATTATCTATTTCTGCATTACAGGAGGCAAGAACACCTCTCATATGTCACGTAGCACTGTTGGACAACCTAATCTCAATCAGTCCCTGATGAGTGTCTGGCTCAGCAGTGACCCCACAAAGGGTCGCCTGGACATCACCAACCTGCTACCCAGCTCCACGTTATCTGTGAACAGCCTGGACGTTTTAGACCAGTGCCTAGTGTGTGGTACTGATGCTGAGGCAATCTATGTAACTAAACGTCTCTTTTAATAAAATTGTATGTGATGCTGCTTTCTTTGCCGCTGTCTGTTTTATTTACAGTTTTGCTGAGTACACATACTATACTGGCTAATACACACATGATAATTTTAACCTGTTTACAATCATCTTTATTATCTATAAGGTACTTTCTCACAGTGAAAATCTTATATGCTTTGGTAGTTGAACAAGCAAGACAATACTTTATATTTCGATATGGCTTGAGTCTTGTCCTTTTATTGGTGTCTTGAATTTTTTTAGAATATTCACCATGTATACATTTTTTCCCCTTTTTTTTATAGGTAGTTTGCAAAATTCTCCAATTTACCAACCCACAATGTGGGATTTGAACTGTCTAGAAACATACACATTTTCAAAAAAATTAAAAAGGGATTAACCAAACTTACAGAAGTATTTTCAGTATATACAAAATATATTTATTTTGAAAAGTATGAGCTCTAACATTCCTGGACAGTATTTTATAATAGTATCATTTATATGCCTCTCCCTATTTATTTTAATGATCTTCTGAGAACAGTAGGAGTCAGTTGTAAATTCTAACCTGTTAATTTCTTCTCTAACACTTGCCACCATACCCCCATTAATCAGTGAAGTAGATAGAATGAGCAATCTAGATGAGCCTGTTGGTTTACTCTACATAGCACATTTCTAAGCTACGGTCTGCAATCTTATATTTGCAGTTGTGACCACACAATCCTAAAATCAAATTGTTCTATGTTCACCAAGGTTGATTATATAGTGAGACCTACAACCACCCTTTGATAATAAAATTAAAGATGTAAACAGATGCACAGTAATGGAATATCCCAAATAGACTACTGGGCTCTAATGCAACTGTTTTCCTTTTACATCCCAGGCACTCTAGTCAGGGGACTATTAAAAACAATGAAGACCAATGAATGTGGGCTGAGTGCTGGCCATAGTGGGAGAAGGGTAATTATAGGTTCTATCAGTCCTTATGTCCCACTAACTAGAAGAAAATGGACTGCCCCGAAGAGAAACTCACAGTCCTTCTACACTTACTATGGTAAGGTGGCCAAGCATGCAGTTAAAATCCCTACTAATAGTCTAACAGCGCATTTCACCACTGTTACGGCTTCTTCAAAGGCAAACAGCCTTGTAGGGTTGTTTTGAGTAATGAAATTCATTTCAAATGCTTTCCAACTAATATATGATCACAGTAAAATACACTTGGTCGGCCGCTCTAAATGAAGAGGTGTCCTGCAATATGTGCATGACCTATGCCACCACGCAGATAAGTTCCCAGCTCCCTGATAGGCACAACACAAGGTAGACAACTGTCATGTTCCTCATAGTAAAACATATTGCTCACAAATCTGTAAAGTAATAAAGGATTTGCTAATTTCAGATCATGTAAAAAGGTTAAGTAGCCCTGATTTGGGGTGTCAAGAAGAGCATTCGAGAAGTTCTGTAGCATTAAGCATATGATCATCAGTTGCTGTAGCCATTGTGAACCAAGTGTGAGAGATACAGGGTGAATTTATATTAACTGGGAGGCCTGTCTGAGACTGTATGTCACTACTGTATACTGATTGTGTTCTGAATGTACCTGTAACATGAATCGCTGCCTAACTGAGGAGGGAAGGAGTGATAGGCAGTAACTATACTGAGTGAAATAAGGAGACTTGAAGTTTGAGGATGTGAAAAAATGGAGTCAAAAACATGGAGGTGAGTGGAGAAAAGCAAATCCATAACAAAAAACAAATAGTTTAGAACCAAATTATTTCCCTTTGTGACAGCACACTCTTCCTGTGTATAAGATTAGGAGGGGAGTAAGAGGCCTTAAGCGTTGTGAAAAGCAACTATTAGATTTACAATTATTAATAGTAGAAAACTTGATTGATAACAGCCTAGTTTAAACCTACGCAAAAGGACTGTCTGTTTTTTGTGAATCCCTGATTGCACGAATAGAACCAACCCAGATTACTGCCGCCAAAGCACCTAGCGATCCACAGGTACCAATAGACACTCAGCAAAGTTGTAAGTTAATTTGAGGCATATCCGCCGTCTTTTCACAATCGAAAATCACCTATGCAAGAAAAAAGATGGCGGCTGAAAAAATTTAACAGGATGAAAACGAGGCTGAAGGCAGTAAAAAACAACCTGAAGGAAGTAACACTTAACTCAAGCCTGTAACATTTAACCCAAGGCAGTAACACTAATTGCGAGGCCCCTGAACTACACGGGGGGAGAAGCTCACAATGAGCGCCTTTGGAGCTCAGAGCGGGGCTCACAATGAGCATTGAAGGTGATCAGAGGGGGAAAATCCTCACATTGTGTGGCAAACAGCATTGCCAGGTTTACAATTTTATTCCCGTCATTTTTGACGGGTAATTTCCTAGTTATAATAGGGGTTCTTTAAAGTGGAAAAGAAAGGGCCCATTGATCAAAGAAATGAAAAGTACACAAAAATGAACATGTTTTTTATATTTGTAAGTTTATTACAATCAATTGCAGTTACTTATTTTATATATAAATTAACTGCAGCATCCTCCCACTGAGCTATTGGCTTTATCAACAGCATCTAATATCAGCAGGAGACAGTGATAGAGACATAAACATGTCTAGTTGGTATAAATATGTACTAGTGTCAAATAATATTAGTTTGTATATTGGGCATGCTTATCCTTTCTTTGTCGACTCCACTGCTAACCTTCATTTCTGCAGATAAACCCCATAGTTTATAGTGTGAGACTCTCAGTTAATTGGTACATACAATGGGCCTCATTCTATTACCGGCCGTAAATCGGCCGTAAGGCTGCGATTCCTTGCGGGGGTTCTGTTAACTCGCGATTCTATTATACGGCCCCGCAAGGATCTCCTCTTACGGCCGGCCGCATATCTTGGAACCGGCCGTAAGCTCAGAAAACTTTAAACGGAAAAATAAATTCAAGCCTGCACTGTACAGCTCTGTAAATGCTAGGGATCATATTGGGGGACATGAGGATTAAAAGTAACCCCCTCTCAAGCTTGCACATCTGCCCAAACCCGAGTTCAAATTAACTGTTTATTTTCCGGCTGCGGCGTGGGCATGTCTGAGGTGCTCCAAGCACTCTGGACTTTTTACATGGATATTTTACGGATATTAAAAATAAAATATTTTACGGATTTGAGTATAGGGTAATTATGTGCTATTTTTGCTAACACCGAATATCACTTTATAGTCTTCTCAAAGTGCAGGATGGCTTTATTTGGGCTATTTTAGGTGCTTAATTGGTGCTAGCGGGACCTCTTTCCTGCAAGTAAGCTGCGGCTCGTTTTTAGCCTTGCAGACAGGGTTCCCGGAGCAATAGAATCGCAACCAGGCTTTTCTTACGGCCGATTTCCTTGCGGCCGTTTTAGATCAAAGGCTTTCCTCCGGTTCGATCGGCCGCGAGAGATAGCAAGGCGCCGGCCGCAAGCCTGCCGGAGTCCCCGGCCGGAGGGGAATAGAATAGCCGTAAAGCTTGCGGCCGGTCCTTGCGGCCCCGCAGCGGCTGCGGCCGGTAATAGAATGAGGCCCAATATCTCTAACTTCTATATCAATTTTACTGCACTTCAGGTTAGAGTTTTTAATACAAGCAAACTAGTTATATTTATCAGTGGCAGAGCTACTGCTGGTGCAGCAGGTTTACTTTATAAAAAGAGGACCTATCACCGTAAGGGTGATTTGATCATTTGCATATATATTTTTGCTATTTTTATTGACCTAATGGGGTGTATAGAGAAGTTGTAGGGAGGGCCCAAATTATTTTGCACTGGGGCCCTCCAATCACCAGCTCCGCCACTGATATTTATTTTTATGTGTACTTTTCTTCAATTATTGGGACATGTGTGTCAATTTAATATGAATGTACATTTTATACCCATACTACAATGAAATCATTATGCCATACATACAATTTTAACATAATAAATAGGATCTTTCCTGTTGAATGGCCGTGCACAGTTGCGGCCATGGACCACTAGATGTCTGTGAATTTGTTGTCACTGTAATGCTTATAATCTGCCAGTACCTGAACCCTAGCATCCCTCACCCTAACCCCCCTCATCCATACACCTAACCCTAACACCCCTCACCCTAACTCTAACACCCTAATAGCCCTCACACTAACACCTCACATCCATACACCTAACCCTAACACCTCTCACCCTAACCATAAAACCTAACTCTCACCCTAACACCCCTCACCCTAACACCTAATTCTCATCCTAACACCCCTCACCATAACACCTAACTCTCATCATAACCCCACCTCACCCTAACACCCCTCACCATAACACATATCTTTCATCCTAACCCCCCTCACCCTAACACCCCTCACCTACACACCTAACCCTAAAACCCCTTACCATAACACCTAACTCTCACCCTAACACCGCACATCCATACACCTAACGTCTAACCCTAACATCCCTCACCTAACACCTATCTCTCACCCTAACACCCAGCTCTCACCTTAACTCCCCTCAACATAACATCTAACTCTCATCCTAACACCCCTCATCCATACACTTAACCCTAACACCCCTCACCTACACACCTAGCCCTAAAACCCCTTACCCTAACACCTAACTCTCACCCTAACACCCCTCATCCATACATCTAACATCTAACCCTAACATCCCTGACCCTAACACCTTGCTCTCACCCTAACACCCAACTCTCACCTTAACACACCTCAACAAAACACCTAACTCTCATCCTAACACCCCTCACCCTAACACCTAACTCTCATCCTAACACCCGTTACCCTAACACCCCTCACCATAACACCTAACTCATCCTGACACCCCTCCTCCGAACTACCCCTCATCCATACACCTAACCCTAACTCCCCTCACCCTAACACCTAACTCTTATCCTAACACCCCTGATGTTCCTGCAGCATCCAATTTCGGTTTGCACTGTTGTGGAGCTGCTGTGTAAGTGTCAGCAATGTGTGCAGTGTGTAGTGTAAATAGGCTGTGTGTGCGAGGGGAAGCTGTTAGTGTAGCTGTGTACTTCTGCATTCTGCAAGTCAGTGTTGTAAAATGGCGGCGAATGTGTATGTGGTACGCGGGTTTGGATGATTTAGCGTCCTTATTAATAGTGTATGTTGTACCTCGTACGGGTTTTTGTAAAAGTCGTATGTGCTTGGTGGTGTTTTGCGTCTTTAGGGGTCGTGTAGCCTTGTTTTCGTTTTTTTCAGCTGCCATTTTTTCTCTTGCTTAGGGGATTTTCGAGTGTCCAAACTTGTTAAATTGGACTTTAATTGAGGTGTAACCTCACTTCCAGACGTTGTGGGTGTCTTCCCTTGCTGTGGGTAAGGTTGTTATTTTATTTTTGTGTGTATTTAGTCTGTTTTTAGTGTTTTCCGATGTGCACGGTTCGGCCGTTAAGGCTGTATTTTTGCGGCTCCTGTTTTTTTGTGTAAGTCCTGCGGCTCGTATTTTTTTGTGTAAGTCCGTATTTAATCTTTGTGTGTTAGATGTTTTTTTTCCAAGTCCCGCTTCTGTGGTTTGTAACCGCTTGTGAGGAGCCTTCAGCTCATTGCAGCCGACGTTGGCTGCCTCCACCTTCCACAAATGCGGCCCCTGCTTTGCGTTTCGTAGTTTGACAACTATTATATGTGACTAGTAACTTGCCCTTGAAAAAGTATGGTATAAGATTTATTGTGTCAACACCCCCCCCCCCCCCCTCACTTCCCTGTGTTTTTTACCCACCCCACGCCACTGTATCTTCCGCAATTCTTTTCCTTGCTTAGCCGTACTGAGACCTCCTGAAAACACCAAGGGCCTCATTCTATTAGCGGCCGCAGCCGTTGCGGGCCGCAAGCTATTCGGCTATTCTATTCCCTTACGGCCGCGGCTCCGGCAGGCTTGCGGCCGGTGCCTTGCTATCTCTTGCGGCCGCTCGCGCCAGAGGAAAGCCTTTGATCTAAAACGGCCGCAAGAGTTTCGGCCGCAAGAAAATCCTATTTGCAATTCAATTGCTCCGGGAAACCTCTCTGCAAGGCTAAAAGCGAGCCGCAGCTTACTTGCAGGAAAGAGGTCCCGCTAGCACCAATTAAGCACATAAAATAGCTCAAATAAAGCCATCCTGCACTTTGAGAAGACTATAAAGGGATTTTAGGTGTTAGAAAAAATAGCACATAATTATCCGATACTCAAATCCGTAAAATATTTTATTTTTAATATCCGTAAAATATCCATGTAAAAAGTCCAGAGTGCTTGGAGCACCTCAGACCCGCCCACGCCGCAGCCGGAAAATAAACAGTTAATTTGAACTCGGGTTTGGGCTGATGTGCAAGCTTGAGAGTGGGTTACTTTTAATCCTCATGTCCCCCAATATGATCCCTAGCATTTACAGAGCTGTACAGTGCAGGCTTGAATTTATTTTTGCGTTTTTATATTTCACAGCTTACGGCCGGTTCCAAGATATGCGGCCGGCCGTAAGAGGAGATCCTTGCGGGCCGTATAATAGAATCGCGAGTTAACAGAACCCCCGCAAGGAATCGCAGCCTTACGGCCGATTTACGGCCGCTAATAGAATGAGGCCCCAATTAAATAGCAAATTAGCTTGCAACCTCACTTACAGGCTCCATGCCTCTCCCCCAGTGCTGTGTGTGAGCTTGTAAGCTAACTTTCTAATCAATTGCCTTTTTTTGGCAGCCCCCAAATGGCGGCCGTTAAACCCATAATTTTTTTGAAGCCTGTAACTCGTAAGCTGTGTGGAGTCTTCCCCCCCCCTACATTACAGGCCGTCATGCCACTCACGTACGGGCCTCATTGCAGCCCTCGTCAAGCCCGTAACGTTTAACATAGCATTAACGACAAACTCGTAATTACCACAACAATTATATGTGATGATAATATATGTGATTAGTGTGAATTGCCAGTAACAAAGATGGCCGCTGTGCACATTGCCAATTTGAATTCGTTTGCACGTACGTACGCTAACGTCATGACGTCACTGGTTGGCTGATCCGGCGGATGACAGTAGGAGGAACCGGAGCTAAAGGGAAAAAAAAAACAGCAACATCCGGGAATCTGCCAAGCACAGGATCGAGGCGCAAAATGGCGGCCCGGAACTGAACCGAAACCGCAGAGCTAGGCGGTGAGTGACCGTTATAGACCGAGAGTTACAGGGCTCAGTTGGCGGAGAAGGGGCGGGGGTAGGATTTGGGTAGTAGTGATGGGAAGCGGCTTGTTACTGCATTCCAATGACGGACTGTACCATAGTACGGGGCAAGGGGTAGGAATGTAGTTGCGAGCGTGTATGTTGAAGAGTTAGAGGGGAGGACAGCTGTTGTCCGTGATACTCATTAAGCTCATGGTAATAACAATAGAGCGACACAGAGACGGTTAAAGTGCTATGTGAAAGTTTTAGCGCCTCACTCCCAGTGTCTCTTAGTATACTCTCCGTGTGTATATAAGGTAGCGCGCGTTATTGTCACCAATATAGAAACCCCACGTAGTTCTAGCAGTTTTTATAAAACTTTATTGAAACTTGACAATAGTAAATCCAGCGCAGGTAAAGAACAAAGAGTCGGCTGCGTTAAAGCAGAAGCCACAGACTGTGGATAAGGAGGGCGTGTGTTTAGACGTGATGACGTTACTGTGCGTGCAGAGGAATCTACACTGCGTGCTTTTTCCTCTCTCAGACATTGTGTCAATAAAGATGAACAATAACGAAGTTGCAGGGGTAACATGTTGTATAAGGTGTTCTCTGCACAGCTATAAGGTTTAGTAAGCACGTCTGAGATTTGTGTTTATTTAACCCGTTGGAACCCTTTGACAATCTGAATTACTAAAATGATGATGGATTATAGAGATCACACTATACCATATTAAATAGCACAAGGCAGGCCCTCTCTCCCACATTGTATCTTAAACGGACATGCAACAAAGAAACATGAAATTTCTATCCAATACAAGGTATTTGATATTGCATATAGGGTTGTCCCCCTTCTAGATTGCTACCTTGTCGTGGTGAAGAGACTTGTGTCCTTCAATGAAGCTGTGAGCTATAAAATGTAGGGTCACCCAAGATGGGCAGGTTCTAGCAGAGGGGTTAGACAAATCGCGGTCCACTGTAGAAGGAACTGGCAGCAGTGAAAGCGTCAAATCCTAACCACTGGACCACCAGGGGTCCTAGTTTAACATAAATAACTGCAGGCTTTAATTATTCCTGTTTGTATTCGATTTTGCTTTAATGATGATGGACATTTTGTGACTGCTCCTTAAGGGATTAATAACCTAGAGCGATAGGGATGAAACGTGGTTTCAGATAAGATCTGTATTCACTTCTGCTAAAAACAAACTCTCGAAATAGCACATTTGACAAAACAAACCAGATTAAGCGCCACCACCACCACCGCGCCGCCCCCCCTTGCATAACCCTCTCTTTTAAAGTACAGGCATATTAGCAGTTACAGATGAAATCCCCATGATGCAATCAGAGTCATCAAACTATGTTTTTTTCTCTCTCTAAAAAATGCCTTTTTGTATATCTGTTATTTTTGATACATGCTTCATAAAGACGTGAGGTTTTTATGAAACTACAGTGATTAAGTGACACCAACACTCACATATTAGATCTGTAGCTTCATTGGCACTTGATCTTTCGTCCCAGAGACATCACTCACTCGTAAGAATTCCAAGTGTCAGTGACAGAAACACAATACATTTTTGTTTTAATATAAGCTTAAAGGCACTTGGGGAGGGGGGGAAGTGTTGTTGTTTTTTTTACACCTGAAAGAGGGTATATGTAAAAGTTTCACAGTATATTTTTTTTTGTTTAACTGAGGCTTTTAGAACACAATTAATTGCTCTGGGTGCTTGGTGCTGTCAGCCAGTGAGCAGTAATATAGATTGTGAGTCATACTTATCCGCCAATGAGACCTTCATACTGCAGGGAGGTCTGTAATTCCTGGTAGTTTCACTTAGAAAATGTTTTTTTAAGGAAATGAGTTGATGTAGAAAAATATATGTAACATAACCATAATGTTAGAAGCAGAAAATACAATTGTATCCTGGGCTTGTGAAGTTTCGGTCGTTGGTTTTAGTAGTTAATACAGATTTCTGTTCTACTTGTGTAGATTAATATCATTATTACAAGTCATATTTTACTGACACAACCTTTTGTTTTTCAACTCTACAGGTTCAATTAACAGTCTTCTTTTACCAAGCTGCCTAAGCCAATACAACATCTGCAAGCAATATCTGGCTCTGACACCGGTTCTGAAGCAATCTTACCAACACCTGCTGGTATTTTAACACAATCTCTGGGGGAAGTGATACAGATACATGTGTTTTCATGAAGAGAGGGGAGAAGCCCGAGGGATACAGGCATATGAGGCCCAAAACCTTCCCTGCCAGCAACTACTCTGGTAGCAGCCGGCAGATGTTGCATGAAATTCGTGAGAGCCTCCGCCATTTACCCAAACCATCTGATGCTGCCAAAACTGAGCAGAGTGCCGTCAAGGCTGAGGATCCCAGGCAGGGCCGCAACCCCCCAAAGTTTGTCACCTACCACAAGGCTCTGGCTGAGATCCGCAATTCCCTTCTACCGTTTGCTAATGCATCCGGGTCATCTCAGAGGGGTGGCTCAGAAATCAACAGGCAAATGTTTCATGACCTGCAAGCTGCTGGCTTCGATGAGGTAAAACACAAACAGTCCCAAACAACATTCTCTTTCTTGTCTTTTTTTTATTGTTTCCCCTAATCTCCTGTTGCTGTTTCTACTTCTATAACTACTGGGAAGTATGGGGATAAAGTGGTATTTTGCCCATGTACGTCAATCTCCTGTACATTATACCCTCTCATGCGGTTTATCTTCTCTTATTTCGTCTCATAGACCACACTGCCCCTTTATCATTCCTTATGTGTGTTCCATTGTAAGAAATAGTCAATGAAGCTCCTTCTTCTATATGTAGTCTGTTATCCTTTTCGGACTAGTTGTCTAGGAGTATATTGCATGATATACTCATTTTTGATGCAGCCTATAGTCTTGTGCTCTGATGTTTTTGATTGTGACTGTTAATGCAATTTAACTATTAATATAAATTAAATCTTTAAAACAAGGGTTTGTAGACAGTCATAACAGATGGCTTAAAGTGAACCTGTCATAGCAAAGCAAGATAGATTTTTGTCATTAAAATTTGTGCAAAAAAACCTATAGCGCTGTGACTAGAATATTAACTAGATTTTTCTTGAGAGCAGCACCATAATATGTTTTTTTCTAATTTATGGCATTGTGTGCTCGATAAACTGTATGGTTTGAATAATAGAAAAAGGATTAGATTATGTTTCCTACTCTTGGTAGACTGTATATTGCATTTGTATGTCAAGATATATCAACAATATATAAACTTTATCTTTCCATATCGAAATAGTGTGTCTTGCAGGTGACAGGACCAAAAATACATAGGATATGATTATGCCCTGTGGCAGCTAATATTTTCTAGCAAGTATTTGTGTTTTAAAAGGATTTCTCTTCATCTGTTTTTGTATCATACAGGATATGGTGGTTCGAGCTCTTCAACAAACCAATAGCCGCAGTATTGAAGCAGCAATTGAATATATCAGCAGGATGAGCTATCAAGAGCCTTACAGAGAACCCATGATAGCTGCAGCTGCAAGACCGCTCAATTCAGGCATGAAACCTCCAGGTAAACAAACACTATGAAGCATTTTATAGGCTACTTAGAGCTACGGTAGGGGTATTTCAATAGCATCATGTTCACAATATTCCCTTATGTATGTGCGTTCTTTAATGTTACATCTTCAACTTGTCATTCTTTCTATTCTGTTTCTTCCCTTGAAATGTATGTGCTTACTGCTGAGCTGATGTGCAATTATTTTTATTAAAGGCATATTTAAGTTTCATGCATTATGAATGCGTCTGATAGAGGAGAATCAGTAGCGTATGAAAATATTTTTTTTGCATGAAAAAAACCCCCAAATAAACATTAATAAACTTAACCTGATGTTTGCAAATGTCTTCATTTTTCTACCACTTGATTTTGATAAGGAATGTCCCTTGACAACCTTTACTAAATTAGCATAAAATGCATAATTCGTTTTGTCCAATCACAGGCACTTATAGCATTGTTTCAATGACTGTGAAGCAAAGCATCAAGGGATGTGTAGTCTGCTTTCTCCACAAAGAAGCAATGAGGAGCTCAGACATTGCTCTGTGGATCTCTGTATTGTGCTGCTGTTGGCTTGAATCTTAGTATAGGGTTAAAAAAAAAAAAAAACATTCCCAAATGTAGTGTTTCTATTGGTAGGTACCTGATGCCTATGAGGGCACCTCTGGGGGTGATGAAACCTTTTTTTTTTTAAATAAAATAGATCTATATGTGTATGGAATGAATCAATGTAATGTATGGGTCTGATATAGGCAGCATGTGTTAGATTAGAGAAAGGGAAAATAAGGGAAATTTCCATATACCTTTTATGGTAATGGGAGGATGTCCTTGTTGACACAGTGTGCCAGCATTAGTTCCATCTTAGCTCGTATTATATAATGTGCACATACAATCCATATAATTTTCTTTAAATATACCAAGACTATTTCAACAACCTATCTTTCAGCCAGTCCCTTTAAAAGGATCTTCAATGAGTTCATCAGTACTACATTGTACTCTGTTGTTTGACTTCCTTTTTAATTGGGGCTATACCTTATTAACATATGAGTCAGGTCGTAGTGTGATGTGTGAAGTCCATCGCGTTTGGCAGTGTTTTACTCTGTCTGGAGTCGTGTAGCCTCGTTTTAATTTTTTCTGGCGGCCATTTCTTTTCGATTTTTCCGAGTTAAATTCTCGTTCCACCTTATTTCCAGACGTCCTGGCTGTTGGCCCGTGCTGTCTGTATTTAATGTGTTTTTATTGTGTTTTTGGTGTTCGTCCGTCAATCTCGTATCTTTTTTTATTTTCTTAGTCCCGCTTGCGATCCCGCTTTTCGGAAGTGTTTTGTGGCTAAATCCCGCGTGTTTCATTGCCTCTGCGTGTTTGTGCTGATAGTTGTAGTGCCTTAACGGCTTGCCTCGCTATGCGAGGCTCGCAGGAGATGAGCGCCTTTCCTTCTCATCAGCTAAGTGCTACGTGTTAATGGCTCGCCAGCGATAAGCGCATGCGGCGCTCATCGACTAACTCGTACGCACCGCGCAAAGTGTGACGACCTCTGGCAGTTTGACAACTATTATGTGTGATGTAATCAGATCTTCATTTAAGTCAAAAATAGACAGAGATCCCAATAAAACAAATAACACACAAAGTGATGTACATGTGCCTACAGCAGCAGACCAAAACTTTAGCCAGGAAAATAACTTTAAAAATAACCCCCATTAATGGCAGTTTCTGTACATTATTGAACCTAATAAATGTTATAGTGGTTCCTTTCAGTAGTTCTTAAGACAGTGAAGTGGGCAGGGGTACAGCAGTGGTCTTTAATTAGGTAAACTGTGTTATACATTATATTTCCTGGCTAAATATTTGCTTTGCTGCTGTTTTCTCATGTATTTTTAATGTACATTTATTGTCGTCTTGCTATAAGACCCCACCTTCTATTCAGATTCAGCCAATACAGACAGATGACCCTGACATTCTCCTGTTGAATTTACTGGTACAATCCAGAATTCATACTGCAGTCAATGATAGCAAGCGGTCTTGGCAGCAAAATCACCCCAAACCATGATCCTGCGACCACCAGTTTTCATGATAGAGTTGAAGATACATTGGAATGCAGAGTGTGGTTTTAATCAAACGTATCATTTCTTGTTTAAGCCAAAGAGTTATATTTTCGACTCATCTCTCCACAGGACATTCTTCCAGTAGACTTCTGACTCATCCAGGTTGTGTTTAGCAAATTTAAATGGGCACTAATATTGTTATCCTCCTTGTTCAGTGTTTTCCTGGTGGTAGGCTCATGAACATTTGGCAATGCAAGAGATTAAAACATTTTAAAAGGTAATATAGCTAAATTTATAATGTGTAACAGTTACAGATTCTTGTGGGAGTTCTTCAAGGGCTAAATTAAAATGACTATATCTAAGTCCTTTTTTTTTTTTAATCCAAAATGTAGACAGATTTTCCACTCTTTAACCAATGGTGCAGATCACATAAGGAGACTCTTGTGGTCCTTTAATCATTTTTCTAATCACAAAATCATACATCAGACTTTGGTTCATGAAAATACTGACCCATTGCAAAATCTTTAAATGGGAAGTTACACCTGAATTCAAGTTGCTGTTTTATGATAGCGTTCAGTTAAAGAAGTGAAATGTATTTGTAAAAGTTTTATCATTTGTCTTTCATTGCCACAAGACCTCAGTGTTGGGTGGTGTGAGCAGCTGAGAAACGCAGGACATGAAGTAGTTTGGCTCTTGAGCTGGCTTTTGAACTATTGATCCAGTAAGCTCAGCATGTTATGTGTCTATTGAAAAAATAAATCTTAAAATGGATGTGTCTGTTCTCTACAAAGATGGTGGTGTAACTGTTAAACTTCATAGGTTTTAGTTGCGTAATCTTTAATATAAAAGAAACATGCCCTTAAAAAAATAGCAGTTCCTTGTATAAACAACTGGTGTTTTAGTAATCTGTTTTGGTAAGACAACTCACACATGATTTATGATGTCTGTTTTTTTAATACAGGAAGCATGCAGCATGCAGTGAATCGGAGGCAGAGTTGGAAGGGGTCTAAGGAGTCCCTGGTCCCTCAGAGACTAATCACTCCTCTTTCTGAAAGTGTAGTTTATGGCTCAGAAAATCCTAGCTCTCAAGCAGATATGGGTAGGCCATTATCTGGTTCAGGCCTTTCAGCCTTTTCACAAGCCCTTCCTGGAAATTCACAGAGAGTAAACCCTCCTCCCCCACCTCAAGTGAGGAGCGTCACACCGCCACCACCGCCTCCTCCCAGAGGCCAGACTCCACCCCCAAGGGGCACAACTCCACCTCAGTCTTGGGACCCCAACTCTCAGAACAAGAGATATTCAGGTAATATGGAGTTCATGATATCTCGTATCTCCCCAGTTCCACCTGGAGGCTGGCAAGAGGGATATCCACCTGCATCAATGAACTCCACACAGATGATGAACCCGTCATCTCAAGGGCAGAGGGGAATGAACCAAGTTCTAGTTGGAAGGCAGCCGATTATCATGCAGAGCTCCAACAATAACAAATTTGGCTATTCTGGGAGGGCAGTAATGCAGAATGGCAATGGGCAGTCAGAATATATGCCTCATCAAGGAGGTGGAAATGTAGGGAGCCGCCAGCCACCACCTCCTTACCCCATGTCTAATGGTCCAAACAATGTTCCCTTGCAGATGCAAGGTGGAGTAGGGCCCTTGTCACCTTCTGCATACAACAATGGCAACCTGCCACAGTCTATGCTGGCTCCAAACCGAAATAGCCATAACATGGAGCTTTACAACATGGCCCCACCAGGCCATCCCACATCTTGGTCTCAGCAGGGATCTACACAGTCGCCTCCTGGAAGTGGCCATGAGATGCAACCTTGGCAAGCAAATATTCCTGTTAGGTCCAACTCTTTCAATAACCCTCTGCCAAATAGGCAGGTGCATCCTGCTAACACTCAACCCTCTGCCACTACTGTGACTGCAATTACTCCTGCCCCTATTCAACAACCTGTAAAGAGCATGAGAGTGTTAAAGCCAGAGCTTCAAACTGCTTTAGCACCAACCCATCCATCTTGGATGACACAGAGTGTTCAGCCAGGGCCTTTTTCAGAAGGAGTTCAACATAACAACATAATGTCACCACAACCAGAGGCTCCAAATTACCAAGGGCCTCCGCCACCCTACCCTAAGCACTTACTACAGCAGAATGTCCCTGTGTATGAAGCTGGAGCAAAGTCCAACAAAGAGGATGCCCAGGCTCTTCCTACCAACAACCAAGAAGAAGCAGAGAAAGGCACCGAGACTTCTGCAGAGGTCACAGAGAAAGAGAAGAAACAGATCACTACATCACCAGTACCGGTAAGAAAGAACAAGCGTGATGAAGAAAGGAGGGAGTCGCGCATTCAGAGCTACTCACCCCAGGCCTTCAAGTTCTTCATGGAGCAGCATGTAGAGAACATACTGAAATCTCACCACCAGCGCCTGCACCGCAAGAAGCAGCTGGAGAACGAGATGATGCGGGTAAACTCACTTTCTTTATTATCTATCTCTCTCTGTTGCTACTAACACTCTTTTGAAAGATATATGTATACATTTTATTTATTTATTTATTTTTTAACATTTGTCCACTAGCAAAGAAATGATCAGTCAATAATTTTAATGGTAGGTGTATTTTAACTGTAAGACAGAATAACAACAAGAAAAACACATGTCAAACAAGTTATAAATTGATTTGCAGGTCAGTGAGGTAAATAAGTATTTGATCCCCTATCAATCAGCAAGATTTCTGGCTCCCAGGTGTCCTTTATACAGGTAACGAGCTGAGATTAGGAGCACTCTCTTAAAGGGAGTGCTCCTAATGTCAGCTCGTTACCTGTATAACCATAACCATGGCCAAGACCAAACGGCTGTCCAAGGATGTCAGGGACAAGATTGTAGACCTACACAAGGCTGGAATGGGCTACAAGACCACCGGCAAGCAGCTTGGTGAGAAGGTGACAACAGCTGGTGCGATTATTCGTATATGGAAGAAACGCAAAATTACTGCCAGTCTCCTTCGGTCTGATGCTCCATGCAGGATCTCATCTCGTGGAGTTTCAATAATCATAAGAACAGTGAGGAATCAGCCCAGAGCTACACAGGAGGATCTTGGTAATGATCTCAAGGCAGCTGGGACCATAGTCACCAAGAAAACAATTGGTAACACACTATGCTGTGAAGGACTGAAATTGTACAGCGCCCGCAAGGCCCCCATGCTCAAGAAAGCACATGTACAGGCCCATCTGAAGTTTGCCTATGAACACCTGAATGATTCAGAGGAGAACTGGGTGAAAGTGTTGTGGTCAGATTAGACCAAAATCGAGCTCTTTGGCATCAATTCAACTCGCCGTGTTTGGAGGAGGAGGATTGCTGCCTATAACCCCAAGAACACCATCCCTACCATCAAACATGGAGATGGAAACATTATGCTTTCGGGGTGTTTTTCTACTAAGAGGACAGGACAACTGCACTGCATCAAAGGGACAATGGATGGGGCCATATACCGTCAAATATTGGGTGAGAACCTCTTTCCCTCAGCTAGGGCATTGAAAATGGATCATGGATGGGTATTCCAGCATGACAATGGCCCAAAACACAAAGCCAAGGCAACAAAGGAGTGGCTCAATAAGAAGCACATTAAGGTCCTGGAGTGGCCTAGCCAGTCTCCAGACCTTAATCCCAGAAGGTTCGCGTTGCCAAACATCAGCCTCCAAACCTTAATGACTTGGAGTGGATCTACAAAGAGGAGTGGGACAAAATCCCTCCTGAGATGTGTGCAAACCTGGTGACCAACTACAAGGAACGTCTGACCTCTGTGATTGCCAACAGGGGTTTTGCCACAAAGTACTAAGTTGAGGGGGTTAAATACTTATTTCCCTCATTGACCTGCAAATCAATTTATAACTTTTTTTTGTGTTATTCTGTCTCTCACTGTTAAAATACACCTACCATTAAAATTATAAACTGATCATTTCTTTGCCAGTGGAGAATCGTTCAAAATCAGCAGGAGATCAAATACTTTTCCCCCCCACTATGTATGTGTGTATTGCTGAAATTACTTGTTTTGTCGTATTTCACAAGGTTTATCACTTTTTTTTATTAAATACATTTACGTCAGAAGTTCAAATTGTAAAAGTCTGGTCTCCCAGTGTTCCAAGTATTTTCTCCCCCAGTACACCTGTATTTTTAGCCATGTAGCGCAACACTTTCAACTAAATGGGGGGAAAAAATAGTTCTTTGGATGGTTAGTTAATTGCATCATATGTATCCTGCTAGGGACAGTAATGTTTTTATTAATATAACATGAATCAGTGTTTGACAAATCCCATCAGTTAAAGAACCATGACTCCTAAAATATCTATTTAGGAACACTATTTCCTTACTCTTAAACCAATGTTTCTAGAATTTTAGTGTGTGTGTCACCCACTGGGTGCTTTGTGCCACCCAACAGGTGAAATTTGCTGGGGAGAGCCCTGTATAGGACTTGACTGATGAAATATATTTACTAAAGTTCACATTACTTGCTTTCGTTATGTGTATAGAATGGAATTTAAACGGGATATGTATATACATGCAAAGTAATGTTACCCTGCAGTTAACATGCCTTTGGTATGTTGAATTTAGTAATACAATCTAAACGGGAGTCTATTTCTCACATTCAGTTTGAGGTATAAACTTCATGAAAGTAGGTGAATACCAGTATTCAGCAGAGAGTGTGTTAGCATGGAAAAGACTCCTTTGAGTAGCATTACAATTCTAGAAAGTTCCAACAAGGTACACGCTATCCTCACATGGTTTATTAACTCCAGGTTGCTGCCTCCTTCTTAATGAACTGGTTTCTCCAAACACCTTTCCGGGTGCTGGGATAGACCACACAGATGGCCACACACTACTCAATTTCTACCACTTAACATGCTTCATCTTTGTTGACTTCCTCAGAGGGAGTAATGAGGCTGGAGGCCAACAGACCAAGTGCTACTACAATTAAGTAGTGTATTAAAATTCCAGAAATTTCCCTTGCAACTGAAAATTACCATAAAATAGTGAATATTTGTTGTCGTTCAGTAGCGTCCAACTCTCCATGACCATATGGACCGCCGCAGCATGCCAGGTACATCTCTGTCACTGCCACTCTGAGGTCCATCACGTTTATGTTCGTTTGTTTTAGTGACCCCATCTATCCATCTCCGCCTCATGTTGTCTCCTTCTTGTGCCTTCAATCTATCCCAGCATCAGAGTCTTTTCTAGGGAAACCTGCCATCTCATGATATGGCCAAAATATTTGAGCTTCAGCCTCATGATCATACCTTCTAGTGAACAGTTTGTTTGGACCGCAAGAAGATCTAATAAATCAATACTTTAGGAAATCAAAAGGACTCCTAAGTTGTTTTTACCAGCACCACAGTTCAAAGGCGTCAATTCTTCAGCACTTAGACTTCTTTATGGTCCAGCTCTCACATCTGTATGTTCTAACTATTCAGACCTTTGTTGATAGCATAATATCTTTACTTTTTACTAGTTTGTCCAAGCTTCCAGCAATATTGATTCCAGCTTTAGATTCATCTAGTCTAGCCGTATGCATGATGTACTCTGTGTATTAAATAAGGTGACAATATAAAACCTTGTCGCTCACCTTCTCCTATCTTGAACCATTCTGTTGTCCCATGTTTGGTACTTACCGTGACTTCTTGGTCCACATACAGATTCCTCAGGAGGAGGATGAGAAGATCTGGTACTCCCATATCTTTAAGAACTTGCCACATTTTATTGTGATCCACACTGTAAAAGGCTTTAGAATAGTCTATGAAGCAAAAGTATCCATTGGCAGTTTGATCCCTTGTGCCTCTTCCTCTGCGGAACCCGGCTTGCACATCTGGTAGTTCCAGGTCCATATATTGTTGGAGTCGAGCTTGTAGGATCTTAAGCATTACCTTGCTGGCATGTGAAATGAGTGCAATTGTTTGATAATTGGAGCACTCTTCAGCACTGCCTTTTTTGGGGATTGGGAAGTAGTCCGACCTTTTCCAGTCTATTGGCCATTGTTGAGTTTTACAAATTTGTTTGCATAAGGCAAGTAACACTTTCACAGAATCATCTTGTAGAATTTTCATGGATAGTGAAAATAGTCTTTAGTTTTTTCCCAAATACACTGATACTTGGGTTATATCTACAATCAGATTTGTTAGGATAGCCAAATAGGCTTGTACCAATTAATTATATTATCACATTTCAGAGTTATTTCTTGTTCTCATTTTACTTTATTTTTTGTTTTTTATTTTCCTCTCCTTTCAACTCAATAAATATTCTCTCCTAAAGTTATAAAAAGTCCAGAGTTCCTCTGCAACTTTAAAATGACATAATCTCACACAGAAAGACAAAGTGGGTTTTCTGAAAATATCTAATAGTCCATCTTCTGTAGTATAGCAAGAGTGTATTCTTACCTCCGTTCGTGTGTATTTCTATGTCTCTTATGGTTTATGATAGTTTGTAATGGTCCTTACATAATTAAAGTGCTTTTCACAATAATAGGGGACATCATTTTGAATATAAATGAGGCTATTGAATACATTGTTATTACTACATTTATTTAAATGAACATGGAGGGTTTCTGGATTTTACTAGGCATATAATATACCTATGTATCTGATTTTCATGTACTTTATTTTATTGAGAAACCATTCTTAAAAGCTCTGTTGTTACTGACTAAATCATACAAATTGTGTCTTCATGAGCTGCAGGAGGCAGGCTCAAGTAGGTACTAGCTGTGCAGTGTCTCGTACTAACCTATCAGGGGTTGCTGAGACATGGTAACGGATTGGCTAGTATAAGACGATGCACAGCTTGCATTACTAAGTCTGTCTGTGTCACTACTTAATAAAATAAAGTAAAAAGAAACAGAGCAGCTCTTATCAAGGGTTTGTAATCTTTTATTGGAGGGCTGGTGAAATTATGGTTAAATATTCAGGTTAGGGTTAAGGCTCTAGATACAGAGAGGTTCCCAGTACAGTATAATTTATAACTAGAAGTAATAACAAGTACTTCATCAGATCAATGTTACGTGTGTGTTTAGACCCCAGGGAGTAACCAGACTGGGTAGGCTAACTATGGGTGGATCTGAATGGCTGTTTTGCACTGAGAAACTGCATATTTCAGTGTGTGTGTGTGTGTTTTTTGTTTTTTTTTGGAATGGCATTCACTTGCCTACAGTTCTTAAATTATACCATATTTATAATCCTTTTAAGATTTGGTGGTCGGGTTACTGTGGTGGCACGGGCAGCAAAATATATAATAGCCATGGAGTAAATTAATCATTACAGATTGTTTGTTTACTACAGCTAAAGAAAATGGATCAAAACCTCTGACAAAATGCTATGTAAATGTAAACCAAATCTTAGGCTTTCTTCTCATCCTGTTAGATATCCGTTCTCTTAGCCTTTCTCTTTCTTGCTCTTTCCTTTTTTTTTTCCACTCACTAACAGATGGTTTAAACTATTAAGGTTGGAGCTTGGCTGAGCTGTTCAAGCCTCCATTACTGAGTAGGCAAGTAGACCGCAGCACTCTGGTGCTGTATAAAGACCAGCATGATCTTCTTAGGCTGCTGCATGTCTACCCTATGTGATAACTGGAAGCATGACGATAAATAAATGTCACAAAATCCTGCACACCCACCCTCCAAACATAACGAGATTCAACATTTTGAGCTTGCATTTCTTCATTTACATTACACACCCTTGTAACAAGTATACCTTTTGTTTCTCACCCTCCGTTTAGAGTGTTATGAATGGTTTGACTTTTTTTTTTTTTTTTTTTTTTTTATTTGTTTGTCCGTATATTAATGTTTTCTTTGGTTCTAGATTGATATTCTCTCCTTGCAGCCTTTTTGAAATCTTTCAGTGACATCAAGGCATTGATCATTTTTCTGATGCCGAGTATGATTGCTGTGAAGCTTGGAAGTCTGTTGTACTCCCAGCCAATGTTTTTATGCCAATTTTCACTATTTATAAGTTGTGAAAGCTGTGGCCCTTTTACTGGTAAAGAAGTTTCATGACTTTGGAGATAAGGCAACAGCCTTTTTCTTAAACTTAAATAAACACCCTTCCAAACTCCAACTTTTATTGTCATAGCAGAGCTTTAAAGAGACTCTGTCTCCTCATATGTTGTTTTTTCTCCCCTCTTCTTGAGCATGGAAATCTATGCATTGTACATGCCATTATTTTCTAAAACTGGCGACATACTATTTTTCAGAAACATAACCTACCCCTTAGTTATTGTTCACATAGATCCCCCACCCAAGCTCATTGAACCACACATTAGCATATTGAACAGTGTCTATTGGAGAGAGTTGTAACTTCCTTTTTATAGTATGTGCCTCCTTTTTTTTTTTTTTTTTTAAAGAATATCTACATTTTGACTTAAACTGTATCATATGCTGCGTTTTTGAGAGAATGATCAACCTCTGAACTGGGATTTCTGGTGTAATACTAAATCTAAAATTCTGAAGTGTAAACCTGCTTGATTGTGTTTGGGTATTAAAATATAAAGACAGGTCCATATTTCATACAGTAGTGTCCGTTATAAATATTGTAGACTTTTTGTCTTCTCAAAGAGGTGTTTGTTTTTTTTCCTTTACATTAGGTTGGTTTGTCTTTAGATGCCCAGGACCAAATGAGAAAAATGCTGTGTCAAAAGGAGTCCAACTACATCCGCCTTAAAAGGGCCAAAATGGATAAGTCCATGTTTGTGAAGATCAAGACCCTCGGCATTGGGGCCTTTGGAGAGGTCTGTCTCGCGAGGAAGACTGACACTAATGCGCTGTATGCTATGAAGACCTTGAGGAAAAAGGACGTGCTTCTGCGTAACCAAGTGGCCCACGTCAAAGCAGAGCGAGACATCCTAGCGGAGGCTGATAATGAATGGGTGGTGCGACTCTACTATTCTTTTCAGGACAAGGACAATCTGTACTTTGTCATGGATTATATTCCTGGTGGGGACATGATGAGTTTGCTGATCCGTATGGGAGTATTCCCTGAGGACCTGGCCCGCTTTTACATTGCAGAGCTCACCTGTGCTGTTGAGAGCGTTCATAAAATGGACTTCATTCACCGGGATATTAAACCTGACAACATCCTGATCGACAGAGATGGCCACATCAAGCTCACTGATTTTGGCCTCTGCACAGGATTTCGATGGACTCATGATTCAAAGTACTACCAGAGTGGTAAGATGTGTGTCCTACACAAAACTTTAAAGATAAAGCAAATATATTAATTTAAAAGCATTTTATTAATGGTTTCAACTTTTCTTAAGAATGTTCAGGCGATCATGTCGGCTAGATGGTTGGCTAATAAAGTTGCTATTTGCACTTTATAAGTACTGTATTTGTGTGTCAGAATTTTAATAAAACAAGTTTCAAATATTTAAGGGCAGTGATGCCTAAACATAAAGGAAAAGGCTTGAGAGAAGTTTGAAAATACATGTGAAGATGCACCCAAAGGCGCATAGGAGCATAGGCGCATACACACTAGCGGTGGTTAATCATAATAAAGTCATTGCTGCCTCCATAAAAGAGTATTTAAAGTAATTAATAATAAATACTTTTAATAGATTTAGTAATCTTACATTATGGCCAGGGGTGTTTTAATGAAAACGGTGCACATTTTAAATGCTTGCTTTGCTACAATTGCCTTTTTTTGTTCTAGTATGCTGTATTAACGGACATCTCTGCTTCAGATCCTTTGGATAATTAATGTTTATTCTGATACTTCTTGCTCATTCAGGTGACCACCTCCGGCAAGACAGCATGGATTTCAGCAATGAGTGGGGTGATCCAGCAAACTGTCGGTGTGGGGATAGGCTTAAGCCCCTAGAGTTACGAGCAGCACGGAAGCACCAGCGATGTCTGGCACATTCTCTGGTTGGGACGCCCAATTATATTGCACCAGAAGTGCTACTGAGGACAGGTACACAATGAATCCATGTAACACTTTATTTCCCGCAAGAGATAAGCAGCTCTGCGAGGAGCACTGTAAAAAGCTATTTGTTAGACAATTATAATCATTTGTAATCAATTTAGAGCTTAAATTTAAAAACTTTTAAAAAATTTGACCATCATAAATTATAAAGGTTACCTTGGATTTGTCAGCGTGTTTAGCTGGCTTAGCCACCATGGGATTTATTACCTTGTGTCCACTTACATGCAGCCTGTGATTGGCTTTAAGTAGTGGGCCTTTTGCTGGGGGAAAAACATAGCTCTATGTACAAACCTATCTTTAAAAATTACTATTTTATTAGGCACACAAATATAATTTAATTGTCTTACTGTAGATTTACAAAGTGAGCAAAGCGACATGATTCTGTTCTGCCACACATGTAGGGAGCACACTTGTCATATAAAGAAGAATCAATAATATGTTATAATACTATATAGTAGTACATAATGTGAAAGGTGAGATCAGAATATTATAGGAATAAAAGATGCATTCTTTTTAATAATTCATTTTTACTATTTTACACAGTTCCAATGGTATTGTGAGTATTTTTAAGCATGGGATCTTTGCTCTATCAATGCACATCTGTCTGATAAAAATTCTTCCATGCATTTTAGGTTACACACAGCTATGCGATTGGTGGAGTGTGGGTGTCATCCTTTATGAAATGCTTGTTGGGCAACCTCCATTCCTTGCACAGTCACCACTGGAAACGCAGATGAAAGTAAGCAATGTGTATTTCAATAAAAGAAAGTATGATAAAAATAACTTTGTTAGGAAACTGTATATATGTATTGTATAGTCAGACATGTTGAAAGAGTTTTCCTTGGACTGATAGTCATGAAGTCCGAAAACAGATATTTTTTTTTTTTTCCATTTGTGAGGTGGTCCTTTAATGAATTAAATCCTGGTATAGATTCATCTCATCGTGATCATGAAATTATTATCATTTATTTGTAACACGCCAACGTATTCTGTAGTGCTATACATGGGTCACGATCAACGCGAAAACAAAAGCAATATTGACACATTGCAAAAGATGGAGGGCCCTGTCTTTGAGCTTAGAATCCGGTGTCCATAGAGCTTTCCCAAAGCTTCGTGCAAGATTGAAAACTCGCAGACTTACAATCTAAATCACAATACCCACTAAGTGTCCAGCTACAGAAATGAATACACCAGACAAAAAAAATAAAAATCTATCACCTCATCGACACATTCATGCTTCTGTTCAGTCGCCATTCATAAAATGATACAACAAAGAATAACATTTTAACTCCTTTATGGATATGTATCTACAGTTTTTCAACAATGTAAGTAGCAGTTAATAAGTTTATGTACAAAGTGTAGATGTGCAAGAAATGTAAAGAAAAAAGAGCTTGATTTTGTCTGCATATTCCTGTAGATCCACGACTAGCCAGTGACAATGAATAAACTATGACAAATATCTGCTCAAATGAATGTTTCTCTTATGTATACTTTTTTTTTAACTTTTTGCAGGTAATCAAATGGCAAACTACCCTTCACATTCCCCCTCAAGCTAAACTCTCCCCAGAGTCTTCTGATCTGATCGTCAAATTATGTCGTGGTCCAGAGGATCGTTTAGGCATAAATGGAGTTGATGAAATTAAGGCCCACCCTTTCTTTAAGGATATAGACTTCTCCAGTGACCTACGACAGCAGCCAGCACTGTACACTCCCAAAATCACGCACCCGACGGACACATCCAATTTTGACCCTGTGGACCCGGACAAGTTGTGGAATGATGAAGACAAGGATGGAAATAAGAATGATACCCTGAACGGCTGGTACAAAAATGGCAAACACCCTGAGCATGCGTTCTATGAATTCACTTTCAGGAGGTTCTTTGATGACAATGGACACCCGTACAACTGTCCAAAACCTATTGAATATGACGATGATGATTCTCAGGACACTGATCTCCAGCAGGAACAGAGCCAACAAGCTGAGATGCGACCCCCTAACAGGGACCTAGTATATGTTTAGAGGAGACGTATAGGTACAGAATTACTAAATGGTGTAACGCAAGAAAGGTACCAGTTATTGCAGAAATTACATTTTAATATATATAAAATTGGAAATATAAATTGGAGTGGAGAACTGGGTTTGAAAGTTGGGTATTTTAGACATAAATGATTTATACAGGACCTCGGTGTCTCTTTCTAACTTTGTTGCAGTTGGTATGTACCAAACTAACAATATTCGAAGCTGTGTGAGCTATAGGCATAAACCATTTTTGAGAAAATCAGAATTTTTGAAGACTGTTTAGAAGTACAGGAATCCATTTTGTGTTTGTTACATCATTTACTCAAAGTTGAACATATCAGTGGCGAGGAAGGAGGGAACAGAGAGTCATTGTAAATATAATTGGATACAACTAAAATGCACACAAGACCCATTCCCTTTCACTGACCCAGAAGCAGACCCCTTGCATTTTTCACTGCAACAATCGCTCCTGAAATATCGTGGCTCTCTCAGATGTTCTTGCATAGGCATCATAAAGTTTATTTTTTATTTATTTATTTTTTATTAAAAACTATATATATTACTTTTTCCTGCTTAATTATGCTTTTAGTCAGACTGAGTTTTTTAAACAAATATTTTTGTTTTCTTTTCCATTGGGCAATGGTCCTTTTAATTAACTCTCACGGTAGTGTTTGATAAGGAAGAAGATTGTGCCTATTATAAATATGTATAATAACAAAGACTTAAACGTCTGTGATTATCATTTATACAACTGAGCATGCTGTTTCACCACCACTGTGAGAAGTAATTAATGCCATAAATAAGAATTCAAAGGGTCTCCTGTGTGATATTTTGTTTAACATATCCAACTTTCAAAGTCTGTTATATAAGATTTTTGATCAGCCAATTGTGATTATATGTATTTGTGTACTTTGCATTACTGGACTTTGCTGGGTCACTTTAAAGGACCACTGTGATCAGAAATTTAAAATAGACTCTTTTGAAGAACTATACTTAAAAAATAGTTAACATGTTTTTGGAATGTAAAACAATATACACAACCTCTAAATTATTATGTTTATGTGCAGTGGAATCTGCCATTTGTCTATCATATTACCTACTTCCTGAGGTTGAAGGAGGCGGTGAATGCACAAGAGGAGGTAGCAGATGCATCTGTCAGTGCTCTCATTCGCTCTAATAGAATGCTCATTTGTTTATAAGGACACATCCTGTTGAGATAGAAACTGCAAGAGCATTGAAGCCTGCAGTAGAAGTTAATTGCATTTAAAAGAGAAAAAAAATTAAAGGTTGTGTTCATTTTTACTTTCCAACAATATTTTCCCCCATCATGTTTTGTTGTTCAAAATACACCCAAAATATGTGACCTCAGTGGTCCGTTTGTTTCCTTGAGACTGGGTTTCACCGTCACTTTTTCACTTTCATGGCCCTCAGTGAGTGAGTCTTGGTGGGGATTTGTTGCTTGGTATATCGGAGCCTTAGTGTGGTCATTCAATTAAAGTAACTGCACGGTATCCTCCATCTTCATAAGCGAGGAGTGTACGTTGCAGGCTACTATCATTAAGTGGATTGCTGTATAAGTTTACCACCACTCATTTTAACCTTATGGCATAACTTATAGTACTAGAATTTATAATTTGCAAAACATTATTAGAAACTCAAAAATACTGGTTAATATATTAAGTTATATTTTTTTAAGCACTGCTGTCCGCCACCATGGTCTTTGCTAAAATATCTTGTGACGTTGGTGGGGAGCTTAAAGGACCAGTTTAATGTATTTACAAGTAAAGCTCATACGTTTGCTTAAACTGTGTACAGTTTAAAAATAAATAGAAGTTTAATTTCATTTATTAGCTTTTAAACTGTGTTTTCTCCTTAAGCAGGACATCTTATCTCCTCCTACTTGTGTCTATTAGGTGTGTATGGCCAGCTCTGCCTGTGTGCTGGACTACCATGGCATTTATTTCACTGGCCATGTCCCATGACATCATTAGCTCTGCCAGCCCTGCCTAAACAAAGGTAACGGCTCTATTGTAACATGCTTGAAGTTGCTTCACCGGCTCCACCCAGTGATAGTACATGAGCCTTGCTCAGTCTGAAGAAGACCTTACACCGGACAGACTTTGTTTTTAGTCCAGCGCAAAGTAAGAGCTGGCCACGCACCTGATACACAGGATATGCGGCTTTGCATGAGAAGAAAGCAGAATGATTAAAAGCTAAGAAAACATTTTATCTTTTATTTATTTCAATCGGCATACTGTTTTTTAAGAGCTCATGCCAGCAAAGACACAAATGCGCCTTACTTATAAATGGAGTATAGTGGTCTTTTTTAAATACCAATAAGACTCCTTTCTTTCACTTGAAAGCTAGTGATAAGATGTATAACCATCTTTGTTGCACCTGTTTGACATAACATGGCAATGGTGGTCCACGGCAGTATATCACCTATATGGAGTAATATGTTAAAATCCAATTTTATTTCCTTTTTTCCCTTAATACAATTTGCAGCTATAAAATCTAGTACTTCAACTTGGTACACTACAAATATCTTGTAAGTTATTCCAGCCCATTTTCTTTCTTCAGTCTCTACAGGAGAGTACCTTATGTGATGAATGTTTCAGTCCACTGACAGATATCACATCCGGAATCACACTATGCAGTTGACAGATCAATTATGCAATTTCTTCCATTGGTATTTTTCAGACCCAACGGCAGAATAATCTTCGGATCATGAATTCAGCAACTTGTTTTTACATTTTGCTTTGATTTTCTATTCTATACATCATATGGAAATGGTTGCAATGGGAAAAGCTAAACTTACCGGTCTATGTTGTGTATGTACACTTATTGTAAAGTGTATAAAATAAGAATTGAGAAAGCAAGGTCCTGTTCAAAGTCTTCTGAGAGCGTGCACCTGATTTACTGAATGTCAGTCTAACACTTATAGGGTTAATATAGTCAGACCCATTTACTGTGTCCCGACAAATATTATCAGTACTTCAGTCCCATCTGTGGCTTATTCCTATTCACTGGAGCAATATGGTAAAAACACTCATCCTTTTAATTGTCATATCTAAATCCTCATCCTCCCCTTTTAAACGTATCTGATGTTTTGCAAGTGTAATATCTCCTTTCAGTATATAGCCTCATAATATCTTTTTATCACTACAGAATCATGGCACTGCAATGTGGTGTCCATACATTATCACATGACTGTAATCTAATGATATTTTAACATATGGATTGGAGCAGGACACTAAGCAGAAAACGAAAATGTCAAATTTGGTTAATCGCTATAGTAATCGTGTTAAACCTATGTTGTACTCAAAGAAATGGAGCAGATATTGTTCTCTGACAACAGATTGAACACCAGGGGAAGATTAGGCTTGGAGCCTCATCTTACTAAGTTGCCTCTCCGTTTTAGGAGCACTATGACAAGTATTTTATTTCAATGAACACCCAGTCTTATTGTTATAAGATGCTAGGAAGAATTCCTATTTTTGCTATGTATTAACGTGGCTCGCAGCAGGGTGCTACATATAGCAATTATGACACTAAGGGAGGTATGTACAAATATATTTAAAAATGAATTATTTTAATTTATTTATTTTAGGAATCTTTTCTTGCTCCAGCAATAAATGCATATAATCTTGTTAAGTACCCTGAATCTGGTAGAACACTAATGAAGCTTTGCTATAATACTGTACCCTGTAAGTATGGTAACACTGCAGTAAGTCTATCCTGTAGCTTTAATACTGAACATTATATACATCTACAATTTGGGCCTTTGATTTTCAGATTGATTGCGATGGTAAACACCCGATTATGGCAAAGGCTGAGTGCTTTCACCATTAAAAAATGCTCTATAGAAAAGTATGCTGCAAATTTGAAGAATCACTTCACCCCAGCTCAGGCCTACACCACATTGGTGTGGATCCAGTTATAAATGTTTTTACCAAACTAGATTTCAGTTGACACTTTTTTTTTTTTAGTTTGTGGTAAACATCCACCCCAAAATGATCTACACCTCAGTGAGTTCTATCATGTCTTAAGTTTTAGAATCAGCACATACTTATGGCTTCTATAACCCTGCTAAACCTTATTGTAAGTGGCATTTCATGTTTTTGTAGAGAAAATGTGATCCTAAACATTTCTTTAGAATAGATTCTTTATTCAGAAAAATTGGGTCTAAACTTGTCTACTGTCCATTACTGTCAATTTCTTTGTAGTATGCTATTCAGTATTCTAGTGCCCACCTAAAACGTTTTGAGAGTTTGTATAAAAGAAATGCAACAACCTTTTTTTAGATAATTAGAACGAAATTGTCGTGTTGGTAATGTGACGTGTTTAAAATAGGAGCTACATCATTACATGAAATGCTACTTAATTCATTATTATACTATCAAGTGCTGAACAATTGTGTTCCTGGAGGGATATATATATATATATATATATATATATATATATATATATATATATATATATATATATATATATGTTCCTGGAGGGATATATATATATATATATATATATATATATATATTCTCCCATAAGTGTGCAAATAAGTTAAACTGCAAGCATGTATATGCAATTTTTTTTATAAATATATACATAATTTTTATATATATATATTCTATATATATACATGCAGAGTTCTATATTTCTACTCTGTACGTTTTGTTTTCATTTCCCAAGGGAAATTTTTCAATTATTTAATTTATTCTACAGTTATCAATATAATATCGTAAAAAATATTAAATTATGAATTATATGTAATAACTGCTTCAGTACAAAAAAGGACTTTGATTACACATATTGAAGGCCTCTTTGCATTAAAACAGTTTTTAGATATAACACCAATTC
This sequence comes from Discoglossus pictus, assembly GCA_027410445.1. Lineage (NCBI taxonomy): Eukaryota > Metazoa > Chordata > Amphibia > Anura > Alytidae > Discoglossus > Discoglossus pictus. The sequence continues at coordinate 182,378,047 of CM050165.1, forward strand.
CTTTAAAAAAAAAAATTGGTCTCTAGGTTTGTACATAATCAGAAAAACATGTAAATTTAAGTATCTGAAATATTTGAGTGGTGGAAATCTTCTTAGCTGTTACCAAATAATAAAGTAAAAACACCAGTCAATTGAAAGCACAAAGTTTAAAAAAAAATCTTGTCTCTTTTTTGCCCTATTTTTTATATATATATATTGTATTTATAAATCCGTCTTAGTTCTCTTGTAAATATATTGTTCTTTCACAACTTCAAGCTAGGGCGGGCCCTCTTTCTTTATTTCTTTTTTTTTTTTTTTTTTTTTTTTTTTTATTTTTTTTTTATTTTTTTTTTCTTCCGGAAAAAGCTGTAAAAAATGACCGAACAATCCAATTCGGAAACCTCTTTTATGTGTTTGCTCACTTTCTGTGAGTACATGGAGGACTAATTTGGACACTTCTGTATTGATATTGGTATGTGGTGGGTTGGATTTCAGACAATGCTCCCAAAATACCATTATTTTCTATTTTTGGCCTCTGATAAAATGTGCCTTTGTTAGAGATATGTTACAATAGATGTATCCACTACAATAATCTTTTTTTTCTCAGTTTAAGTAACCGGTATCCTGTGTTGTATAGTTTTCCAATTCTTTCATTGTAAAATGCATTGTCCATATATTTCCTAAATCTTCAGGAGTTGTTGCATATTGTATGTCTAGCTTTTGGTAGCAGATTGTGAACAATAAATCTTTTCTTACCCATAGCCAGATCACATTGCTGCTGGTAAATTAGAAAGTATACCTAAAAGGAATATCCATTGAAGACATTTTAGGTAAACCCACTTCTCAATTTTTCATGAGGAATATGATCTGGGCCAAATTGGTGAATTGATTTAATACATTGGAAAACAACCCAGGAAAATCAATATACGTTTTGGTCCATGTTCTGCTAGTAAACCCATTATGTGTCGTCATATGTTTTGTCACAAAGCATCATCATTATTATTATTATGTTTTTTATTTAAAACTGTTCGGAGAACTACAGTTTTGGCATATTTACAGAGAAAATCTTTGTACCTTTTGAATGTAATATTTACGTGTGACAACTGACATTCCTGAGGCTGTTCCTGCCGCCAGTGTCTAATGTCTTTTCAAATTGTTTTCTTTTGTGTAACATATTTTAATGAGTCAATAAAAAAAATAATCTCTCCATTTGTTGTCTTTTGTATGATTGGGAGGACTATATTTTAAACGGGAACATATGACCTACACTTATATGTAAAAGAAGCTCTACCCCAAGTGAATATGTAAATGGCATCACTCAGTCGTGTCCGACTTTCCGTCACCTCATGGACAACACGCCATGCTGATCCACTTGGTTTTCATGATAGAAATACTGGAGTTATTTACCAGTTTCTTCTCCTGTGAGCCATAGCATACAGCTCCTGGTATCTACAGGTGGTCTCCCATCCAAGTACTTGCAGTGTGAACTCTTGGTCCAGCAAAACAATGTGCTTTCCACTGAAAATTGTAAGGTTATCTCCACAGCACACTGACTAAATATACACAATAGATTTAGTTATCCAACACCCATTGGGGATTGGTAGATGCAGAAAAAATGTTTATGGATGCTTTAGAGTCACTATTAAGAGGCCTAACTAATAATATACCCCATACTATACCATCAACTCCGTACTGAATTGATATTTTTTATTGAAATACAGTAATTAAAAGCAAATCAAGACAAACTTCAAGTAACTTGGAAAAAAATAGTTTACTGGGTAGACATCTCGTCAGGATCTGTAGCTGGAACAGGATCAGGAGAAGTGGATGTGAATAGTGTTGGATCTTCATCAGTAGATGGAGCTGTACTAGGATTGGTATCTACACCATAGATACCATTAGACCGACAGGTAAGGTTAACAGACGGTGAAGAAGTGGCAGGTGGAGAGTTATTTTTTTTTTTTTTCCCGGTGCTGGTTGCTTGAGTTCCCGGTTAATAGGGATTGTAGTGTGTGTGTGTGTGTGTGTGTTTTTTTTTTTTTATTTTTTTTTTTTTATTCTGTCCCAAAGTAATGTTGCAGTACTATATATTTGGCTATTCAATATTATTAAAATAGGTTCTTATTACAGCAAATCTGATCTTCTCTCACAATGGATAGCAAATCATTGGATTAAACTTAATGCTTTGGATCTTGCGTGTTTCACCAGTTCACGGTTGGTCGATATGCAAAGTGCTGTATACCCCTCCCATTGCTCTGTCACAGGCTCTGCCAGTATGGGGGACATGGGGGTGGGGAGAAGGAGATCAGAATGGGGGACCTATATATGTATATACTGTATATGAAGTGACCACAGAGTGGTTTGACTGGTTCTTGAATTTTTGACCCAATCGGCTGACAGAGCTCAGAGTCTATGACAAAAAAAAAAAAAAAAAAATTAAATGTGAGCTTTTTCTCTCCACAAACCTGGCACAGTAAACTATGCAGGTTCCATTACTTTACATAGCTGGTGTTTTTTCAAAGAGTGCGGTTTAATATAGAATTAACTTAAAGGACCATTGAAGGTATGGATTTATTTGTTGCATTTGATAATATTGAACAGTGTGTTGCTTTTTATAAAAATGAAGGTCCTGGAGCAGAATATACTGCATTGGAATGTAGGAGTCACAAGTGTCTGCCAGTGATCTATAATCATGCATACGGTCTGCTCACATAGAGGTGTTTCCTGTTATTTACCAATGAGTTAAAACAACTTTTACAAAAAAATTTTTTTATGAAAACAAGAAACATTTCACATTTTTAAAACATGTTTTTTTAAATGCATGGGGGCTAAATTTCTTTACATGTTTAATTTTAGATGGAACTTGTCTTTTAATACTGCTGTGCTTGAATTGTTTTACTAACTTAAAGGGATATCTACATTTCCTGGTATATGAATGCATCTGATGGAGGAGAATCAGTAGTGTATGAAAAAAAAAATGTTTAAATGTATATTTTTGGTATTTTTTCATGCAAACACTTACCTTGATGTCAGCTGAATTTCTTGCATTTGCAAACAGTTGGCTTTCAGAGTTGACACCCCCAGCCAATCTCTTCAAAAATTAGCATAAGTCATATTCAATTTGACCAATCACTGTGGGAAGTCACATCTTCATACGCTTCCTTTTCATCCTTTCCTTCCTGTGTATACAGAGTACACACAAAAGGAGCTTTTTGTCTATAGAGTGCAGAGATATATGAATCCAACAAAATTAAATATCCCTTTAATACCACTGACCTGTTAAAGGTATATACAAGTGAGCTGGATTATGAATGCATCTGATAGAGGATGATTAGTAGTGTATGAAAACAAATGTTTGCATGAAAAAATACAAAAATAAACATTTAAACAGTTACCCTAAAGTTTGATGAATTTCTTGCTTTTGCAAACTGTTTACTATCAATGTTGACCCCCCCCCCCCGAAAATTTCATGAAAAATTTGCATACACAATACATTGTATCTTTTTGGTCTGGGAATTGAGCTGCTTCTTTCCTTTAGATTTCTGTAATACTAATAATGGCTGTGTCCCTTCATTCACTGATTGTTTTATCTACATCCCAGGTGAAACTTCCCCCAGCCCCAGTGATTTACCCCATCACCTCCCTCAGCCCCAGTGAATTGACCTTGTGATCTCTCCCAGACCCAGTGAATTGCATAGACTCACTGGCACAGAGACACATGCGCAGAAAACTTTGCAGGTCATTGCAGGACCATAAATCAAGCATAAATGCTAATTTGCCTAAAAGATTAAAATAGGAAGAAGAAGCTGAAATGTTTGGTTCCAGTACTATTATAATTTGTCAGGATTTATCAAGGACAGGGTGTGTGCCTAAAGAACAACCGTGTAACCCAGGGGTGTCAAACTCGGTCCTGGAGGGCCACACCCAGGCCTGGATTTGTGGATATCCTTGCTACAAGCTGGTGAGACTATTGCTTCTGCAGTCATCCTGACTGACTCACCTGTACACAGAAAGGAAATCCTCTAATCCAGGCCTGGGTGTGGCCAACCAGGACCGAGTTTAACAACCCTGGTGTAACCAATCAAGCAATTTTATTTGAATGTCGATTTATGGTCCTTTAAGGGACCCAGTGTAGCAGCCTCTTCTAGCTGGCTGCATACAGCATTGCTGATTGGCTGCAAAACTGGGCATGCTCACATGGACAGGGAACACTTTTACAAAAATGAACCCTCTCATGAACCTAGCTTAATCCTGGGGGTGTAAACGTCACCTGCAACAGTTTTTATTTTTTATGCAAACCTTAAAAAACATGCAAATAAATGTAATCATACACTAATAATTGATAGGAGATGAAACCCTCAGTTTTCAGTGATGTAGAGAGAGTGGAGGCAGCATTTGACATCAGCAGGTAAATGCATACAGGGGGATTCAACACAAAATATTATAGAAAACATATATACACATATACCGTATTTTTCGCCCTATAAGACGCACCGGCAGATAAGACGCACCTAGTTTTTAGAGGAGGAAAACAAGAAAAAAAAAATCTGAATCAAACACAAATACACTCAAACACAAATACACTTTACACACAGATACACACCTACATTACACACAAATATATATATATATATATATATATATATATATATATATATATATATATATATATATATATATAGATACACATACATACATATACATACACACATAAATATACATACACATACATATATACACACACATACATACACACACACACACATACACATACATATCCATATACTGCAGCATTTGGGAGCCATTGACCCTCCCTGACCCTCCTGATCCTCCCTGACCCCCCTGATCCTCACCTTTATAGATACACATACATACATATACATACACACATAAATATACATACACATACATACATATATACACACACATACACATACATACACACACACATACATACATACACACACACACACATCCATCCATATACTGCAGCATTTGGGAGCCCTTGACCCTCCCTGACCCTCCTGATCCTCCCTGACCCCCCTGATCCCCCTGATCCTCACCTTCCTTCTGATCTCTGCCATCTTGATCTCACCCCAGCGCTTCCTACCAGCACTCCACGTGTACTGCAGCGTTGCGTGTGTGACGTCACTAGGACGCACCGGCCGACGCGATGCTGGTAGGAAGCGCTGGGGTGAAATCAAGAGGACAGAGGCAGTTTGAAAAGGTATATTCGCCGTATAAGACGCACCAACTTTCCTCCCCCAGTTTTGGGGAAGAAAAAGTGCGTCTTATACGGCGAAAAATACGGTAGACATATGTGTATATATGTTTGTTCTAGGCCTGCATGAGTGCTACCAGCACTGGGGAGCTACGGTTCACTGAGGGAACCATGAATGCCAACATGTACTGTGACATACTGAAGCAGAGCATGATCCCCTCCCTTCAGAGACTGGGCCGCAGGGCAGTATTACAACGTGATAACGACACCAACCACACCTCCAAGACGACCACTGCTTTGCTAAAGAAGCTGAAGGTAAAGGTGATGGACTGACCAAGCATGTCACCAGATCTAAACCCTATTGAGCATCTGTGGGGCATCCTCAAATGGAAGGTGGAGGAGTGCAAGGTCTCTAACATCCACCAGCTCTGTGATGTCATCATGGAGGAGTGGAAGAGGACTCCAGTGGCAGCCTGTGACACTCTGGTGAACTCCATGCCCATGAGAGTTAAGGTAGTGCTGGGCAATAATGGTGGCCACACAAAATATTGACACTTTGGGCCCAATTTGGACATTTCCACTTATGGGTATACTCACTTTTGTTGCTGAGGGTTTAGACATTAATGGCTGTGTGTTCTGTTATTTTGAGAGGACAGCAAATGTACACTGTTATACAGGCTGTACACTTACTACTTTACATTGTAGCAGATTGTCATTTCTTCAGTGTTGTCACATGAAAAGATATAATAAAATATTTACAAAAATGTGAGGGGTGTACTCACTTATGTGATATACTGTAAATTACTTTGGTCCCAATCTTTGAGGGAATACAGGGTCTCTTATTCTAGCACCTCTCTTTGATATTGGTCAAAAAAAGACTACTATGCTGTAAGATATTGCTATCTATTCCAAAATAGCTTGGTTATACACGGTCTCTTGTTCTAGGGCCTCACTTTCAATGTTGGTAGCTTGTTTTTGCACGGTCTCTTATTCTAGGACCTCTCTTTTGATGTAACCCAAAATGCTAATTTCACCACTATATATTGCTGTTTGTTAATAACCAATTGTATGTCTCTTTAATACCATTATTCACACACTGATACTGAAGTATTTTTCTTTCAATATGTCAAATGTCTCATATTTCATTACCCAGTGACAGAGATTGTAACAAAAGGGTTCACAGATCCACCTTACTATTTATTCCACATATCAAATATATATTTTGCATATATTGGTAATGAAGTTGCAGGGTCTCTTGTTCATAGATCTCTCTGCATTCTTTGCTGGAATCCAGTCTTATTATCTAAAGTGCCATTAACTGTATAACGTCAATTATATGTCGAAGTCACCTAACACAGAGGGCCTCATTCAATTGCGATAGGGCTCTATATAAGCACATAGCATATTTTTTTTACAGAAGTGTTTAGTTAGTGAAGACCTTGCTTTAGGATAGAAGATCACTAACTAAACACTTCTGTAAAAAGAAATATGCTCTGTGCCTATTTAGAGCCATATTCAATTGGCTGAATCACAATTGAATGAGGCCCTGGGACAGTACAACATTTGCATGTGCTTCTATTAGTCTGCATGCTAGCGCTCCTCAGCTAGTAGATATATAAAATGACCTGAACGCTGGAACAGTGTTTGCTTGAGCTTCTGTTAGTTACCTGCTAGATGTCCTAATACATGTGACTTTTTCAAAGTGCTCATTTACAGCATAACAACTTGAATCATACGCGCTCTCAGACTGTTAGAGTAGAAGCCGGTATTGTCACAGTACATAATAGGAGTGTTTTAGTTGCTGGCTCCTGTGTACATTATGTGCAGAATACCAAATGCACCTGCTGTACTCACATGCTCCTATATACAAGGATGACTCAAGTATGAATTACATGATGACAGGACATGCTAAAGTGCTTATGTAAAACATCAGTTTGCAAGTATTCAATAACTGCACGCTTGTTAAAATGCTCTCTGTTCTGATCATAGGCTGGCTTTGCCAATTAATTAAAAGCAAACCGCAAGTATTGGAGGACATGATAGTAGATCAAAGCTACAGTCTGCTTGCAATTTCAAATATAAATACAAGTTAAATAGGTATATGTTTTATATCTACCGTACACTTTGGCTGATAATAATAATAATTCACCCCCCTCAGAAAAAGAAAAATATATAATACAGCAGACATGTGGCTAAAAGGAGCCATGTTTGAAATGGTTATGGATTGCAAGAGCAAAGCCTTTGTGGGCACATTTGCATATCCCTGCCCAGGCTCCCAGAATGCAGTGTAATAACTTTATTTCTATGACTTCTGAGCAGGAAACAATTTTTTTTTTATCTTGACATTCAAATGTGAACACGATTGTACTATTTATTTACTGTACTACTGTACGGTGGAGGGCTTCAATCGCTCTTTTGCCAGCCATATATTAAATGATTGTTGTGTCAAACTACCTACTACATAAGCTAAGGAACCAGTCCCAGCTTTGCTTAAAGCTGTGTAATACAGCAGGCATCTGCCTAAAAAGAGCCATGTTTAAAATAGTATTGGATTAAAGAGTGAAACCTTTGTGGGCACATTTGCATGTCCCTGCCCAGGCTCCCAGAATGCAGTGCAATAACTGTTTTTCTTGGAATTCTGAGCAGGAAATAAGTCTTTTAACTTATTTTACACATTCAAATAAGAGTACAAACATACTATTTACTTTATTTGGGAAAACTTTCTGAGACTAATCTTGTGTATAGAAAATGCAATATTTTTTGGCTTCAGCACTTCTGATCACTTGGAAGACATGTGCTTATCTACAATGTGGTGGTGGTGGTGGTGGGGGATTTGTTAAATAATCAGATCTTTAAGTCTTTTACACCTACCCTCTTTCTGTGCACATGGTCAAAAGCAGCTAGCTGCTGGGTAATCTACAAAACCTGCTCCTGCACAGATATAAATGCCTCTCACACACACAAAGTATCATCATACTTCCCATTATTTAAAATGTTTGAAAACTATGACTCGGAATACTAGCATAATTAAACATAGAAATAGTCATGAAGCTAGATTTTAATTTGAAGAAAAAAATACATTGTGATGCCTCTGTTGGAACCTGGAGGCATCCATGAAACTTTGGTTGGAGTGTGTTTATGAGAGGTGCTTTTATATTTGTGGAGATCTGCAATTACATCTGCTGATGCAAACTTGCTGCTTTTGGGCCTGGAAGGGTTGTGGAGTCAATTTCAGTCTGCAGCTGCAGTGCCAGCAAGTAGCTGCTAGATGGTGCCGTTAGGTTTCAGGGAAGGCCTATAATTTTTCCCTCCTCTGAGGTGGCGCAACTCAACGGCGCTGAATCGACAGTGAGGCCATCGCTATGTTTGGCACGGGCACTCGGCCTTTGAACCTACCTCTCATAGCCCAAGGCCTCTTCTGTCGGTGCGCCTAATATGCATTGTGCAGCAGTATTCCGAAAATTGGCAGCGCCATCTATCGGTTGGTGGCGGCACTGCTGCTGCTAATCTTTTATGTAGGTGCAGTGGCGTAGCTAAGGGGGGGCGAGGGGGGCGGACCGCCCCGGGTGACAGCATCTGGAGGGGTGACAGAGAGGGCTGAAAATTTTTGTTGGAGGTGACATAGTGTCACCCGGTGACACTATGTCACCTCCAACAAAAATTTTCAGCCCTCTCTGTGGCTCCCATCCTCCGGCCGGAACTACTTTCTGGATCAAGCCTTGCATTGCGCATCCCGCCTGCGCGATTCGCGGCTTGATCCAAGAAGTAGTTCTGGTTGGAGGACAGTCGGCGCAGAGAAGACGGTGAGTGCGGCGATGCTGGCAGAATTGGAACCAGGTACGAGCACCAGTGGGGCAGGGGGAACAGTGTGGGGCAGGGGGAGCATCAGTGGGGCAGGGGGAGCAGTGTGGGGCAGCATCAGTGGGGCAGGGGGAGCATCAGTGGGGCCGAGGGAGCATCAGTGGGGCAGGGGGAGCATCAGTGGGGCAGGGGGAGCAGTGTGGGGCAGGGGGAGCATCAGTGGGGCAGGGGGAGCATCAGTGGGGCAGAGCAGTGGGGCAGGGGGAGCATCAGTGGGGCAGGGGGAGCAGTGTGGGGCAGGGGGAGCATCAGTGGGGCAGAGGGAGCATCAGTGGGGCAGAGCAGTGGGGCAGGGGGAGCATCAGTGGGGCAGGGGTAGCATCAGTGGGGCAGAGGGAGCATCAGTGGGGCAGAGCAGTGGGGCAGGGGGAGCATCAGTGGGGCAGGGGGAGCAGTGTGGGGCAGGGGGAGCATCAGTGGGGCAGAGGGAGCATCAGTGGGGCAGAGCAGTGGGGCAGGGGGAGCATCAGTGGGGCAGGGGGAGCAGTGTGGGGCAGGGGGAGCATCAGTGGGGCAGAGCAGTGGGGCAGGGGGAGCATCAGTGGGGCAGAGGGAGCATCAGTGGGGCAGAGCAGTGGGGCAGGGGGAGCATCAGTGGGGCAGAGGGAGCATCAGTGGGGCAGAGCAGTGGGGCAGGGGGAGCATCAGTGGGGCAGAGGGAGCATCAGTGGGGCAGAGCAGTGGGGCAGGGGGAGCATCAGTGGGGCAGGGGGAGCATCAGTGGGGCAGAGGGAGCATCAGTGGGGCAGAGCAGTGGGGCAGGGGGAGCATCAGTGGGGCAGGGGGAGCATCAGTGGGGCAGAGGGAGCATCAGTGGGGCAGAGCAGTGGGGCAGGGGGAGCATCAGTGGGGCAGGGGGAGCATCAGTGGGGCAGGGGGAGCATCAGTGGGGCAGAGGGAGCATCAGTGGGGCAGGGGGAGCATCAGTGGGGCAGGGGGAGCAGTGTGGGCCTCTGAAACGAGGAGGAAAGGGACAGACATGGGAGGCATTGAAGCCTCTCCCATAATAAGCCTTGCGATTGAGCGCCTGCGGCGCACATTGCAGTCTAAGTGCCGCTAGCCTCGCAGTCGCAGGTCACTGGGGTGACATTTGAACGGACCGCCCCGGGTGACGTTTACTCTAGCTACGCCACTGTGTAGGTGACTAGGGAAAGGACCGAACATTGAAAACTATCCTTATATTGTATTAGCCATTTGCCTCAATAGTAAATTGCTGTTGAGATATTCAGCACTGTTTGTGCATAATATATGCTAATGCGTGGCTCATTTGCAACTCAAAGTGCTTGATAATGGTAAAGCTTCATAACTTAGAAGGCATTGTTTTTTCAGCAGAGACAAACAGACTAATTAGCACATCAAAGTATCTAATTAGCATCAGGAAGCCATTAATTTTGCATAAGAATACAGCAGAAACAAGGTTTATTATTTCAGCACTGATTCCCTTCAGAATCAAATGGCTAATACAGTGTATATAATTTAATTAATGGACTTTTACAAATCTTGAATTTGTGATGATAGGATCCCTTATGTGGTGTGCGCCCGACAACTACTTTCTAATGGTCCATTGGTCTGTCCGACATTTTCAGGTGGAAAAATAAGCATATATAAATATAAATTCATTACTTTATCAACCTGTCTGTGTGGTGTATACAATATATACATGTATGCTCTCTAAAGTTGATGTGAAGCATTGGTGGTTCAGTGGTAGAATTCTCGCCTGCCACGCGGGAGGCCCGGGTTCGATTCCCGGCCAATGCAACATGTATTTTTTTTCATAAATCCTTGCCTGTTAAAAAAGATTATACATTTTTACCAGTTCTTTTTTTAACTTATTTTATAACTCATTTTAATAGTTCATTTGTGTGATCATAGATATAAGAAACTGTCTAATTGTATACGCTTTGATTCTCTTTTTTAAAATTCCAGCAGTCAGGAGTGTATGGCAGGACAGCGCTGTGTGGGCATGGATGTCTCAAGACGTCAGAGGACTGCGTCACACAGAGGAAGTGACGTGTGTGGTCGGTTTCAAACTGCGGGAGGGTGGAGAGAAAGCAGAGAGTGACAGGAACGGAGGCAGGAGAGCAGTGTGAGACAGACGGGGGAGGGAGATCCGGCTACAGGAGAGTGATTAGAGAGTGTGACAGAGACAGCTAGCAGAGTGCCCCAGACTGAGGGCAGATACAGAACCAGCTAGGAGAGTGCCCCACAGTGAGGGCAGGTACAGAGCTCAGTTGCTGCCTATCACTGCCAGGAGACCGGGGACCGACTCCATCTGATCACTCACTGGAGTGTGAGCAACAGGTGAGGAGGCCTCGTATTGTATCTCTATATCCGTCTGTAAGCTGTCCGGTCACTTGCTCTATATATCAGGCTGTAAGCTTCCAGATCACCTGCTTTATATATCAGACTGTAAGCTGCCAGGTCACCTGCTTTATATATCAGACTGTAAGCTTCCAGATCACCTGCTTTATATATCAGACTGTAAGCTTCCAGGTCACCTGCTTTATATATCAGACTGTAAGCTTCCAGATCACCTGCTCTATATATCAGGCTTTAAGCTGCCAGGTCACCTGCTTTATATATCAGACTGTAAGCTTCCAGATCACCTGCTCTATATATCAGGCTTTAAGCTGCCAGGTCACCTGCTTTATATATCAGGCTGTAAGCTTTCTGGTCACCTGCTTAATATCTCAGGATGTAAGCTGCCAGGTCACTTGCTCTATATGCCAGACTGTAAACTGCCTGGTCACTTGTCCTATATCTCAGGCTGTAAGCTTTCTGGTCACCTGCTTAATATCTCAGGATGTAAGCTGCCAGGTCACTTGCTCTATATGCCAGACTGTAAACTGCCTGGTCACTTGTCCTATATCTCAGGCTGTAAGCTGCCGGGTTACCTGCTTTTATATCCCAGGCTGTAAACTGCCGGGTTACCTGCTTTTATATCTCAGCCTGTAAGCTGCCGGGTTACCTGCTTTTTTATCTCAGCCTGTAAGCTGCCGGGTTACCTGCTTTTTTATCTCAGCCTGTAAGCTGCCGGGTTACCTGCTTTTTTATCTCAGCCTGTAAGCTGCCGGGTTACCTGCTTTTTTATCTCAGCCTGTAAGCTGCCGGGTTACCTGCTTTTTTATCTCAGCCTGTAAGCTGCCGGGTTACCTGCTTTTTTATCTCAGCCTGTAAGCTGCCGGGTTACCTGCTTTTTTATCTCAGGCTGTAAGCTGCCGGGTTACCTGCTTTTATATCTCAGGCTGTAAGCTGCCGGGTTACCTGCTTTTATATCTCAGGCTGTAAGCTGCCGGGTTACCTGCTTTTATATCTCAGGCTGTAAGCTGCCGGGTTACCTGCTTTTATATCTCAGGCTGTAAGCTGCCGGGTTACCTGCTTTTTTATCTCAGGCTGTAAGCTGCCGGGTTACCTGCTTTTATATCTCAGGCTTTAAGCTGCCGGGTTACCTGCTTTTATATCTCAGGCTGTAAGCTGCCGGGTTACCTGCTTTTTTATCTCAGGCTGTAAGCTGCCGGGTTACCTGCTTTTATATCTCAGGCTGTAAGCTGCCGGGTTACCTGCTTTTATATCTCAGGCTGTAAGCTGCCGGGTTACCTGCTTTTTTATCTCAGGCTGTAAGCTGCCGGGTTACCTGCTTTTTTATCTCAGGCTGTAAGCTGCCGGGTTACCTGCTTTTTTATCTCAGGCTGTAAGCTGCCGGGTTACCTGCTTTTATATCTCAGGCTGTAAGCTGCCGGGTTACCTGCTTTTATATCTCAGGCTTTAAGCTGCCGGGTCACTTGCTTTCTGAGATACTTTTAAAAATATAGAATAACAGTATTTCAGTATGGTCTAATAACTCTTTAAAACAAGTTGTTTTCTGCCACACATACAATTATTCTTATCAGTCTTTGTCATCAGTTGTTAGCAAATCCTAAATAATCTCTATTAGGGATTGTGCAGACCCCTCCTGTGAGGGTGAGGCCATTCATGCTTATTATTGTACTTTTATTTATTTATTTTGCTTGTGCTGCTCCTACTTGTTGCAACTAGGTATGTTACTAGTACTGGGACCTTCTTTGTAATAGCACCCATCCTAAATATGTTGTTTGGTGTCCTGTGATATTCACTGCTTTAAACTAAATAATAAGATGGCAAATGCCATATAAAAAATAAATAAATGTAAATACCATTTTATTTATTGATTTTGAGGGTTTCAGTTATTACTCACCTGTACGTTTAGACACTCAGAAGTTGTATAGTATCACATATATAGTTGTGAGCAATACGGGTTGTTGCTAATGCTTGCGGGCACTCGCATAGCGAGCCTGCTGCAACTCCGGCCTTCGCAAAGTGAGGGGCGCAGTTGCTGCCAAGGAGCTCCAAAGGCGCATCCCTATGACCCGTGGAACTACACATCAACACAAAATCCAATTACACAATTCAGAATGCGAGAAAAAATCACATGAAAAATTTACGGCCCGTAACACTTTGCAAAAAAAAAATCGACACACACAAAAAAAAATACGACCCGCGGCACTTAGAAAAAAAAGTAAATATGAGGTGCAAAAAAGTACAAAAACGCACATACAAAAACAACAATAACACCACCAAAAAAAAAAAAAAAAACACTCACAGCACGGGGGGGCGGGGGGAGGGGGCTGGTGGGTGACCCACGACGTCTCGGGTTGCATGACAATTTACCCACAATTTGCCGAGTTTCGGCACACGAAAATCGCCTAAGCGACCAAAAAAATAACGACAGAAAAAGAAAAATGAAAACGAGGCTACACCACCAATAAACACGCGAAAACGACTTTTACACAAGCCCGTACGCGGTATAAAATACACTATTAGGGAGGACGCAAAATGCTCCACACCCGCGTAACACATACACAATAGCTGCCATTTTACAACACTAACTTGAAACTAATAACATTACCATTCCAAAATGCTGAATTACGCACCTAAACAAACGGTTTGCGCTCGCGCACGCAGCCTACTTACGCTTCACACATTGCTGACACTTACACCTCAACTCAGCAACAGTGCAAATGTACATTGTATGCTGCATCAAAACAGATTGTTAGCTCTTCAGGATATTGCTTGCTGCATATATTAATTACAAATAAAGTATATACATTTAGGATTTTATTAATTAATTATCATTAGAAAATACATCTACAGGAAAAAAAAACAGCCAAGAGGATTGCAATAAACGCTGAAGGCATTCATCCCCCCGACTCACACTGAGCGCCGAGAGTGCTCAGAGGAGCAACAGTTCGCCAGGGGAGAGGCTCGCATTCAGAGCCAAAGGCGCTCAGCGCGGCCTTTGCAATGAACGGCCTCACATGACCAAAAATACACTAACCCAGAGCCTCGCAATGAGCGCCAAAGGTACTCAGACCAACAAAAGCCTTACTTTGTGCCAAACAGCATTACCCCTTACAATTTCATGACTGGCAATTTGGTAGTGTCTGTGTGTGTGTGTGTGTATATATATATATATATATATATATATATATATATATATATATATATATATATATATATATATATATATATATATATATATATATTATAATTACTTAGGTAGGGATCTTTTTTTTTTTATCCTTTTCCTTTGTATATGTATAAAAGTCTAATTCACCTCTTCTCAAATAGTTTTCCACTTTGATTGGCATTTCACTGTAGTTGGCAGAGACATTAATATTAACTGCCAAATAATGCAAGACGTGAAATCATTTATTTTGCTGTAAATGTAATACACTTCACTTTTTTACACCAAGAAGCCTAGTTTAAGCTTTTTATATGATTTCTATATCTAGTTAAAACCTAGATGAATAATCAGAGTATTGCGATATATAGTGATATCTTTAATTTTTCTCAATCTTTTCGTTTAATTTGTTTGTCCAGTGAAAAAGGTATCATTATACACTGCAATACTCTGATTATTCATGTAGATTACCTCACTCTTTATAGATAAAACATGTAAGGACAGATAATGCTCCTGCTGTATTGTTGGTCACATCTCTCATAAAGGAGCCATCACATACAGGCATTACCATTTGTTAAAGGTTACCTCCTCCATTGTGATCCTTTTATTATGCTACAATTACCATGGCAGCTTGTATAGGTTAAGTGATGTATTTATATTTGACATTGATAAGGTTTCTAAGGCAAGTCATGAGTTTTCCTTTATTGGATTGGTTTCCTAATCCTTAGAGGTGCTGGACTCATTGGTAATTTTTGCTTTCTTATGTCATGCACATTGATGAAATGTTACTTTTTTATAGGTTTACTAAATCATGGAAACACTTCCAGGCTTTAGTGGTAAAAGTTGAAACCTACCCTGCATAGACTCGGGTCTGTCTTTGGTATCGGTGTCAGTCATCTGTAACAAGTCGTTTATCCACTTAGGTATTTTAATGTATTTGCCTAATTCAGCAACCAAATAAGTTGTGCCTGTCTATAGTTAGTTTTAAAGGCATATGAAAGTTTTTCTAGTTTTCACTAGGCATATAATATCCCTGGGTATATTTATTTATTTACTTTTATTTTCTATATTATTATATTAACCAGTGCTTATCAGCTCGATTTCAACTGCCTAAAATCAATAATAGTCCCTGTATGGATCTGCTCACTGCAGCTTAAGCAGACACTGTAGTGTAGTGTCCTAGCCTATCAGGGACCACATCTCAGCCGTGTGGTTAGTATGAGGTATACTGTGTCTTTGTGAGCTGCAAGGGCAGACCCAATCCAGTAATTTTTTATTCTTAAGCACTTCTTAAAGGGATATAGAAGGTTCCTAATTAAACTGCCTTGGTGTTTAAGCACTTGGTAATAAAATGATGTTTAGATGTGCAAACGCTCTGATTTTACTCGCTGAAACCTTCTAAATCGTTCCTGCAAATGTCTACCTACCTCCTGGAGCTCATGCACACCATGTTTCTATTGGTACTGGATATACAAGCCAATCACAGGCGGTTTTTCACTAGCCTATTTTGAAATGCTGCTGAGAGAATCTGTGATTGGTTAGTACATCTAGAACAAAAGAAACACTGTGCATGAGTTACGGGGGGTAGACCATTGTTGGGACTATTTGGACGGTTTCAGGGAGTGAAAACAGAGTTTTTATGCACTTGTTAATACAATTATGGTTAGATATGGAAACAGGTGGTTTATTTTAATATTAAAAACATGGAAACCTCCTCATCCATTTTAAGAAAATAAAGGATAAAGTAAATTGATACAGAAGTATATTCAGAAACCTTCCATATCCATTTAATGTAAGTTTTAAATATCATTTTAGGAGTGGAACTTTTTTCTGTGACTGTAAATTGTGTGTGTATCATGAAATCATAGATAATTGTATGTTTATTACTTATAATTATGCACACGTTGTTTGCTTTGTGTCTAATTACATCTGCTGAATATACAAAGATTCTTGCTTCATGACTAATTTAGACACTTAAACTACATTTATATTATATATCATTTTTACATTGTCTTTCCTAATCATTCTTGTTTTTTTTTGTTTGCTGTAGTGCAAAATTATTAATATAACTTGCTTTAAAGCACCAGCATATGTTGTAGCACTGACTACATTGGTGGGTAGAACAGTTTATACTTGCATCTTATGAGAGATTACATACAAAATCATTTAACACTGTGTAAACACATATAAATATTACAAGCAATTAAGTGATGTACCCACAAACCATTAGAGCTAATAAATGTGGGACATTCTCCTCTTCTTCAGTGAAGTGGCTTTGTTTATTGATTGGTGGATTAAGATAAGTTATCACCATTGGACACCTTCCACCTGTCGGCGCAATGTCCATTTGTAAGTATTAATGCATGACGTTCTGGCCATGTTCTGTACCAGCAGCATTGTAACTTGAAAAGAAGCTATGATAATCATGGCAGCTTCCACCACTAGTCTGCTAAAAAGAAGATTTTTCTCTGGAAATGTTTTATGCTATTGACTTGCATAGCTTTTCATGTCAGTTTGTTGCATAATTCAGGAACATTTGTTGTGGTCCTTGCATTGCATTTAGCTTTCAAATGTTTAACTCTCAAAGTCCTGTATTTTCATATCCTGAAAATCATACATACACACTACGGAAACTATTGTACGGATGCCGCATGTGCGAAGTGCAGCACCAGCCGAGTGGCGGGAGAGACGGGGGGAGGGAAACGAGAGAGACGGGGGGAGGGAAACGAGAGAGGCGGTGAGGAGGGAAGCGGGAGAGGCGGTGAGGAGGGAAGCGGGAGAGGCGGTGAGGAGGGAAGCGGGAGAGGCGGTGAGGAGGGAAGCGGGAGAGGCGGTGAGGAGGGAAGCGGGAGAGGCGGTGAGGAGGGAAGCGGGAGAGACGGGGGGGGTGAGGGAAGCGGGAGAGACGGGGGGGGTGAGGGAAGCGGGAGAGACGGGGGGGTGAGGGAAGCGGGAGAGACGGGGGGGGTGAGGGAAGCGGGAGAGACGGGGGGGTGAGGGAAGCGGGAGAGACGGGGGGGGGTGAGGGAAGCGGGAGAGACGGGGGGGGTGAGGGAAGCGGGAGAGACGGGGGGGGTGAGGGAAGCGGGAGAGACGGGGGGGGGGTGAGGGAAGCGGGAGAGACGGGGGGGGGGGGGTGAGGGAAGCGGGAGAGACGGGGGGGGGGTGAGGGAAGCGGGAGAGACGGGGGGGTGAGGGAAGCGGGAGAGACAGCGAGGAGGGGGGACACATCTAATATTATACCTGCATTTATGATGGGTAAACGACTAGTTTAATATAATAAATATATTTCAAATGAGATCCATACCAATGTCTGTTAAATTCACATTGAACAAAACCGCACAAAATCATCTTCTATTGCAATTATGGTGTGTTAACGCCTCCTTGTTTTTTCTTTTGTGATCCTCCTTCAATTCAGAGCCTCTTGGGTAAATACTGCATGTAAATGAGTTCAGGTTTGGGAAGTTGGTGAACAAAGGGATGTCTGTGCAGCATGAGGCGTTTGTGGTTATTCACGCTTACATTTGGTGTGTGTGAAGCATGATGAAGAGGCGGGTCACATCGTTCTCATAAACATCCTGATACCTCCCAGCTCATGTTCATACAGGTTTGTACCTTTGCCATACATTTAAATGTAAAGAGCTGGGACTAACATGATCAAAACAACTTTACTGTAGGGTGAACTGGGGCCCCATCGCTCTTCCAGTTTTTTTTTGGTGAATCATAGTAATTAATTCCCTATTCATGGGACAGGGGACACAACCAGTTTTCCATGCATTTATTAGAGCATGTTTTAAGCACTGCAAAAGATATTTGCTTGGGGAATAAAAAGTGTTCTTTAATTTATTAAGTTCTTAAGAACTCTGTTTTTATGCCTAAAATCTTACAAATAGTTCCCCTTTGCAGCCCATGAAGACTGTGCACTTCTAAGTATAGGATTTCTCCTATGTCAGAGCAACCAGTGGTGACATTCTACAAAATCCCTTGATAGAGGTCACTGACAGGCTAATTTGAAACTCTACACTTGAAAGTATTTGTATTCATGAGCTGCATGAGCTACAGAGGGCAGACCCAAACGGGTAACAATTGTATGATTTTAAACAGAAAAAAACAAATCCAGAAACCTTCCATGTCTCTAAGCAAAACTAGTTTAAACTTTATTCAGATTACCAGGAAATGTAGAGAGTATAGTTTAGTCTGTAGATCCCATTGGCTGACAGAGGGCAAGCCTCCAACAGCAGTTACCTTTTTTTGCTCTGTGACCTTCATTTGAAAAAAGAAAACACACTGTGATACATTTTTAAATACCATCTTTCTGATGCAACAAAGAAAATATATTATCCATGTCCCTTTTTAAAGCACCGCTGTAATGTGCTAAAAAAGCATATAATCTAACACATTAAAGTGACACCGCAAATGTCAGTTATTGCAGAAATTAAAGGTACACATTTAAAAAATGATTTGCAATTACATTTATTTATAAGAGAGTTGGAATGTCTGATCATTTAAGCTTAAATATTGGGTAGTTTAAGCATAAATTGCATGAAAAGATGTTTGCTTAGACTGGTTATATACCTTTCCATATTTATGGATTAATATATCCAATTAGAATACATTATAAATGCCTTGCCATTATTCACCTTTTTATACAAGTTTAATTAAAAGCTGTGTATATAAAGGATGCCTTCACCTAGCATGTTCTTTCTCATTAATCATCCTGTGCCATTCATGGTAGCTGACTGAGCTATGATGGCATTTGTTCTGCCCATTGGCATCATTAGCCCCTCACTCCTTCTTTCTCAGAGGTAACAGCTGTATTGTCACCTGCTTGCAGCTGGCATACTAGCCTTCCCAGTGTTAGTGCATGAGCCATCATAGAGCCCCCTCAGCCTGAACTGAAACCTAGACTGCTTAGATTTGCAGTGTCAGTCCAGTTAATGGGAGACCCAGATAAAAAACAAACCAAAAAAACGTGTAATAATAGATGCAGCTTGTATCTTATCTCCGCCACTCCCTCCCTGCTGGTGTATTTTTTCCATCTAGTAGGCGTGTTAATGTCACATTGGTGAAAACAACCCAGCAATAAGTGATTACAGCAGCAACATACTGTTAGTATTTTGTGTAGGTCCCAGCATCTCTAATATCCAGCAGCTATAAGTTAGGCAGCAAAGTAAGTGTAGGACAGGTAATGACTTGGCATTGTTACCACATCACTCAGCTGATCCTACTGGAATGTTACTGTTGCTTTATTACATCAGTAATCCACGTGCCAGGTATGACTGTTTTTGTTGCTAAGCAATATTCATCCTGTTTGGAAAGAGCCTGGTCAGTGTCCTCACTGTGACTGATGGTCACCTGCTCGCAGAGGCTTTCAGAGTCATTGTTTTCCTATTTCAAGTGTTTACTTGGTATGTTGGCAGGTTATCACTCTCTAGGTAGGCAAATGATCTACAAAAATAGAGGATGTGAGAGAAAAGAGTCTGATAAGTGATCGAATGAAATGGAATAATACCATGCACTCTTCCTCTCCTTTGCTTCCTATATGACCGTGATGTTTAGGGTATGCTGAATAAGTATGATTGTACCCCTTCCCTCTTTCCCTGAAAACCTGCTCTGGTTGGCTCTCTTATTTGTATAACTTATTTACCCCTTATATATATTTAATACTTCTACAATATATATATACTAGTGACTTGCCCTTCAAAAATGACGGAGCAATAAAATTTGAAGCCATGGCAATGCTGTTTGCCACACAATGTAAAGCTTTTTGTACTCTGACGACATTCAGCGCTCATTGTGAGCCTCGCACTGAGCGCCTTTGGCGCTCATTGTGAGCCTCGCACTGAGCGCCTTTGGCGCTCATTGTGAGCCTCGCACTGAGCGCCTTTGGCGCTCATTGTGAGCCTCGCACTGAGCGCCTTTGGCGCTCATTGTGAGCCTCGCACTGAGCGCCTTTGGCGCTCCTTGCGAGCCTCGCACTGAGCGCCTTTGGCGCTCCTTGCGAGCCTCGCACTAAGCCCCTTTGGCGCTCCTTGCAAGCCTCTCCTCTCGTGTACTTTTGATCCTCTGAGCGCCTTCGGCAGTCATCACAAAGCCAGATATATATTTATCTATATCTTTTTTTTTTTTTTTTTTTAACTAATAATGAATGAATTAGTTACTTAATACATTAATATACTTTACCTATTTGTAATTAATATCTCCAGCAATCAATAGCGTGAAGAGCGAACAATCTGTTTGTATTTTCCTGCAGCATACAAGGTACAGTTGGACTGTTGCTGCCCTGAGGAGAAAGTGTAATGAATGTCCCAACTGTGCATTAGAAATAGGCTGCGTGCGCGAGGACAAACCGTTGGTTTAGTTGTGTAAAGCGCCATTGTAGATTCGTAATGTTATTGGTTGCAAGTTAGGATTGTAAAGTTTTGTCGTTTGTCTATGTGTTATGCGGCTCGTGAGTTTTTTTCGGCATTTGTAATAGTGTATATTGTATCTCCTACGTTCCTGCGGGAAAGTGCTACGCGTTTGGCAGTGTTTTGCGCTGTCCTGGGATATGTAGCCTCGTTTTCATTTTGTTTGGCGCCCATTTTTTTCCCGCTTAGCCGATTTTCGAATGTGTCGTAACTTGTCCAAATCGACTTAAATTTGTGTTCCACCTCACTCCCGGACGTCCTGGCTGTTCCCCCGTGCTGTGTGTGATCTTTTTGTTGTATTTTTTTTTTTTTCTATTCTGTGTGTTTGTAGTGTTTTTAGCATTGCGCGGTTCAGCCGTTAAGTTTTTCCTAAGTCCCGCGTCTCGTAATTTTTTTTTTTCTAAGTCCTGTGTTGGTCACCTGCTGGCAGCCTAAGGCGATCCCGCGTGTTTACTAAATGTTTGGTGGCTAAGTCCTGCATGTTTCATTGCCTTCACTGCCTTTGTCGCTCATCGCCTAAGTCGTAGGCACCACACAAAGCGTGATGACGTTTCTTAGTTTGACAACTATTATATGTGATTTGAGAATGTTTGTTTGTTTCCTTAAATAACCACTCTGTTAAAAAAACAAAACTAACAAAAACACCTTATTTGAAGAACTATGCTTGAAAATAAGGAATATTATGATTTGAGAAATAAAACTCAAATGTACTACTTTTAAATCCATTTTACCTTCCAGTGCTCTACTTCCTGAGGTGGGAGAAGACTTTGTACAGGAAGTTTGTAGCTGCAAAATGGGAATTGTGCAACTTTAGCTATTGAGTTTTTTATTTTTTTACCTTTTTTTTTTATTTATTTTTAAATATATTTTGCCCATTCTATTTTTTTTTTATTCAGCTGAGTCTTTTATTTTGCTCACTTTATCATTTTCTGCCAAAATATAACTTTTAGTAGCTTGAAAAAAATTGAAGTATCCAGTACAATGTGTATACAGTGTTTACTGATTATAATATGGTATAAAGGTTTGTGCCACTCTTGGCTCTGGTTTCCCAGTGAAATATCATTTTCCGATTGTCAGTTCCTTGTTTTTTGTTCATTTATTTGAAAATTACAGCATCAGTCAGGATTATTTTAAATATTCACCAAAGTTGACATTTTTTCATAGTAGTGTGTCAATGCTTGTTGAACAAATTGTTCTCCGTATTAAATACTGGATTTTAGCAGGTATACAATATATCTGTGTATCTATTTACTTTTATGTACTTTATAAAATCGTACAAATATTACCTGCCTGGATCAGCTCTCTGTAGCTCGTGAAGTCACAGACTCACTGGCTGTACAGCATTTCATACTAACCAATCGCCATGAGCATGTTCCAGCAGCATGTTGCTGAGATGTTGTCCCTGAATGGCTAATATTAGACACTGTACAGCCAGTACTAGAGAGTCTGTGTCTTCATGTGCTACAGAGAGCAGATCCAGGCAGATACTATTTTTGTATGATTTTAGTCAGTAAAAACAGAGGTTATAAGTACTTCTTAATAATATAACATACACTAGCGACTTGCCCGTCCAAAAATGACAGGGCATTAAAATTGCAAGGCAGGTAATGCTGTTTGCCACAGACAGTAAGTATTTTCGGTCGTCTGAGATCATTTGGCGCTCATTGTGAGCCTCTCGTTTGGTGTATTTTTTGTTATCAGAGCCGTTTTTGCTCTCATTGTAAGATCTGTGCTGATCTCCTTTTGGAGCTTATTGCAAGCCTCTCCCCTGGTGTACTTTGTGTCCCATGAGCACCGTTGGCGCTCCTTGTGAGGCGCGCGGTGAAGGCCTTTGTGGTTTATTGCGATACTGTGGTGTTTTTTTTTTTTTTTTTTTTGCGTATATGTATATAATGATAATTAATGAAATCATAAATGAATATACTTTACCTATTTGTAATCAGCACATTGCTTGCTGCAAATATTAAAGAGCTAACCATCTCTTTCGATGTTCCTGCAGCATACAATGTAGGTTTGCACTGTTGTTGAGCTGAGGTGTAAGTGTCAGCAATGTGTGCAGTGTGTAGTGTAAATAGGCTGCGTGCGCGAGGGGAAGCCGTTAGTGAAGCTGTGTACTGCCACAATGTGTAAGCTAGTGTTGTAAAATGGCGGCGTATGTAATACGTGGGTGTAGATGATTCAGCGTCCTTGCTAATAGTGTAGTTTGTACCTCGTATGGGTTTGTGTAAAAGTTGTATGTGTGTGGTGGAGTTTTGCGTGTTTAGGAATCGTGTAGCCTCGTTTTCGTTTTTTTCTCTTGCTTAGGGGATTTTCGAGTGTCTAAACTCTGTAAATAGGACTTAAATTTGCGTGCAACCTGACTCCCAGACGTCCTGGCTGTCCCCCATTGCTGTGTGTAATGTTTTAGTTTTTTTTAAATTTTGTGTGTATTTTGTGTTGTTTTTTTTTTATGTATTTTGCTGTGCTCGGGTCGGACGTTTAAGTTTGTATTTTTGCGAGTTCGTAATTTTTTTTTTTCTATGTCCCGTGGCTCGTACTTTTTTGTGTAAATTTTTTTTTTTTAGTTATTGCGTGTTATAGTTTTTTTTTTAAAGTCCCGCCTCTGTGGGTGTTTGTAACGGCTTGTGAGGAGCCGTAGAGGCTCCACCTCCACAAATGCGGCCCCTCGCTCTCCGAGGGTCCGCATTTGGGTCCTGCAATGAGCCTTTGGCTCATTGCAGCCGACGTTGGAGCCTTCACCTTCCGCAAATGCGGCCAATCTGCATCCCTTGCTTAGCGTAACGACAATTCGCACTTTGACAACTATTATATGTGATAGGTACATTAGTGAAATCCAGAAACCTTCAATACTTCTTTTAAAGGTATACAGGAGTAGATAGACTTGAATGTTCCTTGCAAGTGTTATAACAAGTCTTTACATACAAGTCTTACAATCTAGTGAAACAAGGCCATTGTTCTCTATCTTAAGTTGCCTTCTTAAAGGTCCATTAACGTCACCAGAAATGCTCCTCACCATCAGAGAATTGAAAAGCATGTAAAGGGGTTTTCCATTTTGGAATTGCTAATAAGCATTTGTAGATAAGGGTTTTAGACTGTATCATTTTAGTTATCTCTGTGTATAGAATGAGGAACGGTTTCATTTCCTGTATTTATATTAATTATATTGTTTTTCACCCATGTCATAGTGATTAAAACCTCTGATATGGAAGGCTGTGAAATCATATTCCACCAGGTCCACCATTCTCCTATTTCTTTATGATAGTATTTTTTATTTAGGTTACAGGATAAAACTGATATAAACTGCAAAGTGTAGTGTATGAGACAAATTGTGATGCTTTAAAATGAATAATTTTAACTAAATAATACCCAAGTCTATTTTTTTTTTTTTTTTTAAATCAAGAATAAAAACAAATTCACGTGTCCAAGGGTATATCAAAGTCACCAAAATTCATGTGCACTATCAGACATGTGAAAAAGGTGTTTGTTATTGATAAAAAAAAAAAAAAAAAAAAAAAACTCCCCATGTCAGACATGTTCAGCGGTGACAAATGTCTTGGTTATACCACTTTTATGCAAACTGATGCTTGCCTTTAAAGATTTAAAAAAATAAAAAATAAATTTAAGCTGATAAAATCAATTTAGCAATCCACAGAGAAACAAAGAGAAACAAACCAAGATAAAAGTTTTTGACTTACTCTATTAAAACAATTTAAAGGTAAATGTAAGTCGCCAAAATTCATGTGCACCATCAAATTATTTTAAGGCAGAAATGTCTGTCTTGGTTTGTTTCTCTGTTGATTGCTAATTTGCTTTTGCCAATGTAAACGTTTATATGCAAGCATCTGTTTGTATAAAAGTGGTATATCCCAGGCATCTGTCACCTCAAGATAATCTCTGATCATGTCTGTCTTGAGGAGTTATGCCTCCTATAAATTAGATGCGATAAACACTTGACTTCATTCAGAAAATATTAGGGCGTGAACAGCGTGGGTTTAAAAAAAAGAAAAACTGCACTTCTATGTTTTTGATGCTAAGATTAGAAAGTGCTCGACTTGCAGAGCTTTATTTCACTTGTGTTTCGGGGCCTGTATCTGCTTATTTTTTTATTTATTTTTTATGATCAAAATTGACAAAACTATTTGTAATGTTTGTTTTGATCATTTTATAACAATTTAACTAAATATGTTTGCAGTCATAAATGTTTTTCTGTATATTTAATGTGTTTCCATGTTTTTTTTATATTTAGCAAACACGAGAAGCTTACTATGGACTCAACATGTTAAATATAATGTACCTGGTACACATATGGTTTATAGCATAGGTTATCATATGGGACAGTGGAGGAAATATGTAACTTAATTAGGAACTTTGGCTCTTCAAAACTTTCTTAACTATATAATTAATATGTTCTAGCACAGTGGTAGTCAACCTGTTCCCTACTGCCCACTAGTGGGTGATTCAAGCTTTCATGGTGGGCAGTGGGGTAATTTCTAGGTGGCGTTGCTGACAAGTGATGTCACACGTCGGAGACCCGCAGCACCACACTTGGCTGGTTGGAGAGTTGGTGAGAGAGCCTAGGGACCGGATCACTATCTAGGGCGATACATAGCTAGGGCCATATTATTTATGTAACCAGAAATTAAATAAATTGAGTTAAATGTTAAATTGAGTTACTGCGGCACCGGTGGGCAGTAAGGGAATTTTACCATAAAAAGTGGGCGGTAGGTATTAAAAGGTTGAGGACCTGTGCTACCCTATGTGTGCATATGTACAAAGATTTGGCATCACCAAGCTTTATCTAACATCCATCAACACATGATTTTTTTACTTTTTTGTTCACAGCCAAATCGCAAAGCAAATTCTTTTTGTAATCGATACAATTTTTAACAGTCTTAAAGATTTTAAATAAACCTTTAATGTCCTTAAGGAGGCTTTTGCTTTACTGAGAATCAATGTTGGCTCACAGCAACAATTTTAATCTGTTTCAAATTAATATGTATTTTTTTTCCTCTTGCTTTTCCAGAATTCAGAATGAGCCTTTTAATGATCAGTGAAAATGTCAAACTGGCCCGGGAATATGCCCTGCTGGGGAACTATGACTCCGCCATGGTCTACTATCAAGGTGTTCTAGACCAGATGAACAAATATCTGTACTCTGTTAAAGACACCTATCTGCAGCAAAAATGGCAACAGGTGAGGTTTCAAAGTCTGGTCCTATCTTGTTATGCTGGCGCAGCACAAGGCAGCAGCAGTGGCGTTAAGCATCCGCTAGATGGCGCTGACGATATACCATATCATAGAGTCGAGCCTTAGGTAAAATGTTTGAGTGAGGGTTAGGCTAACATAAGCTTAGAACTTCTATCACATATCAACAGTGCTGGCAAAATATCAGCAGCTCCAACTAGTGGTTGGAGGCCGTACTGCAGCAGCAGACCTGTCCCGACAACATAACAGGAGAGATCACAAAGTCTTTCTTATATGCTGAAATAATGTACATATAAAGCTAGGTGCAAACTAAAAAAAATGCTTCTAACTAAAGAAAATAGAGCCCTCAAAACACATATGTGTAAAATATCAGTTCTCACAATATTTATTATCACTGCAAATTCTCATGTTTGTCATCGTCTACTGCTGCTGTGTGACTTATTCATCTGCCCCTATTTCAATGATTTCGAACATATGTGGGAACTATTGAGCAATATGTCAGCTACCTGAACAATAGATAACCGTCAATTCGACTCTGTTTAAAAGTATATAGAGCAATAAAACTTTCTTTATTGGTATGTGTTAAAACCACGGGGGGAGTTTAAAAACAACCAATGCTCTCTGTCTGAGCTCTCTCCTAATGCTACAAGTATGTGTATAATTTGTTGTCATACACTCTTTTATATCTTGTAGTGACACTCAAATGCACTCTTTAAATATTTCACAATCTGGTAACCAGTAGCAAAAATCAGATACACTTAATGATTGTGGCTCTTTACATTTTCAGCAACAGATTGAAACATATCCTTAAATGATTTGCACCTCCTAAAGCAGCCAATCTGTAAACTAACATGAAAGAGAGAAATGACAGAAGTGGCCCGATACTGCCAATGTGGCAGTTCTAACGTCCATAAAAAGTTTCTAGACTAACAACTAAGGCTACCCAACGCTGTGACAGGCGGCCAGTTGCTGCCCCCAATCTCAAATAGGACATTCTAAGCAGATCGGCAATGCTACAAGGAGTGCATGGGATTTGAAAGAGAGAGCGAACACAGAGAGCCTCTCCCGACGTGCGTTTCCCTGCTCAAGGCAGATTTATCAAGGGAAATTTGCTACATTGATGGCAGACTATTTAAAGTGATGGCTCCACCAATCCTTTTGGTTTATGGGGTGAAGTTAAATTTTAAGGTGATACTCGGAAATGCATTTGATTGCTGCTACAAGTTCCAGAGGTTAGGAATTTGGTGCTTTCACTGCTGCGATTTGGGTTTGATTACAGTCAGGGAACCAAGTGGTCACACCACCCTGAAGCCATGCAGGGTTGGGTCTGGCAGTACCTTGATGGGAGACCACCTAGGAATACCAGGAGCTGTATGCTGTGGCCCATTGGAGGAGGAACTGGCAACCCACCCCAGTATCTCTGCCATGAATACCAAGTGGATTAGCATGGTGTGTTGAGGTCCATGAGGTCATGGAGAGTCGGACACGACTGAGCGATGCAAACACACAAGTTATAAGAGTCTATCACAAAAAATATACAAATACTTGTAGCATTAGGATAGAGCTCTCAGACAGAGTATAGGTTATTGTTAACTGCCCCCCCCCCTTACCCCTACCATTTTGTTTTCTAATGATCATCTTCCAAGGTGGGAGATAACAACTTTAAATACAATGGAAGCTGCTATCAGCACATTAGAAATAAGGCATCTGTAATTGCCAGTGCTTTCATGTGATCTAATGGAAATTACACAGAGAAAGTAACAGACTGGATCCACTCAGAAAAGATAATGGAAGTAATCGGTAAAGAAAACTTTTAATACAGATATTCAAAATGTAAATGTTGTGGTGTTTTTTTTCCTTGCTTTAAAAAAAAACATTTTCTACATTATCAAGTTTAGTTATTGAAAATATTGTGTAGGAACATAATTGACAAAGGCAGTCCTCAATTTAACCTATTTCTGTAATTTTTCCATATAGTTTTGTGGGTGGCAGTTACATGTGCAATAAATTTTGTTTTTGAAAGAAAATTATCTAAATGCATTTACTTTTCTATCCTTTAACATATAGCTCTACGGGATTTTTTTTAGAAATATAGGTAAGAGAGATTATTCTGTTATCTGCTACTATGTCCACATTTGCATGCTTGTGTCAGTTTTACGGACATGTTTGACAATTTTTTTCTTATTTTCTCCCCCAGTTCTCCCTCCCACCACTTTGCATTTATGTAGTTGCACGAGTTGTGTGGTCTTAAATAGTACATTGTGAGAAGATTTTAATCTGTATTCTCAGTACACAACAGTCCTCCGTTAACAGTATAATAATGTTACTTGATGGCACTTGTATATTTGTGGAGCGTCTCCTAAGCACAGCCCTGGGTTTACTGGCATGTTGTGATGTTTTAGTATTTGTTTGCTTTATTTAGTTTTTATTCACTTGCTAGTTGATTTGTGTAAGGTGAACAGATGGATGTGGTTATTATTATTTATTTTTGTTATTATTATCCTTTATTTGTAACTTTAATCATGTGGATGATTTTTTGTGTTTTTAAAGTTTTTTTGTGTTTTTTTTTTTTTTATTATATATAAGCAAGTACATTCATATTTTTCTGTTCATCGTCCCTCTTTAAAAAAAAAAAAAGTAATTGAGATTTAAAGAATATTTTTAGTCCATCAGGTTGAAACTTTTCAGATCGCCTCTGATCCTTGCAATTTGCGGGTTATTTGTTAATTAATCTAGAGGAAGGCAAATGGAAGAAAACCCATTGAAGCATTTCTCATTGTCTCATAAGGTGTGTGTGTGTTTCCTTCTTGACCCCAGATACTGGCAATCTGATACCTCCCAGGATCACTACTCATCCTCTAATTATCCAGGGTAACCTGAATGCTCTTTGTATTCACAAATATATCAAATCCCCTTTTTTTAAAGCTCTCTATCGAGACTGCTGTCCTTAAAAACTTACTTAGAAGAAGCAGACTGCCTTGTAAACATGTGGCTTTCAGATCTATCCTCCAAATCCTAATTCTATACCTAACTGGTGCCAGACAATCAAGTTCTTACACATTTGTGGCCTTATATAACTCCAACTTACACTATTAACAGATATGTGAGCCATGATCATAGGAACATTTTTAGAGAAAGTCTGCTTGTCATGGGCGCTTCCACCTTAGTTACAGATAAAAAATGAATCCAACAAGGCATTATCCTACAGGTAATTGCTCTGCTATTGTCAAATGGCAATTCAGTGGCCGTCTTTCAATAGAACTGTATAGAGATATTCACTAAATTCATAGGGCCTCATTCTATTAGCGGCCGCAGCCGTTGCGGGGCCGCAAGGACCGGCCGCAAGCTATTCGGCTATTCTATTCCCTTACGGCCGGAGGCTCCGGCAGGCTTGCGGCCGGTGCCTTGCTATCTCTTGCGGCCGCTCGCGCCGGAGGAAAGCCTTTGATCTAAAACGGCCGCAAGAGATTTGCAATTCAATTGCTCCGGGAAACCTCTCTGCAAGGCTAAAAACGAGCCGCAGCTTACTTGCAGGAAAAAGGTCCCGCTAGCACCAATTAAGCACATAAAATAGCTCAAATAATGCCATCCTGCACTTTGAGAAGACTATAAAGGGATTTTAGGTGTTAGAAAAAATAGCACATAATTATCCTATACTCAAATCCGTAAAATATTTTATTTTTAATATCCGTAAAATATCCATGTAAAAAGTCCAGAGTGCTTGGAGCACCTCAGACACACCCACGCCGCAGCCGGAAAATAAACAGTTAATTTGAACTCGGGTTTGGGCTGATGTGCAAGCTTGAGAGTGGGTTACTTTTAATCCTCATGTCCCCCAATATGATCCCTAGCATTTACAGAGCTGTATAGTGCAGGCTTGAATTTATTTTTGCGTTTTTATATTTCACAGATTACGGCCGGTTCCAAGATATGCGGCCGGCCGTAAAAGGAGATCCTTGCGGGGCCGTATAATAGAATCGCGAGTTAACTGAACCCCCGCAAGGAATCGCAGCCTTACGGCCGATTTACGGCCGCTAATAGAATGAGGCCCATAGACATTACTCTGCGATGTCAAATCCTGTTAGGTACAAGATAGAATGTCTACTGCCATTAAAGCAAAATCACATGCAATAATTCTGCAAATTCTTTAGTTTAAGCTTTCTAAAATATTTAGTACTTTATGAAGTCAAGTTCAGGAACATACTAAAGTATCACACTCATTTGTCCTTGAAGTTAAGAGCTTATCTGATTGTAAGTAGTTCTTTTCTGTTCATTTTTGTTTGAGAGATTATATACTTAGACAAAGAATCCCTTGTAGTTGTGTTGAACTTAGACATTTGTATGAATGTTTGTAAACTCAAAATGTTGTCGGTAACCTGTTTTGAAAATAGGATGCCCACTAATTTGTCTGGTTAATTATCAAATGCATTTCAATAATTCCTGATTTTATGTCCTGTAATTATTGTTCTAATCAGTTCTTGCTGTATATTTATACATTTTCCATGCTACGTACGGCTGTTTTACATGCTGCTGCCAAAAATAAATGTTTAAAGTATAGGATTAGCAGCCATAAAAGTTGTGCTTTTTACATGCATTATAAACGTATGACATTTGTCATAAAAGAAAATGATTTTCTGGTTTATTAATGTACAATGTACTAATGCAAATTTTCTAATAGAAAAAAATAAACTAGAGGCAGACTAATTATTACTGGAAATAATAAGTATAAGTATATTTATGTAGCTCCTCGCAGCATTTCTGACATATAAAATAGACTTGATCCCCAATTACTGCAGTATGTGTAAGATCCTCCTTTCTGTTTCAATAATTTTTATTATCACAAGTTTATATATTAACATATATCATTTCTAAAGCTTTTAAAATCACGAATAGCTTTGTAATGCATTCCTCTTTTAGAGAAGTGTATTTTAAGGCTCTAAATAGATGGTACATGACTCCCACAAAATTATTTCAAATTACACACAATGTTTCTGACATTATGTTGGAGAGAGTGTGCATGGGTAGGTGTTATGTGGGACTGTCCATGCATTAAACCTTTGTAGATGGATTGTTATACATTTTGTTCAACTATTGGAAAAGTGGATATTCCATTCACAAAGCAATGCAGCTTATTACATATATTCCCAGATGAAATTACAATTGTTAATACAGATTTTTTTGGTTGTGAAATGGTTTATTTCCAAATGGAAGGGAAAGGTTATCCCCTCGTACAACAAGATTTTATGAAAAATGCAATGTAACAGGGATTTAGAAATGAATTTTATGTCTCCTGATTTGGTGAACAAAGATCCTTTAAAATTGAAAACATGGGACTCCATACAATTAGCTCTGTTCTAAAGTCCTCTTCATTTATTTATTTTCTTTCAATAGATTTCAGAAGTGGCCTCTGAAGCCAAATTTAGACAGAACTGTGTATAAGTACAGCCATTCAATGGAGCTGATGGCTTTTTCAATGACTAATGCTAAAGTGGTAATTGAGCTAAATTGAAGATATTCTGGATCCTCTGTATATTGTCTTCTGCATTTCTGTGGGGAATAAATCCTACCTGATCCTTATGTATAAGCCTAGGAAGATAATTAGAGATCCTTTTTAACTATAATTTTGGCTAAGATCTTCACATCCCCATTCAGTAAAGAGTAAGATCTTCCTTTCACAGGGAGAGTAAGGGGGTGTTGGACATCACCTTGAGGCATTACCATTTTTTATGAGCTTTGGATTGGACTTGGAAAGTGATCAACATATTTTAACATTCGAAAATGTACTTCTTCATAGACATTATTGTTGAAATTAGTTACCCTATGTACCAGCCAAATCCTTACCTCTGTTTTAGTGTAATGCAGTTTCCCTAAAATAGGGATGGAGCATCTAAAAACCAGGGACCAGGTGTAACCCTGTGAGTCCATGCAACTGTCGCCATGTTGTGGCCCCTTGTGCATGGGTTATACACATTGCTACTTTGGTTCATTAAATCACTGCTGTCATATTTAACTCTTGCTTCATTTTTGCCATATTCTGCATTTCATTTCAAGTTTCCATGTTTTTAATTTTAAAATAAACAACTTAAGTGTCTAACAGCTCTTCCAAGCAGTCTATGCAAAGGTCTGTCAGCTCATGCACACAATGTATCTATTTGTAAGAAATGTCCTAGCCCCTTATGTTGTTTCTCAACAGCATTTTTTTAAATGCTGCTGAGACAACCTACAAGTGACTAGTACATCTGACCAATAGAAAGATTGTATGCATGAGCTGTGGGTGGGGGGGGGGGGAGAAGGATTGAGCAAGTGCATACAATCTTTCTATTGGTCAGATGTACTAGCCATTTATAGGTTGTCTCAGCAGCATTTCAGAAAAGAGAATTAAAACAAAACAAAAATATGTGTGTGTATATGTAATATATAAAACAAAACAAAAAATAAATAAATATATATATATGTATATATATATATATATATATATATATATATATATATATATATATATATATATATATATATATATATATATATATATATATATATATATATATAAAATTAAATTGCCCATCAAAAATGACGGGAATTAAATTGTAAGGCTGGCAATGCCACACAATGTAAGGGTTTTGCTCCTCTGAGTAGCATGTTGGTTTTATTTTTAAAGTCCTGCGTGCCTGGCGTTGTTTGTGTAAGTGTTACTGTCTGGCGTCATGTATTTTCTAAGTTGCAGAGTCTCGTTTTTATCCTGTTTCAGAACATTTACTTTTTTTTAGGCCGCCATTTTTTCTCTCGCTAAGCTGATTTTTCGAGTTGTGAAAAGCTGAAAATATGTCTCCAATTTGTTTGCAACTTAACTTCCAGGCATCCTGGTTCTGTGTGTGTTGTTTTTTGTTTTGTTTTTTAAATTATTTTGGTTGTTTTTCGGTGTTTTCGAGTTGCGTGTTTGAACCAACTGCGTGCTTCATCTGCTCGCCTCGCTTTGCAAGGCTCACAGTGCAATAAGCTCCTTTGTCATAGACTCATAAAGCAAAATGAACGTTGGTTATAACTGTACTAGATATTGGTCTTTATTTTGAACATCTGAATATGATTTTCAATAACAGAAATAATCCCACAGATGCTGTGAATTCTTTGAAATCATCACTCTGCCTGTGCGTCCTCAATGAATTAAATGTAATTATGTGTACCTTTTCTAACCAACATTATTTTGTTAAATGACTTTTATATGCCGCTAATGTCATGTGGTTTTATTATGATTAGCTTGGTGCACGGTTAAGAAAACAAAACTGTTTTTAAACCAACAGAACCGATAAAATGAGTTGAATTTATTATTATTTTTTTGTTGTCTGCAGGTGTGGCAGGAGATAAACGTGGAAGCCAAGCATGTGAAGGATATCATGTCTACACTGGAAAGCTTTAAGCTGGACAGTTCCCCAGTAAAGGCCTCTCAGCATGAATTTCCAGTTCCAGATGGAGAGGTCTGGTCTCTGCCAGTACCAGTGGAACGAAGGTGAGTTTTAATTTAATTCTCCTTCAGTATGAGGTCCTGGCTAGTTCTCTACCACTGTGAGAAGTCATTTTTTGTTGCTCTATATCATATTCTTACAGATTAGGACTTGACTTTACTTTTGGATTGTCCACATTTTACAAATGTCATGTGTTTTAAAGCATCAAAGTATTGTTGGATGCCACAAGACCTTAAAGTACAGGGTTTCGCTCCTCCTTAAGAGGTAATAATGTGAACGGCTATATTTGTTTGCTTTTATATTTAAAGATTAGCAAAATTTAGTGTATAAAACTTATTTTGGAGACGTCAAGATTGATATCGCCTGCAATTGTCCTGACCTATTACAGGTGTAGAGCAGCAGAGCATTTGGAAAATCTGTTGTGTATCCAGCTAAGAACACGGATCATCTAATAAGAGGCCTGCGTGGATACTTAATAACTCCCTCCCAAATGTATTTCCATTTATCAGTCAGGCTAATGCAAATCAAACATTTACAGCCTTATTAAATTGCGATTCGGTAAATTTAAAAGTGCTCTATATAAGCACACAGCATATTTTATTTACAGAAGTTTTCAGTTAGTGAAGACCTTGCTTTTGGATAGAAGTTCACTAACTAAAAACTTCTGTAAAAAATATATGTTGTGTGCTTATATAGAGCCATTTTAAATTTACTGAATCATAATTTAATAAGGCTGTTGGCTTTTTGCTTATTTCTTTAAGCTAATGTTACATTTCTTAGCATAAATAGTTTTCATATAAAAAATTTCTTTTTAAATACATTTGTAACAAAGGTTACTAAATAGTGCCACCACACGATTGATTGATTATCTCTTAAGTGGAGGGTGGTGAGC
Organism: Discoglossus pictus; assembly: GCA_027410445.1. NCBI lineage: Eukaryota > Metazoa > Chordata > Amphibia > Anura > Alytidae > Discoglossus > Discoglossus pictus. The sequence goes on from CM050165.1 coordinate 182,412,554, forward strand.
CATAAGAATAATGATATTATTTCAAAAATTACATCTTTTTGACTTATTTTTCCACCAATGCTTATCACCTCCTGCTAGAAGATAAATAATTAGTCATTGGGAAAGAGGGAAGACCTCTCATGTAACTTAAGTGCACTCAAAAGAGTAAATATCAGCCAATTAAAATTGTATTTTATGTGTATACTTTTAATCTCTGCAATAACGGACACCCTTGCTATGTCACTTTAAGAAAAGCCAAATTTAGTCTTCTGTATTTGAAAGAAATGCTATTTCATATTTTTTTTCTTTGTACTCCATATTTGTTCTGAAGAAATACACTTGATAATAGGCACTTTTTAAAGAAAGTAAATGCAGCTGTTTTTCTGTGCATCTCCTTCTACAGGTGTGGGGCCGTTGAACGTGGAAAAGCATTTGGGGTCTAGTTGCGTGTGGCTTTTTTCCTTTATCCGTGCCATTGCTTTCAGTAGGACTAATTGACTCACAACTGTCTCATGATGTTCATTTGTTTGAAAACTTTAAATCTGATTCAGAACATAATTAAGCAGGAAAAAGTTCATACATCAGTTTTTTATTTTATTTTGTGATTATTTTATTTTTTATTTATTATTTTTTTAAATAAAAAAAATGTTGATGCCTGGAGGGGATCCATTATGTTTACATTTCTGGAGCGCTGTTATTGCAGTGAATGATGCAAGGAGCCTGCTTCTGGGCCAGTGACTGGGATGTTGTGTCTATTTTAAACTTAAGTTATCTTTACACTATCTCTATGTACTCTCCTTCCCCGCCACTCCTTATGTTTCATCTCTGAGAAAGTGATTTAACAAATATAGAACCGATTCCTGTACTTAGAAACCAAGTCTTAGAAATTTTCCAAAAAATGTTCTATGTCTACAGCTTACACAGCTGCTAAAATTGTTAGTTTGCTTCATACTTCACAGACAGGTGTCTTTCTTTTCTTCAACTGCAGTGGTCCTTTCAGAAATGAGCTAATAAAATAAGATCAGTAAAGAATAATTTTACATGTAATATTCTTAAACCATTAAAGGCTACCTTTATTTTTAATACAACAAACTTTTGCCCATTGTATCAAGTCAAGAAACACACCTCTAAAACGCTACTGTATAAAATCTTGGGTTTTGTGATTTTTAAAATAAGAAATTGTATCAATTGAACATTTTATATCACAAAGGCATTTATTTGTTGTGACTTGTTCATTCTAGTATCATTGAAGCGAACTATTATATCCTTGTGTTGTGTGGATTTCTTGAAGTACATTGGTAGTCTGGATCTGTAAATTATCTGTAATCTCTGTTGTCTGTAACTAAATCCCTGAAGAACCATGACCTCTTAAAGAATCTGCCAGCATGAAGCAAATTTAATAATAATCACATACATAGTTCTCAGCAGTGCAGGCTTGCCAAAAAACGTTGGTAACATAACGTTAAAACTGTGAAGCGATGGCCGCGATTGCGGCCAGGCAAGGAGCGCCGAAGGCACTCACTGCGCTGGTGGGGATGAGCGCCATAGGCGCTCATCCCTACGACCCAGCGCGACTAAAGCATCATACCTACGACCCGTGGGACTACAGATCAACAGATAACTCAAATACACAATTCACAGTGTGAGACCCGTAGCACTTTGAAAAAATCGCCTGCAAAAATTACGGCCCGTAGCACTTTGAAAAGAAAACCACTACTTACAGAAAAAAAAATACAACCTGCAAAAAATACGAAGTTATCGGCTCAACCGTGCACATCAAAAAACACCGAAGTGACTGAGGTTGCACGCGAATTTAAGTCGAATTTGCAGAGTTTCGCCACTCGAAGCAAGAGAAAAAATGGCTGCAGAAAAAAACGAAAGGTTTTTCAAAATACTTGGATGTTTCTCATTACTTACTGAGTCTACATATTGATAATGAGGCTTTATTTGGTTTTCATGACCGTTTTGTTGATTGTGAAATAAGCCTTGTAGATTAACTTCTATATCTCCTATTCTTTAAAAAGAAACTGACTTGTAAGTTCCCCTTAAGACTCTTAGATTGCTTACTGTTAAAATCTACTATACGTCCTGATACTTGACCAGATGCTTCATTATTGGGAGTGTATTAACTGCATAATAGCACTAGAAATAAATCCAAATTATCATAGCAGCATTATCTGTATGCTAGCGACCTTGCCCGTCAAAAATGACAGCAATACAATTTTAAACCATGGCAATGCTGTTTGCCACACAATGTAAGGCTTTTGCTCCTCTGTGGACCTTTGGCGCTCATTGTGAGCCTATCCCCTCATGTATTTCAATTGTCCGGCTTTGCAACGATCACCTTTGGCGCTCATGACGAAGACAGCTATACAAGTACAGTGTAAAATAAAAATAAAAATGTGACTACAGTGAATTAATAAAGTAATATACTTTATCTATTTATATTTAATATGCAGCAATCAATACCCTGAAGAGCTAACAATCTATTTGGATTTTCCTGCATCTGAAAATGTACAGTTGCAGTGTTGATCATGTGAGGAGAAAGTGTCAGCAATGTGTGCAGTGTAAATAGGCTGCGTGCGCGAGGCCAAACCGTTTGTTTAGGCGGGGAAAGTGCCATTTTAGAATCCTAATATTATGAGTTGTAAGTTAGTGTTGTAAAATGGCGGCTTTTGTCTATGTGTTACTTGGCTCGCGAGCATTTTACGTCTGTTGTAATGGTATATTTTGTATCTGCTACGTCCCTGTGTAACTCATACGTGCCTGGCGGTGATTTTCGCGGCTCTGTGTCCTTTAGCTTTGTTTTTAATTTATTTCATCCGCCATTTTTTTTGTCGCTTAGCAGATATTTTCTTTTTTTTTTTTTTTTTTTAAGCGCCGAAACTTTTTAAATGCGATTTTAAAATTTGCATGCATCCTCACTCCCAGACGTCCTGGCTGTCCCCCCGTGCTGTGTGTGACGCTTGTTTTATGTGGTATTTTTTTGTTGTGCTTTTTCGTGTATTTTCTTCTAAGTTCCGCGGGTCATAATTGTTTGTAAAAGTCATACGTCCTTGTCTGTGTTTTCTGCACTTCAGGGTCGTGTGTCCTTTAGCCTCGTTTTGATATTTTTCAGCCGCCATTTTTTTTCTCTCGCTTAGCTGATTTAGAAGTGACTTAACTCCTTTAAATTCGACTTTAATTCGCGTGCAACCTCACCCCCAGACGTCCTGGCTGTCCCCCTGTGCCGTGTGTAATGTTTTTTGTTTTTTTTGGTGTTTTTGGTGTTTTTTTGATGTACGCATTTCGGCGTTACCTTTTTTGCAACCTCGTATTTTTTATTTTTATTTTTCTAAGTCCCGCAGCCCCCCCTTTTTTTTTTTTTTTCTTTCAAAGTCACTCTTTTCTGTGTTTTTCTTTTTTTTTTTTTTTACTGCTCGTGAGGCGGCTTAGAGTCTCCACCTCCAAAAATGCGGACACTCGCTTCGCAATGTCCGCATTTGCGGCTTGCAATGAGCCTTTGGCTCATTGCTGCTGAGGTGGGAGCCTCTGCAAGGTCCGCATTTGCAGCCAGAACTGTGGCCCTCCCATCGTGAGGGACGCAGTTCTGCGAGCTCTCTTCGCAAGCTCGCAGATTGTGACAACAACTATTATATGTGTGTGTATGTAAGGATTGGTTTACTTAAAAAGTGGTTTGTACAATGTATAGGAAGATCATAATGTGATTAGAATGAGTTTAGAAGAGCAGCTTGATGTTGGGGTGACACTGTAATATTAAAGGGGCATTTACCTCACTAGAAGTGCTCTTCATTGTATGGAAGTGCACAAAATTCTATATTAAAGTGATCTAATATATTCTATATTTTAATTAAACTAAGAACAGTTAAACATTTGCAGTCTTAGGTTTGCAGTCTTATGATTTACAGCATTTGCCGGCAACTCCCTTCCAATTTCCATGAACAGAAAGCATGATGGTTTTAGTCTTTCAGGAATGTAACCCCCAAATAGCTTATTAGTGAGTTTCTAGCAGTCCTTTCCTTGCATAGATGAATTTGGGAAGGGTTAACACTCTTTCTGATCTGCTCTGTGCACGGCAGCTCTTGCTGTCCTTCTGCCTGGGGGACTTGCCTAATTCTCATGTAAACCATACCTATTTCAAAAACTCAAAGTATTTCAACATATTTACAGGAGTACATTAGAGGTGTGCTCCAAATTGTGCTGAATTTACTGGCCCTTTAAATATATGTATAATTATTTATTTAAAAAAGTACTACTTGTATGGCAACTTTTTATTTTTTATTTTTTTTATATAAACTAAACCTGAAAGTTGTTTTTTAAGCATTCAACTGTAAATTGTCAGTGCTATGTGTGTTAAGCACTTGTATAGGATTATTACAAATGGACCTTTTGTTTAATTAACAAGCTGTTTTTTTTTTTTTGTGTAGTTGAAGGAAGGGTGAGGCTATTGTAGTTCATTAATCGGCACTTACTTTTTTTTTTTTTTTTTTTTTTTCCATGAAATGAAATTTGGGTGAAGATTCAGTACTTAAGCATGGTTGTGCAAACTCTGAATCCTGGTACAATAGTTTTAACTGAGGGCTAAGAAAAGATCCGTCTGAGTCCACCACCACATTTCCATTAGCAATGTAGATGGTTGAGGAGAAAGAGAAGAAAATGAGGATAGTAGTAGAGGACAGTTGCAGGAGAAAATTAAGCACACTCCGCCTGGGTGCTTGGTCAGAAGGCTGTTTAGGGAAGGAAGACTGTGAATAGCAAAAGGCAATACCCAGCTACATTCATAGGTGGAAAGTGATGACCCATACTTAAAACATTTTCTTTTTCAGTACTAGGGTGTATTTAAATTAAATGAATCCTTGTACGTATTCTAAGAATAAGTGAGCTATAATATCCGCAATTTCTTGTTAATTTATTTTGCGATAGGCCCTCTCCTGGACCCCGCAAACGCCAGTCAGTCCAATGCAGTGACAGTCGAGTGCATAATAACCGATTAAGTGCAGCAGTGAAGGGACCAAACCCAGCTTCTGCAAGAAATGCTAATAATGTAAAGGCCAAACCTGCCCGAGCACGTGAGAAAAAGGATCCACTTAATAAAGTGAAAGAAGAAAAGGTAGGTTAAATGGATAGATATATGCTTATGCCAACCTAAATGAGTGCTGTAGAAAATAATATGCAATTAATGCAGTTGTGTAGTCTTGCGGTACCAATGATTTTTGTATAATTATTATGACTATAGAGCTAAATCATTTTTTGGAGTGCAGTGGCAGATCACAATAGTTGAAGCCATTCATCTTATGCCAATCTTTTTAGAACAAATCCTCTGCTGATGTATCTGAGACTGAACCCAAGAGATTTGATGGCACTGGTTATGATAAGGATCTGGTGGAAGCACTGGAGAGAGATATCATTTCACAGAATCCCAATATACGATGGTATGTATTTCATACATAATAAATATGACCAATCTTTAGAGGTGCATGCACTTGAAATAAGGGGAGTTGGGTTGTTTTCAATGTAATATACCATGTGATCAAACATCAGATTAGTTGTATTTAATTTGTTAATTGCGTGTAGCACAATAATAATCAACCTAATAATATTCTTTATGTTTTAAAAAACATAACTATGAATTACATTTTTTTTCCTTCTATTCAGGGATGATATTGCAGATTTGGAAGAAGCCAAGAAATTATTAAAGGAAGCTGTCGTTTTACCAATGTGGATGCCAGAGTTTTTTAAAGGAATAAGGCGGCCATGGAAGGTAATCCATTTCTTTTTACTGAATAATGTAACCTCACTGCACAGCCTCTAATTTAATTTCTCTATGCAATTATGCTGCACTGGAATCTGCTATTTAGAGAACCACAAAAGCCACCCATATGTGCATGCGCAAAAAGTTTTTTTTAATTTTTTTAATTGACTGGCTTCATGGAGTTATGAGCAATTGAAGTCAGGCTATTTCAGTGTGTTGCCTCTGACTGGATTAGTAATGGGCTCTGTGCCGCATGGTACATAATAAAGATTAATTACAAATCACTTAGCCAATGCCTTATTTAAAGCTTCTACATCTGATTCTAATTACTCTGGTAGTTTAACTAGCAATAAAGCAGATGGCACAATAGCTGAGGTTGCTATCAGTGGCTGTGAAGGTCCTGGATTCAAATCCCCATAAAGACACTTTTTTTTTCTTCCTTGCTGTTATATAACCTAAAGGACATATTTCTGATTTTTAATAAAACATGTCAATATGAGGTAACTGGATTTTTTTATTTACTTAAAAAAAATATTTGAATAATTATGTGAACTAAAATGTTTAAAAATATATGTACTGATCTATCAACATACGTACACCTGAGAATTTGAGTGTGTCTGACTGTCATTGTTTTCATTGGGTGTAATAGAAAGTTCATTAGTTTACAAGGACAAAGCCTTTTGAAGAAAATAGCAGCAGAATGCACTGAGTAGAAAATGAAACTGAGACATACGAGATACTTTCATATGAAAGTTTAAAATGCAAAGGTTGCTTTCATTTTTTTTCTTTTTGTGTATTGCCTTGTCATGTATAGTATTCTAAAGACCATACTGAAGAAATGTTATCACAATGGCCCCTAATTGTGAAATGATGGGATGTTCTGAATATGAGAAACCCCAGTGCTTCTCATAGAGTATGTAACAATAGTAAATGTGCTGATATGTGGTCCATTGTTTTCTATTGTTTTTTTTTATAAATACATTTGTAGCTTAGATGTTCATTAATCATTACTGCAATTAATTCACAGGGTGTGTTAATGGTGGGACCGCCCGGTACAGGGAAGACCCTTTTAGCCAAAGCAGTAGCAACAGAATGCAAGACCACGTTTTTCAACGTTTCATCGTCTACCCTTACATCCAAGTATAGAGGGGAATCGGAGAAACTAGTTCGTCTGTTGTTTGAAATGGTGAATATATTCTCATAATGGCACCAAAATCTTTCTTGGAATACAATGTGACCCTATTTTTAAAGAAACTGTAGAAAAGCATAAATTAAAAGTGCACCATGAATGTTGTTGCAAATATTTCAATCATGTTCAACTCACCAATGACTACTGTAGTATATGATGGATAGTATCGCCTATTCTGGGATTATGATCTTAATTTCTAAATGTTTAAACTCAAATTCTATCTGCTGTTTATATGGAAGTTTCCCTGTTTTTTACCTTTTTCGAATCTAACACAAGCTACTTTTATCAGAAACATACATGACATTGATAAATCTGTACGTGTATAGAATGTATTTTATTTAGAAATGCAGCTTGTTTTCCCCATTACCAAAGCTGCTTACATTGGTACAGTGAACCTACCAATAGAAGCACTGCATTTGGGTACAGTTTTCAACCCTATACTAACCTTCAAGCCAACAGCAGCACAATGCAGAGACACACATGGGCTGCTCCTTGCTTCCTTGTGCAGGGAACTACACATTCCATGATGACTTTCCACACAAACTACCATCACAGGCTGAAATAATGTAATTGCTGCCAAAATGAAGTTAATGCTGATATTTGCAGGGATTTACAGGGGTGTTAACTCCTCAAATCAACTGCTTACAAACTCAAGAGATTTAGCAAACTTTAGGGTAAATTTAATAATGTTTATTTATTTTATTTTTTAATGCAAATTATTTTTATCAGATGTACTCATAATACATGAAACTTAAATATGCCTTTTTAAAGTTTTTTTTTGATTAAATGGTCATTGGTGGGCAATAAAAACAGTTTTACTTTTAATGATGTTGAGAAATCAAAGCAATTGTGAATTCAGAGGCGATCTTTTTGTATAGCTCATAACATACATCGCTATATTGTTGTGTTAAAAGTGTTTATTTGACATGGAAATATTGAACTTGAAATTTGGGTGGACATGACAATATACATGATAAAAAAAAGTTATAAACCTTTAAAAAAAATGTGTATTTCCTAGTAAGGCTGTTTTTTGGTGTGAGATCCGAGCTTTGCTAAGTTTCCAACTGGGAGAAAACCCTGATTTCATATGGACTGTGTTAATCAGTGCTCACTTTATCAATACTTTATTGCTTTCTTGTTTATCTCTATTAAAATAAATTCAGGCTAGGTTTTATGCTCCAACAACGATATTCATTGATGAGATTGACTCCATATGCAGCCGCAGAGGCACCTCCGAGGAGCATGAAGCCAGCAGGAGAGTGAAAGCAGAACTCTTGGTTCAAATGGATGGTAAGACTTGGTCTCCTTATACATAACCTCTGTAGTGGATTTCAATGTGTTTTCATTTCTCTTACATAAAAGTTCACATACAAAAGTTCAAATATATGTGTAAACACTTATTTTTATTGACCACACACCTTTGTATCAATTAAGAATTATTCTGCATATTGCAGATCACAGAATATTTTAAAAGGTTGAACTTTCAACCCCAATTATTATGTAACTGCACCTGCAATTTAATTGGCTTCTGAATTAGCTCTTGAACTTTTGACCAAATCCGCTCCGCATTCAGTGACAGATATGGAAAGTCTGATCGCAGCTTGTCCTGTAACTTTGAGCAGTAACTGGCAAGTTCCATCATTTCTGTACACGATTAAAGGGATATTGCAAGCATTTTTTCTTTGTTGCATCTGAACGAGTATTAGATTTTATCGCTGTGTGTTTTCCTTTTTTTTTTCAAGTGATGCTCTCAAAGCAGAAAATAACGAATTGATATATTAACTGATCTGGGGGCTTGCCCTTGTCAGCCAATGAGCAGTAATATAGATGTTTGAATCATATTTATCTGCCGATGAGATTTATGGATATGTGTATGTTTTCAATTTTACATTGGAAAAATGTTCATGTCCATTTAATCTTTTGTAGGAGCGCACTTTTAATATAAAAGAAACTTACGTTTAGGTAGAACTTGCCCTTTAAGGATTTTATGTCTCTGTAGTAATATATATCATCACAGATTCAAACAAACCTGTCTGGCTCTGTAGCTTTATTTCTGTGCACCTCTGATGGGTGAGAATGAATATGAAAGATAGGTTAGAAAGAGCAGAACAGATTCTAGTTTAGAATATTTCTGCAGTACATCTTTTTCTCTATCTCTCCTTTTTTTGTTGCTTCTTTTTCTCTGAGGATATTCATCAAGCAACAAAGCTATTATCCAATTTATGTATTTATACAATTAAGGCTGGGAGAGCCTGCTTTATAATATTGGTCTTTGGTTTACTCTTCATCTCTTGTATAGGTGTGGGTGGTGCGTCTGAAAATGATGATCCATCCAAAATGGTCATGGTCCTTGCAGCGACCAACTTTCCATGGGATATAGACGAGGCTCTGAGGAGACGCTTGGAAAAGAGAATTTATATCCCTTTACCATCAGGTAAAGCTACCAGCTTAGAGAAGTATAAAATTGTACTTGTGTATACTTGATATAGTTTATTTTTTATGTATTATCTTTTGATAGTTCTTGTCATTTTTATATTGTAAAGTTCATACGATCTGGTAGGGTGTTCCTTTAGATACTTACACAATTTTATCACATTATTTTAAAAAATTACAGCAGGCTTATATCTCCAAAGAATCTCACTTTGGGAGGTGCTTCCCCGCCCTCTTAAACTTCATGTAATTATACTGCTCTGTATTGATTAAAACCACTCCCTGACGTTCCCACACCTTTTTGCAATACACTGGAAAGTATCAATAAAGCATCTTCTCTCGCACTATAAGGAACTATTTCTAAAATATGTAATTCAAGAGCTCCTCTTAACCTAACAACCTCAAATGCACACAAATATTATTAGTCGTCTATGCTCTAATCAGAATATGCAATATGTCCTTCATGGGGTTTGAAAAAATGATGAGATCATGCTCCACTTTATGATTCCTTATTTGTAACACGCCAACATATTCAGTAGCACTTATCTTAGTGATATCCCATATGTAATTGTTTGAAATTAACCTTTTTTTTTTTTTTACTGGAAAAAGAGTCTAATGGACCACTGAGGTATCGGTTACAATATGCTCTTTTGTGCACATAAAAAAAAAAAAAAAAAATATATATATATATATATATATATATATATATATATATATATATATATATATATATATATATATATATATAAATAATAATTTGTCCATCACCTGGGAAGAGCCTTGAATGCAGATAAGATCTATATTCAGTTCTGCTTCATTATTGAGAAGGTTAACAGTAGGATTACGCTCCACCTTAGGCACGAGGCCAGCAAACACCATCGAAAATGTCCAATATGGAACTCCAGATACTCACGTAGAAGCTGCTAAGATTACAGTATTCCCTTTTTTAAAAAAAATGTTCCCCTAAACACAGTGCTTTGTTTGTTGCATAGCCCCCCCATACTGTAGTGGTCCTTTTTGATAACATATCTATACACGCTAGTAAGCTCTAGAAAGCACATTTCTGACTCTCTGAGACCATAAGGTTTTCTTGGCAAAGATAATGGAGTGAGTTGCCAGTTTCTTCTCCAGTGGACCAAAATTTGTCTTGCCTCTCTGCTGCTACCTGCCCATCTTGGGTGACCCTACATGTTATAGCTCACAGCTTCATTAAGGTAGCCAAGCCCCTTCACCACAACAAGGTTGTGATCCAGAAAGGGAATGATTATTGCAGGAGAAATAAATAAAGCACAAGGTGTCAAGTGCAGGAAAAGGATTACCTTGAGGAAGACTGGACTAGGCACCACAGTACTTTATTACATTCTTCTCTCCCAACATGGCTGTCGTCACACTTCTCACCAAATTTGATAATATAAGTTATTTAAATAAAAGTAGGAAAACAGATATAAAAAGTCGCTAAACAAACACATTTTCTTTTCTACCCCGATTCGATGTGTGATCTTCTTTGGTAGATGCTTCCTTGGAAACATATGAGGGTTCCATTTTTAACCTTTTTGAAAGCACTTGCAGTTTTGTATGATTAAAGAACTACTGATGTATCATATTTATACTACGGTTTTATTAAGGACTTGTCTTGATGTGAAAAATGCTTTAATGTTTAAAATTGAAACTCCTTAACATTTATCATTTAACATTAATACTCCATTGATCTTTAACCCAGTTTTTATTTGCAAATTATAATCTCTCTCTTCTAAGGTTTTTGTGCCTAGGGACACCAGATCTGTAAATTCAGGAATGCTTAACACCACAAATTTGTTCCTCCTCTTGTGTTATTTATAACCTTTTTTCAGTTCTTTCCACTCCACTTTAAGTTTTCCTTTCCTTTTCATTAATGTTGCTATAACTATTTTGCTTTGCTTTTCTACTCCTTCACTAAAGCACAAATCATATGTTAATTATATGAATACAGGTCAAATATAACATAATGTAAACTGATAAAAGTCCTTAGGTACAGAGTGCTCCTTTGATGGGCTGAGGTCCTCGATTTTTAAAATGACCAATCCAACCATTCACATTAACTCATAATACTAATCTCCAACAGAGTATGCTTTTTCACATACATTTGAGCACATAACCTTTTTACAGTGCAATTTAGAATGCTAATGTTTCTTTTTTTTATTGCAATATTGTGGTTGGTTATGAAGAACATTTCTATATATTTTCCAGCTAACGGCAGAGGGGAGCTTCTACGAATCAACCTTCGACAGCTTGAATTGTCAGATGATGTTAACGTTGATTCCATAGCTGAGCACATGGATGGTTACTCTGGTGCAGATATAACCAATGTTTGCAGGTATGTTTTGGCATGTTGCTGCCTATTCCATAAAAAGAGAAAGCACAGTATGCTCAGAAAAACATGAGGTAGAATTGGGAGAGAGAGGGAAGGGGAAAAAGGGTGTCCCGGAGCTTGACCAGGATCAGCCACCAAGATTTTCCAATGCCCAGCAGATCCAAGGTTAATCCGCCTTTCTCATAATGTGCTAGGCATCTGTTAGGTAAGTCAGTATTTCTAAAGTGGCTTCATCGGTTTTACATATGGAAGTAGACCAGGAGATAAAAGAGGTTTCAATTTTGTAATTTTTTGTAATTGTGGATCGTAACTTTCCGGGAGTCGGGGGAAAATCCCAAGGAGAAAAAATTGAAAAGTTTTATATGTCTACTGTACATGTCTGAGGTGAGCCTTTCCATATGTAATATGCAATATATATTTTGGGGCATTGGACATGATTACCATATATGCAAGTGAATATTTTGACTGACAGCCCATAAAACAACTATTTGGGTAGCGATGATATATTTTATGTAGTCTGGTACTAGATACTTTTGGTGGAAAACACTGAGTTTGGTTTAAGTGTGGTATAATTGCTACTACTGTGTCCGTAAAATGTCAAGCTTTTGTTCCAATTATCCCTGACATTGGGCCTCATTCAATTGCAATTTGACCAATTGAATAGCACTCTATATAAGCACAGAACATATTTTTTTACAGAAGTTTTTAGTTAGTGAACTTCTATCCAAAAGCAAGGTCTTCACTAAAAACTTCTGTAAAAAAAATATGCTCTGTGCTTAAACAGAGCCCTATTCAATTGGCCAAATCGCAATTGAATGAGGCCCTTTGAAATTAAATTCTCCCTCCCACGGATGCGCTTAATTTCTGGCTGGAACGGTTTTATATAGTGTACTATTCGCATATATGTAATATGTAAATATTGTTAGGGGGATGATCACCAACCCACTCTAGAAGAACACCAAATGTTACATAGTTACATATTTACATAGTAACTTAGGTTTAAAAAATACTTTTTAGTCCATCAAGTTCAACCTTTTTAGATCTCCTCAGATCTGCAATATGCAGATTTATTGTTAATTGATCCAGAGGAAGGCAAACAAAAAACAAGTAAAACATTGCCAATTGTCTCAACAGGGAAAAAAATATAAAACTCCTTCCTGACCCCAGATACTGGCGATCGGATTTATCCCTGGATCAATACTCCCTCTCTATTTATGCAGGATAGCCCTTAATGCCCTTTTTTATTTCAAAATATATCCAATCCTTTTTTAAATGTATCTATCAAATCTGCTGTCACCACCTCCTTTGGTAGAGAATTCCACAGATTAACCACCCTTACTGTGAAGAACCCTTTTTTTTTCTTTAAGGTGAAATCTTTTTACTTCTAATCTCAAAGGATGTCCCCTTGTCAGTTGAAAACCTCTTGGCACAAAAAGTTCCCTTGACAAAGCCTTGTATTGACCCTGGATATATTTATATAAAATACGTTTTTAATTTTGTTAGTCTTTCTTCATAACTTAGCCCCTTTATTCCCTTTATTAGCTTTGTTGCCCTTCTCTCTACTTTTTATGTAGTGGTGCCCAAAATTGTACTCCATATTCCAAATGCGGGCGTACTAGGGGTTTGTATAGGGGCAGAATTATATTTGCTTCCCTTGCTTCTATACCCTTCTTAATACATGCCAATATTTTACTTGCCTTTGCAGATGCTGCTTGGCATTGAGCACTGTTACCTAGGCGGTTATCCACAAGTACTCCGAAATCCATTTCAATATCTGATACCCCGAGATTTGCTCCATTAAGATTATAAATTGCATGGCTATTTTTCATTCCCAGATGCATAACTTTACATTTATTCGTATTCGATCTCATCTGCCACTTAGATGCCCATTCCTCTAATTTATGCAAATCCCTTTGGAGGGAAAGTACATCACTTTCTGATTTAATTACCTTGCACAACTTTGCGTCATCTGCAAAAATGGAGACACCACACTCCAATCCCACTTCCAAGTCATTAATAAATATGTTAAAAAGGCGGGGACCTAATACTGAGCCCTGAGGAACCCCACTTACCACGTAAGTCCAATCGGAGTATGTTTCATTTACAACAACCCTTTGCTTCCTGTCTTTTAGCCAGCTGTTATATAGCACACTAGGTGCAAATCATGTAATATTCTTTTGTCATGCCTAAATCTGCCCAGATCTTGAGATCATTTGGAATTTGACCCAACATAAGAGTTAAGTGTGGTGAGTTTTTAAATATAAACTTAGGTAATAGAATAAATGCATAAGTAAGTGGAAGTGAAGGGGCTTATGTTGAAATGAGGGTATGTCAAGATTCTGGGCAAACACATAATCTGAAAGATACTTGTGGTAGAAGTGCGTTCTTTATATTGACTCAGCTAGTTATATATTGTAAGTCGATAACACTGGTTTTCTACAACATTTTGCAGCCTCCGAATATACAAACTACCCTTTTTAATACCTCCTGATGAGCTTTTGCAAATCTCAGGATTTTCTCTCTGACAAAATCATACTTGACCATATCCTGTTCAGCCAATCTCCCTTGAACTCAGTAACTTGGCTTGTGCAGTATACTGGAACACCAACTTGGGAGTTGGAATACTTCTGCAAAGATTGTTTTGCTCATGTCCAATCCCCACTCTAACAAAGCAAAGTTTACCTCTACTCCAATCAACGTATAAATCCATTAAAGGGATATGGAAAGTTCCCTGTTTTTAATATTAAAATAAACTACCTTTTTAATAAACTTTTTATCAACAAGTGCTTAAAAGCTCTGTTGTCCCTAGGGTCACAGTAGATTTAAAATACATTGTAATAGAAATCCTTCACAAATATTGTATCACATATATAGTTGTCAGCAGTGCAGGTTGACAAATGTTGTTGCTAATGCTGTAATCTCGCGTAGCGAGCCGCAGTTGCTGGCAAGGAGCGCCAAAGCTTGCGCTGCTGATGAGCAGTAGGCGCTCATCCCTACGACCCCCTACGACTTTAGGCTCGCAAATGCATTACCTGCCTTACAATCTTATTACCGTAAGTTTTTGACTGGCAATTCGCTAGTAGAATATATAAAAGGAAACCAAAATGAACAGGAACTTTAGACAAAAGGCAAAATATTACATTGTGATAAAACCTAAAGGAATACACTGAAAATCCTACATGTTACTAAAACATTAATTTGGTAGTATAAAACTTGCATGCATTGTAGGATTGTATGTGTTATAAATGTTTTCACTGAACCTCCTTCCTGCCTCCTAGTGTTATCTCTCCCTGCTAACTGTTCTCATGTAGTGTTGTTGCACATGCTCTTTTCTTCTGTAGTATACCAACTTTCTGTGTTGGCCTGTGAGATACTGCTGGACAGTGTAATTCGCAAAAAAAAGAAAGAAAGCATGTTACTGAGCAACAGAAAATGTGTGTATCCATCTGTTTGACCGAGAGAACCATAAGAGGCAGTGGAGTATTTAGAGCACAGCAGAACAATGTCTGCTGATAGCAGTGGCATAATAAATACAAATATTACATAGAAAGTCTATACAACTCTGTGCTTATTCTGAGAATAGATTACTTACTTTGCATTTCTCAGGTAACTGTAGCTAGAAATAGATTTGCTACCACTGTATTTACCTTAATTTGACCTTGGCAAACAAAGGACCATTATGTAGAGATTCATAAAGCAATTTATAACATTCATTTAAAGGGATCCAATCAGTAACTTTGTGTTTTTCTATACAAGAGCATATTGGAATTTTATTATTTAGGTCTTTCATTTTAAACGGTGAAACATGGTAGGGTGATGTGTCAGTTATGGAGTTCTTTAGAAACATACGCTACTATATATATATATATATATATATATATATATATATATTATATATTCATATATTCTGCTTAGAATTCTGAGAAATACAGCTATTCCACTGCATTCTGGGAACCTGGGCAGGGACATGCAAATATGCCTACAAAGTCTTCGCCCTTGTAATCCGATACCATTTTAAACATGGCTTACTTTAAGCATATGCCAGCTGTATTATTAATCTTTATTATTAATCTTTATTTGTATCGCGCCAACATATTCCGTAGCGCTGTACAGGGGATAAGGACAAGGAAGAATACAATGTTAACAAACTGCAGAAAAATGGAGGTCCCTGTTTTGAGTTTAGAATGCTTGCAGGAAGTACTTTTTTCCAAAGCACCCTACAAGATTGAAAACTCGCTACTTACAATCTAAAGGGGTTGGAAGAGGCAGAAACATGGGGAGGAACAGAAAGGGGGTAGCAAGGGTGAGGAAGGGAGTTAAAGTTTAGTTAGTTAGGTAGGTAGGTAGGAAGGTATGTGACATTGTGAGGTGAATGGCTCAGGTGTGTAATATGTTATCTGTCCTTAGTGGTCAGATAATGTAACTGCTAGTGGAAATGTCAGCTCAGGCCCTGGGTTAGGAAATGTGTCTCCAGAAGGAGAGAGAAGGAAGGGAGATGCAAATGGGACTCGCAGAAGTGTTTCTGCGTATTAGTTTGAGATGGGGAAGGAGATAGTGGGTGGAGGAAGGAGTGTAGATTATGGCAACATAAAAGAGGAGATGAGAGCATGGAAGGTGAGATGGTTATGCTGGAGACATGATATGGATAAGTTGAGAGGAAGAGTCTGAGGAAAAGGCAGCAGGTTAAGAAGAAGGCAGGAGGGAACATTGTGTAAAGGTTAAATTAGGAATAGTTAGCAGGTGTTCCTAATTGATCAGCTGAAAGAAATTTGTGTGATTCAATAAATTTAGAGCAATTAAGGGTGGGTGGGAGAGGATTTGTGCAGTAAAATGTCTTAGAAGTGGGGCTGGATTTTGCACAAGCCAGGAAACCTACTCACAAACAGCTGCTTCGGCATTACTGCCTCATCAGTGCAGGGCACAAGTTTTTTTATTTATTATTTTTTTGTTTTTTTTATGTTTACTCCATTCATCATAGTAAATGTGTGAGTTCTTCATCCACTTTAATGAAAAGTAGACATACAATTTGTTTTTTACTGGAATGATTTTTAGATGCAGCTTTTATACAAGTTTAACAATATGGACATCTGTTGAGCCTAATTTTAACACATATGTTTATTAAATGTTTTGTGCACTGGTAAATGCAAGTATACCAGGCTAAATACATTTTAAATGGTAAAAGCAGTTAAATTGAAGTAAAACTGCTTTAGATACTCACATGGTTAAATGTTCCAGGCATTTTCCACAAACAGAAATGAAGTTAATTTAATTAATACGGTCCAGGCTAATCTCTAGGGCCAATGTATTAAGCATGTCCTGTATTGCTATAGTTACCAGAACAGCAATGTTCATTTTCATAAATGAATAAAAATCCAAGAAACCTAAAGTGCATAGGCAGCATTATTTTTTTTTAAATAAACTATATTTGGTGAATGTCTAAGTTTTTTGGATGGATCCAATAAGTTATATTCTCTATGCTGTAAGATCTCTTATTGGTATTTGAGTCTTTGGAAAATTACAAATGGGGCTCACCTCACTAGTGAGAAGCTTATCTATCGTCTTACTGATTTATACGCATGTACTAGTAGTGCGTGTTTCAGCTGTGTAAAATGGAGATTATAGTGTTAAACCTGCAATATAAACACACATCATAGATAGGTGGGTGGGCAAGTTATATGAGTTCAGATGCTGAAGAGAGGTGGTGGTGCATGAAGTTCTAGAGGCAAAAGAAAAACGGTAAATATAAATGGAAAATAGACAGTTGGAAAGTGAATCTGCAGAATGGATGGTGTCGGCCCAGTGTCTTTGGTTGAGTCTCTGCAGAAATGGCTGCTCAGTCCTGCTGGTAAATGTAAAATGTTAAACATAGCTCATTTTCACTTATTTAATATGCCACTATCCTTCTCTTTGTTTGTCCGAACAATGACTTCCCATTTTTCAAAGTGAATACCATATATACTTGAGTATAAGCCAAGGCACCCATTTTACCACAAAATACTGGGTAAAATGAGTGACTCTAGTATAAGCCGAGGGTAGGAAATGTGCTGCCCCCTGTGTCCCTATTGTGCCCTCTGTGTTCCCCTCCCTTCCCTGTGTCTCTTCTCCCCTCTCCCTACCCTGTGTCTCTTCTCTCCTCTCCCTTCCCTGTGTCTCTTCCCCCCTCCCTTATCACCCCCCTTCAACCCCCTCCTCCACCTAAACCCCCCTTAATACCTCCCCCCTTTCCCCTCACTTACCTGCTTGTGCTCCGGCCTCCGCTCCTTGACCCGGCGCGCATGTGACGTCACATGCATGCTGGCACCGGGTCAAGGAGCGGAGGCCGGAGCACAAGCAGGTAAGTGAGGGGTGGAGGTGGTTTGGTATTTAGGGGGGTTTAGGTTGAGGAGGGGGGAGGGAAAGAGACACGGGGGGGTAGAGAGAGACACGGGGGGGGGGTAGAGAGAGACACGGGGGGGGTAGAGAGAGACACGGGGGGGGGGTAGAGAGAGACACGGGGGGGGGGGTAGAGAGAGACACGGGGGGGGCTAGAGAGAGACACGAGGGGGGTAGAGAGACACACGGGGGGGTTAGAGAGACACACGGGGGGGTTAGAGAGACACACGGGGGGGTTAGAGAGACACACGGGGGGGTAGAGAGACACACGGGGGGGGTAGAGAGACACACGGGGGGGGTAGAGAGACACACGGGGGGGGTAGAGAGACACACACACACGGGGGGGGGGTAGAGAGACACACACACACGGGGGGGGGTAGAGAGACACACACACACGGGGGGGGGTAGAGAGACACACACACACACGGGGGGGGTAGAGAGACACACACACGGGGGGGGTAGAGAGACACACACACACACGGGGGGGGGTAGAGAGACACACACACACGGGGGGGGGGTAGAGAGACACACACACACGGGGGGGGGGGTAGAGAGACACACACACACGGGGGGGGGTAGAGAGACACACACACACACGGGGGGGGGTAGAGAGACACACACACACGGGGGGGGGTAGAGAGACACACACACACGGGGGGGGTAGAGAGACACACACACACGGGGGGGGGTAGAGAGACACACACACACGGGGGGGGTAGAGAGACACACACACACGGGGGGGGTAGAGAGACACACACACACGGGGGGGGTAGAGAGACACACACACACGGGGGGGGTAGAGAGACACACACACACGGGGGGGGTAGAGAGACACACACACACGGGGGGGGTAGAGAGACACACACACACGGGGGGGTAGAGAGACACACACACGGGGGGGTAGAGAGACACACACACGGGGGGGAAGAGAGACACACACACGGGGGGGGGTAGAGAGACACACACAGGGGGGGGGGTAGAGAGACACACACACGGGGGGGGGGTAGAGAGACACACACAGGGGGGGGGGTAGAGAGACACACACAGGGGGGGTTAGAGAGACACACGGGGGGGGGGTAGAGAGAGACACGGGGGGGGGTAGAGAGACACACACACACGGGGGGGGGTAGAGAGACACACACACACGGGGGGGGGTAGAGAGACACACACACACACGGGGGGGGGGGTAGAGAGACACACACACACACGGGGGGGGGGGTAGAGAGACACACACACACACACGGGGGGGGGGTAGAGAGACACACACACACACGGGGGGGGGGGGGTAGAGAGACACACACACACACGGGGGGGGGGTAGAGAGACACACACACACGGGGGGGGTAGAGAGACACACACACACGGGGGGGGTAGAGAGACACACACACACGGGGGGGGTAGAGAGACACACACACACGGGGGGGTAGAGAGACACACACACGGGGGGGGTAGAGAGACACACACACGGGGGGGGTAGAGAGACACACACAGGGGGGGGGGGTAGAGAGACACACACAGGGGGGGGGGTAGAGAGACACACACAGGGGGGGGGTTAGAGAGACACACGGGGGGGGTAGAGAGACACACCGGGGGGGGTAGAGAGACACACGGGGGGGGGTAGAGAGACACACGGGGGGGGGTAGAGAGACACACGGGGGGGGGTAGAGAGACACACGGGGGGGGGGTAGAGAGACACACGGGGGGGGGGTAGAGAGACACACGGGGGGGGGTAGAGAGACACACGGGGGGGGGTAGAGAGACACACGGGGGGGGGGTAGAGAGACACACGGGGGGGGGTAGAGAGACACACGGGGGGGGGTAGAGAGACACACGGGGGGGGGTAGAGAGACACACGGGGGGGGGTAGAGAGACACACGGGGGGGGGGTAGAGAGACACACGGGGGGGGGTAGAGAGACACACGGGGGGGGGTAGAGAGACACACGGGGGGGGGTAGAGAGACACACGGGGGGGGTAGAGAGACACACGGGGGGGGGTAGAGAGACACACGGGGGGGGGTAGAGAGACACACAGGGGGGGGTAGAGAGACACACTGGGGATAGTGACTGGAGTATAAGGCCCTTTTTTGCCTTAAAAAAAAGGGCTGAAAAACTTATACGCGAGTATATACGGTATATCAAACTTCCTCATACTGCCATTTTGATTTACAGGAGTGAGAATAAACTTTATGTCAAATTACTATAGTTGTTGAGAAACTGGGGCACGAGACATTCTGTTTGGTAAAAAAGGGTTCACCTTACCTTGTGGGGACAGAAAGTATCCAGAGAGTGGGATCTTCACTTCCATCCGTCTGCACTACTATTGAAAACATGGACAGGGCTGAGAGAGCTGGAATTGAAGTATTGCAAAAAAGAGAAACCTAGTAAGGAAATGGGCTTAATAGGAGATGGATGGACAAAACTGCTATCAACTTGGGGAAGGCATCCAAAACATTGCTTAACAACGTCTTAATTGTCTATGTATTCTATAGTTGAAGGGCCAGGTTATTTCACCAATCTCAGCCAATGTTTCTCCGGACTCAGTCTACATACTCATTTATTTCCGTCTTCTTTTTTTTTCCCCCTGGAAGTTCTTAAGAGCAGGAAAGTAGATAGCACAATGATGGCCTATTACACTGAAATCATATCTAAGTTCGCGTTTTAATTTTGCCCATGTATGTGGATAAGTATCTTTAATATGTTCACTAGTTTAAAAAAATATTTTGTGTTTCTACATAGGGATGCATCATTGATGGCTATGAGGAGACGTATTGAGGGTCTGACACCTGAAGAAATCCGGAACCTTTCAAGGGATGACATGCACATGCCAACCACAATGGAAGACTTTGAAATGGCTTTAAAGAAAGTATCAAAATCTGTTTCTGCCACAGACATTGAGAAATATGAAAAGTGGATAGAGGAGTTTGGATCGTGTTAGCAAGATTCTGTACTTTGCATTTAATTCTCAGCAAACAAAACCTGCCTTAAGTCTTAAATTGTTTTGAATGATCGTGTATCTTTGTAGCTTTTGAATGTCAGATGCTGTATTTTTAAAAAAAAATCTTTTTGTAATTATTTGATTCTTAAAATAATAAAAGCACAATATTTTGAATCTGTTGCATAACCCTTACAGAGTTGAAAAAAACATTTTATGCTGATGTGTATGGAAAATATTTAAAAAGAATAAAATTGCATTTTCACATATACCTAAAACAGCTCTTATATTTGTAAAGAAAATAACAGATTTCACGTGAAGCCACCAGTTTTCAATAAAGTGTAATCTCTCAAAACTGACAAAATCCCCTATCACTGCAAGTTTTTATCTGTTTTATATTCAATAGATCTCACAAATAGATAAAACAAAATTGACACAGCCTTAACACATTGTTTCTCCCGTAGATTAACTAGCACTTTTATTTTCAAAATGTGCATCCCTGCTTGAGCTTGGTATAAAATAATGGGTGGTATGCCCAGTTATCATTTTTTTTTTCTCAGAAAATTAGTTTGTTTTACAAATACAGTAGGCTGTCGGTTATCCGGCACCTGCAGGGATTGCCAAATGCTGGATAACTGTAGTTTCCGGTTACTTGAGAGTCACTATAAAAAAAGGCCTAACTAATACTATACCCCCTAGAAAACCTTAAACTATCTATTAAATTGCTACTGCTAATTACATTGAGTCATTCAAAGGTTAAAAAAAACACACAGAGACCAAGTTAATTTAAAAAAAGCATTTTATTATACATTACATACATGAGATCGGCCCTTACAGTTATAGATGCTGCAGATTGCAGATCACGTCCATGTTGCTCCTTTTGCCGGTTCCCTGAGGTTCCTGTTGTGCAGGGTCATTTCCTGTTGCTTCAGATTCCGGTTGCGCAGGGTCAAATGCCGGTTGGTTGTGAGTTTATGATAAATGGGGAGTGGTGGTAGGTGCTGGTTGCTTGAGAGTTCAGGATGCTTGAGTTCCAGATAAACAGGAGTCTAATGTATAGCAATTATTTTCATTAATTAATTAACCAGCTGCATAAAGTACATATTGTATAAAAGCATAAATGTAAGTTTTATAAATTAATTTACATATTTAAAAGGATTAGAGAAGATCTAAAAAAGGTTGGACTTGGACTAAATGTTCTTTCAACCTCCATTACTATGCATCAAAACATTTTTTATAAATCTTCTTTATTCTGTGTCTCCTATCATTATTGAATATAATAGGATCTGCCATTTAACATATCCTTTTATTTTCACTATTAATAGCAGCATTTAGTAGCTAATATTTTTGCCTTCCTTTTTTAATGACAAAAAAAAAACACACTTACCGGACTTTTAAAGTTACTTCCCACCTTTTCATTCTCTGACTTTTTTTTTATTTATTTTTTATTTTTAATATATGTCCTTTCAGGATAAATGACATTTTCTGCCCTAAAAAAATATTTCAACATATTTGCTGGAATTTTCTGTAAAATGTTCTCTTTCCAAAAACAATAGGTCTTTCAGGTGGTTTTAAAAATAATTTTATGGATCATCCGAATGGTATAAAAGAACAGAATTATTAGTAAACAAGTATGTGACTTTCTGGCTACGAAAAAACGATAATGGGAACCTTTTACACCATTGGAAGGCTAATTTAAAAATCCTAAGAAACCACCTGGGGGACCAATTGATTCGGGATAATATTCTTAACAGAAAACTCCAGGTTGCCTTTGCTACAGGCATTCATAATACTTTGGCAGCATTGTATGTTAGAGAGGCATTTACATTTCATAAAACAAGATTATTAAGACCACCACCTACTTTTGACTTCAGCAGCATGTATCCAATAAAATACGGCACATGTCATGAGCTGGCTTGGTGGGTATCTAAGGTTACATGTAGGCATTCTGCAAACACATCAACCATCACTGTCATGGGTAAAACTTGCAATTTATCCCACTTTGAAAAGGAGATGTTCGTTGGCTTTTGCTGCCAAGGGTGGCAGTATTTCTGAATCCGTGTAGTTGTGTGAACTGTTCACATGCTGCTGTGGTTAAAGTGTACGGTGACTGGACAAACGGCACCATTTCAAATAAACGGCATCAAAACTGTGCACCATGTGCCATTGATGTCAGAGGTGAAGGGTGGCTCTGAAGCAAACTGCTGCTCATTGCACTCATGCAAATTGAAGCGGTTTTTGATGATGAACCCTAATCAGCATGACCGTACCGAAATTGGACCTCTTCTGATTGGTTAAGGGTTGCCTTCTCAGATGAGTCACATTTTCTGCTCCATCAACTGGATGGACGTTGGCATGTGAGGCTCGAGACCTCCATGAACAAACATGTACCATTGCTGGAAGAACACAAGCTGATGGCGGCAGCCTTATGGTCTGGGGAATGATTTCTTGGCATTGTCTGGGTCCACTCACACCTCTGGTAGCCACACTTAGCCGATTGGGTTATCTATCCACCCTTGCAGATCAAGTACACCCATACCTGTTGACTATTTTCCCTGGAGTGGATGGGATCATCCAGCAGGACAATGCAACATGTCATACAGTCAGAATTGTACAGAAATGGTTGGAGAAGCACGACAACGACTTCCAACTATTTCCCTGGCCTCCAAATTCTCCGGACTCGAACCTCATCAAGCAACTGTGGCACCACCTTGATCGCCATGTTTGCAGTGTGAATCCTCCACCACGCACTCATCAGCAGCTGTCTGATGAACTGCAGTCTGCATGGCCAAAGATACCCTTGCCAACCTTCCAGCATCTTATTGATTCACTACCGCACAGTCCATCACCTTTACCTTTAGCTTCTTTAGCAAGGCAGTGGTCATCTTGGAGCTGTGTTTTGTGTCGTTATCATGTTGGAATACTGCCCTGTGGCCCAGTCTCCGAAGGGAGGGGATCATGCTCTGTTTCAGTATGTCACAGTACATGTTGGCATTCATGGTTTCCTCAATGAACTGTAGCTCCCCAGTGCTGGCAGCACTCATGCAGGCCGAGACCATGACACTGCCACCACCATGCTTGACTGGAGGCAAGAAACACGTCTTTGTACTCCTCAACTGGTTGCCGCCACACACGCATGACACCATCTGAACCAATTAAGTTTATCTTGACCTCATCGGACCACAGGACATGGTTCCAGTAATACATGTCCTTAGTCTGCTTGTCTTCAGCAAACTGTTTGTGGGCTTTCTTGTGCATCATCTTTGGAAGAGGCTTCGTTCTGAGACAGCCATTCAGACCAATTTGATGTGGTGTGCGGCGTATGGTCTGAGCACTGACAGGCTGACCCCCCACCCCTTCAACTTCTGTAGCAATGCTGGCAGCACTCATATGTCTATTTCCCAAAGACAACCTCTGGATATGACGCAGAGCAGGTGTACTCAACTTCTTTGGCCGACCATGGCTAGGCCTGCTCTGAGTGGAACCTGTCCTGTGAAACCGCTGTATGGTCTTGCCCACCGTGCCGCAGCTCAGTTTCAGGGTCTTGACGATCTTCTTAAAGCCTATACCATCTTTATGTAGAGCAACAATTCTTTTTTTCAGATCCTCAGAGAGTTTTTTGCCATGAGGTGCCATATTGAACTTCCTGTGACCAGTGTGAGAGGGATAACAAATTTAACACATCTGCTTCCCATTTACACCTGAGATCTTGTGACACTAACAAGTCACATGACACCGGGGAGGGAAAATGGCTTATTGGGATATTTTGATGGGACAGCAAATTTACACTGTTTTACAGGGTGTACACTTACTACTTTACATTGTAGCAGAGTGTCATTTCTTCAGTGTCACTTGAAAAGATATAATAAAATATTTACAAAAATGTGAGTGGTGTACTCACTTTTGTGAGATACTGTGTGTGTATATATATATATATATATATATATATAGTGATGTCGCGAACATAACATTTTCGGTTCGCGAACCGCGAACACGAACCGCCGCAAATGTTCGCGAACCGGCGAACCGCCATAGACTTCAATGGGCAGGAGGATTTTAAAACCCACAGGGACTCTTTCTGGCCACAATAGTGATAGGAAAGTTGTTTCAACGGGACTAACACCTGGACTGTGGCACTCCCACCGAAAATTACATAGTTGATGCAGAGTCTGGTTTTAAGCCATAAAGGGCATAAATTACCTAACATTCCTAAATTGTTTGGAATAACATGCTTTAAAACATCAGGTATGATGTTGTATCAATCAGGTAGTGTAAGGGTTAGGCCCTCTTCACAGTGACAGACCAAACTCCCCGTTTAACGCACCGCAAACAACCGCAAATAGTCCTGTTACAGCACCTATCAGGGGGCGTGTATAAAGCCTGGATTTTTAGAACCGGGAGATGGAAAAAGATGCTTGGTTGGTCGTATCACTTCAATTTTGGGGCACGACAGTGCAATCAAAGGTGCCACCAGATAGGAGTGGCATGTTTGTAAGTACTACTCTTATCAGTTTAATACTTGTTACGTCACCTATCGGGGGGCGAGTATAAGGCCTGGATTTTTAGAACCGGTAGATGGAAAAAGATGCTTGGTTGGACGTATCACTTCAAATTTGGGGCACTTTGTGACATTAGCTTCTTACGCTCAAGCATGTCCTTTACAGGCACCTGGCTATGGGAAGATGAGCAGGAACTGGCAGAGTGGCGGATGGTTGAGAGGGGGCAAGGAGGACAGCAGTGGTTGATGTGGCTGATGATGCTGGACCAGGAGGAGGATGGCGGCTTTGAGTTTGTGTGCTGCTTGTACTCATGTGTTGGTCTGGAGTCACCCAAACATTAGGTCTCAACCTGTAGAGGATAAGGGAACCAGGCTACTCTAGACCTCATTCATCATTACAGGTTTTGACAGATTGGTACTATGCGTGCAAGCTACTGTGACAACAGATATGAGTGGCACTGTGCACTTGCAGAAGTTGGCAGAGTAGACACTGTAGGTCTGACACACACGCTTGCAGACAACTAACTGCTATGCAATCTATTACAGTAGACATTTTTTGTTTTAAATGTACACTACTGTTACACCATATGAGTGGTGTGTTAAGTAGTACTACTCCCATCAGTTTAATCCCTGTTATGTGCCTTTTTTGGGGGTTTGGTTGTTGAAGCCACAGTGCAGCACCAGAGGCCAGAAAAATTAGGCATGTACACATGCCTGAAAAATTAGGTATTGTTGATCTTGCAGCGAGCAGAGAAGATGGTAGGCCTGATTCAACGCCCCATCCCCGCATATCCACACTCAGATTCAGGGGGCGACCCTTACAAGGCCACGGGCCGAAGATATAAAGGGGGGCCATTCCAAATAAGCACACAAGAGGGGACAAAGGTAGTGAAGGGGACATAGAGGCCCATGGACTGACGGTCGCCATCTTGGCAGGAAAAGGGCCCAGCAATTAAGCCAAACTGACCCAGCACAGGCAGCTACTTGAGTCAAACACTGTACAATTACACCTTAATAAAGCTGAAACATGCAGCAGCAAGGATTCTAAATGGCCACACAGGGACAAGGAGGCTAACAGCCCCCACAGTCTCTGCACCACTCTTTTTAACAGATAACCCAAGGGGCTAACCAGGAACCTTGCCCACATAAAAAACAGAATTTTATTGGAGGAATTATTAGTGTCTTTACCCCCCAAGAGAGGACATAATATACGGTATCTTTAGACTACCTGATGGACAAACCTCCTTTAGCCCCAATGCTATCCAAGAAACATTTCAAAACTTTTATCAGACCATATATTCATCCCAATCCCGCTGCAGCGGATCTGACATAGAGTCCTTCCTACTACAGCAAGAAGTCCACAAAATACCTGTACCTCAATTGGACAGCTTGAACCTAGACATATCCCAAGAGGAAGTTAAATCTACAATCCAAGATCTTAAATTTGGCAAGTCCCCAGGGCCAGACGGTTTTACTCATCTGTACTATAAGAAATTTGAGTCCTTGCTTACCCCCGCACCTAACATCTTTGTTTAGCGCTATAGTAAATGGAGAACATATGCCCCCTTAATTGAATCAGGCCGACCTCATAGTCTTTCCAAAAGAGGATAGGGACCCTTTAGGGGTTAAAAATTATCGCCCCATACCCCTGATAAATGTGGATGTCAAGATCCTAGCTAAAATTATGGCCAAACGAATATCTAACTTTTTACTGGACTAAATACACAAGGACCAAACGGGGTTCATTCCTTTCAGAGAGGCAGGAGATAATGTAAGGAGGGTTCTGAACGCCCAGTTCTTGGCTCAACACTATAACAACCCAGTTTGCCCTCTAGCCCTAGACATAGAGAAGGCTTTTGATACGGTGGAATGGCCATATATGTACAAAATGCTAGATAAGTTTGGATTTGAGGGACACTTTCTCAACCTGCTCAGAAGGTACTACAACTCACCAGTAGCTAACTTAAAGATACCAGGGGACCATAAGGCCAAAATCCAAGTACAGAGAGGGACTAGGCAGGGATGCCCACTCTCCCCACTGCTCTTTGCTCTTGCCATTGAACCCCTAGCGCAGGCAATCAGAACCAACTATGCCATCCAGGGGGTTCAAGTAGGACACCATCAGTTTAAGTGTTCACTTTTCGCGGACAATATGCTTTGCACCCTGACCAAGCCCCTTCTCTCTATACCAGCACTCATGTCCACTATAAAAGACTTCAGCTAAATCTCGGGCCTCCAATCCTTGCAAAAGGATATTTCTCTTTCAATGGAATCCTGCTTACTGGGGATACAC
Source organism: Discoglossus pictus (assembly GCA_027410445.1). Taxonomy (NCBI): domain Eukaryota; kingdom Metazoa; phylum Chordata; class Amphibia; order Anura; family Alytidae; genus Discoglossus; species Discoglossus pictus. Next base: position 182,440,349 of record CM050165.1, read on the forward strand.
ATAAAAAAAAACTTATCTCAATCCTAGAACAAGCTATTCCAATTAATGGCTTTAGCATTCAAAATACACATAGCTACCCGGGCCCGGATGGATTTACAAATCTCTATTACCAAACTTTTATAGACTTGTTATTACCCCACTTAGCCACACTTTTCAATCAAATTTTAGAAGGCTCTCCCATGCCACAAGAACTAAACCATGCAAATATGATATGTTTCCCGAAAGAAAGACGAGACCCATTAGAACTTAAAAATTACTGCCCCATATCACTCCTAAACGGGGATATAAACATTTTGGCCAAATTAATGGCAAACAGGATTTCGCGATTTCTCCCCTCCATAATCCATAAAGACCAAACAGGGTTTATCCCCCATAGACAAACGGGGGACAATATCAGACGGACACAAAATTTAATCTCATGGTCATCCGAACATCAAATACCCATATGCCTTTTGGCGTTAGATATAGTAAAGGCCTTTGATACGTTGGAATGGCCTTATTTAAAAGCAGTATTACAGAAATTTGGGTTTGCAGGCAAATTTATGAACTTGATAGGTACATACTACAAATCCCTGTCAGCCAGATTAAAACTCCCGGGAGATCGCTTACAACACATAAAGATTTAAAGGGGAAAAAACAAATTTTTAGATTTATTTGGAATCATAAAGCCCCGAAGATCTCAAAAAATAATATGTGTAGACCAAAAGGGATAGGGGGCCTATCGTGCCCGAATCTCAAACTGTATTACAAGGCAGCTAAGCTGGCTTTCATTCCTCTGGCGCATTCTCCCACACATCAGCCGCTCTGGGTATTTATGGAAAATGTAAGCATGTCACCTTATACATGGGATACAGTAATATGGATTCCAGGCCTATATACTTTTTTGAGAAACTTGAAAAACCCGTTGATTAAGCACTCATTAAAAATATGGACGAAGATGAACTGGACACAAAAACTGGACACTCGGGTATCAGATTTTACCCCTATCATACCCAATCCCCACTTTAAGATACATCTTCCAGAAAGCTCTCTCAGTTGGTGGAAGTCTCAGAACCTACTAAGGGTTGGTCCATGGTGGCATGACGACAAAATAATGACCTTTGAGCGGGTGAGAGATAGATACAATTTACCCCTGGCTGAACACTATAATTTTTGCAGGATACATCATTTTATATATACGATAGGTGGTAGGAGAACCCCCCAAAGAAACACCTGGCTACTCAAAAAATGTAGGGATTCCGCCTTTCAGCCTGGTATTATTAGCCTCATGTATGAACTATTTAATGAAAACTCATGGGCAAACAAACCAGACTATACCAAAGCCTGGGAGAGGGATTTGGGCACCGAGTTGGCAGACAGCACATGGGATAAAAGTTGGCGAGGCTTAAGTAGGGGATCTTTAAATTATAGTCTGCTTGAGACTTCAATAAAGGTCCTACACAGGACATATATTACTCCTTTTAAGCTAAATAAATGGGATCCAAAACGGAGCAGCTCATGTTTTAGGAACAGTGGTAATGAGGCTACATTTATTCATGTCTGGTGGGAGTGTTCGGCAGTCATAAGACTATGGGAAGAAACATGTTTACTAGCTTCTAAAATGTTTAAGATTCAGATTTCTGCTAATATAGAAAACTGCATGCTGGGTGTTCCGCATGTCTGTCTCTCGCCCCCTCAAAATAGGCTATTAAAGTTCATCATGTTGGCCACAAAGAACCATATAGCCAGGCAATGGAAATCGGATACCCTACACTTTCAGGTGGTTAAAAATAAATTAAACTTTATCCTTATAAATGAACGCCTTACCCATTTAGTAGACAACTCCATGGATACATTTTGAGATATGTGGTCTCCGTGGCTGCAATTAAAGGATAGCATATCATCTGGAGACAATTAAAGAAATTTAGGTCCGGAATAAGGGGTTCCCCTAAATGGGAGAGGATATTTTCAAGAGAACGGGATGGATGGAGGTGTGTGTGGATCCTTAGAGGGGCGGAGGACGGAGGTAAGTGCTATATTTTACATCATAATTATGTAAAAAAGGAGGATGTTTGTGGACCTTTCCCTTTCCCAACATGTTAAATGTTAAAACTAGTTATTTTTTTTCCCAATTATAGTCGGATTCAAGACTTAAAGGGAATCAACTTAAAACAAACTGAATTAAAGCTATATTAATAACTGAAAAGTAAAAAAAAATATATATTTTTAGGCTACAGGTACAACCAAATCCAGATAACATACTAGCCCTGGATATGGTATAAGCTCCAAGATTATGGAATGGAAAGGGGTAAACTGAGTATTAATAGAGATAAGGTAACTCAGTGATGTATTAACATGTATGGATATATATGTAACATGGAAATGGTTGTTTGAATATGATATATTACCTGACCTAATAAAATATTTTTTGAAAGAAAAAATACACATAGCTAGTAGTTGGAAAACCCCAAATTAAAACTTTCAGAAATTAATAAAAAAAATCAACTATTTACTGCTCAACGAGAGATTAAACCATGTAGTCTTGGATAGAATCACCCAGTTCCAGACAATTTGGGATCCCTGGATAACATCCCCATTTAGTGCCCCCCTAATATAATAAAACATTTGTTAATGGTTGAAGCGACTCGGGGGGAAGGACGGGGAGTGGGGGAGCCCTGGAGGAGACCCTTCAGAAGCAACCAGCGGCAAAATCATCCGAGGAAAGGAGAGGTCGCCTACTGAAGCCTGCCCTAGGGTAACCCAAGGGCGATTGAGCAGGTTAGATATTGTAAATAATAAGCTACTGCTGGAGTGATGATAGATAATAGGACTTTAGTATTGTCTGTTTTACCATGTCTTAGGTTTCTCTTAAAAATTGCAATCACAGTAAAAAAAAAGAAAATTTATTAACCAAAAAAGTAAAAAAAAGAAAGCGTAGCCAGCTAATTTTAACAAAATGTCTTCATTGTAAATATGTATTTTTGCACAACTGTTGTGTTATGCAAGACTGTTCAATATGCTTTCTTTTTCATTACATGCCGTACGCCTTCTGACATAAAAATGTAAATTAAAAAATTAAGTATTGTTGCAGCCGCTGCTGTTGCAGCGGCCAGAAAAATTGACCTTTGTTCCCCAGGCAGAAAGTGCCATAAAACATTGCGTCTTCTTGAACCCTAGTTGGTGGCGGATAAGTCACGCAAGTCATCCGGCATTCACAGATAACATACAGCAGCGTGTGGACCATTTTTAGCCGAAGGCAGCTCATCTCATCAGGCCTTTTTCAGTCGAATGTATCGCCCAGTGTCAGTCCCTTCGGGATCCATCCCTCATTCATCTTTATAAAGGTGAGGCAATCTAGACTTTTTTGCCCTAGGCGACTTCTCTTCTCGGTGACAAAACCTCCTGCTGCACTGAAGGTCCTTTCTGACAGGACACTTGAAGCGGGGCAGGCCAGAAGTTCAATTGCAAATTGGGATAGCTCAGGCCACAGGTCTAGCCTGCATACCCAGTAGTCAAGGGGTTCATCGCTCCTCAGAGTGTCGATATCTGCAGTTAAGGCGAGGTAGTCTGCTACCTGTCGGTCAAGTCGTTCTCTGAGGGTGGATCCCGAAGGGCTGTTGCGATGCGTAGGACTGAAAAAGGTCTGCATGTCCTCCATCAACAACACATCTTTTAAACGTCCTGTCCTTGACGGCGTGGTCGTGGGAGGAGGATTACTTTCATTCACCTCTTCCCCTGTTATATTGCCCTTGTGCTGTGACATAACCCTTATATGCTGTGTAAAGCATACTTGTTAATTTGTTTTGGACCTGCTGCATCCTTTCTGACTTGCGTTAATTTGGTAACATTTTAGACACTTTCTGCTTATACCGGGGTCTAGTAGCGTGCACACCCAGTACAGGTTGTTCCCCTTCAGCCTTTTTATACGAGGGTCCTGCGACAGGCACGACAGCATGAAAGACCCCATTTTCACAAGGTTGGATGCCGAGCTACCCATGTCCCGTTCCTCGTCCTCAGTGATCTCGCTGAAGATATGTTCTTTCCCCCAGCCACGTACAACACCACGGGTACCAGATAGGTGACAACGAGCACCCTGGGATGCCTGTTGTGATTGGTCTTCCTACTCCCCCTCAAAGCCACATTCCTCCTCTGACTCCTCTTCCTCACAATCCTCTTCCAGCGTTGCCGCAGGTCCAGCAAGCAATGCTGATAAGGCTGTTTCTGGTCGTGATGGTGACCACAACTCTTCCTCTTTCTCGTCACGCTCATCTAGGGCCTGATCCAGCACTCTTCGCAGGGCACGCTCCAGGAAGAAAACAAATGGTATGATGTCGCTGATGGTGCCTTTGGTGCGACTGACAAGGTTTGTCACCTCCTCAAAAGGACGCATGAGCCTACAGGCATTGCGCATGAGCGTCCAGTAACGTGGCAACAATATCCCCAGCTCCGTAGAGGCTGTCCTAGCACCCCGGTCATACAAATACTCGTTAATGGCTTTTTCTTGTTGGAGCAGGCGGTCGAACATTAGGAGTGTTGAATTCCAACGTGTGGGGCTGTCACAAATCAAGCGCCTCACTGGCATGTTGTTTCGCCGCTGGATATCTGAAAAGTGCGCCATGGCCGTGTAGGAACGCCTGAAATGGCCACACACCTTTCTGGCCTGCTTCAGGACGTCCTGTAAGCCTGGATACTTATGGACAAAGAGTTGTACTATCAGATTACACACATGTGCCATGCACGGCACATGCGTCAACTTGCCCAAATTCAATGCCGCCAACAAATTTCTTCCGTTGTCACAAACCACTTTGCCAATCTCCAGTTGGTGCGGAGTCAGCCATTGATCCACCTGTGCGTTCAGTGCGGACAGGAGTGCTGGCCCGGTGTCACTCTCTGCTTTCAGGCAAGTCAACCCCAAGACGGCATGAGACTGCCGTATCCGTGATGTGGAATAGTATCTGGGGAGCTGGGGGGGTGCCGTTGATGTGGAGCAAGATGCAGCAGAAGAGGACTCAGCTGAGGAGGTTATGGAAGAGGATGCAGTAGGAGGAGTAGAGGAGGTGGCAGCAGGCCTGCCTGCAAGTCGTGGCGGTGTCACCAACTACTCTGCAGAGCCACTCATTCCATGATTGGCAGGCGTCATCAGGTTTACCCAATGCGCAGTGTAGGTGATATACCTGCCCTGACCATGCTTTGCAGACCAGTGGTCAGATGGACCCTTGCCCCAACACTGTGTGCCAGAGATGCCATTACTTCCTTTTGCACAATCGAGTACAGGTTGGGGATTGCCTTTTGGGCAAAGAAATTTCGGCCGGGTACCTTCCACTGCGGTGTCCCAATCGCTACAAATTGTTTGAACGCCTCAGACTCCACCAGCTTGTATGGTAAAAGCTGGCGGGCTAAGAGTTCAGACAAGCCAGCTGTCAGACGCCGGGCAAGGGGGTGACTTTGTGGCATTGGCTTCTTATGCTCAAACATGCCCTTGACAGACACCTGACTGTGGGGAGATGAGCAGGAACAGCAAGAGGCGAGAGACGGAGTGGCGGATGGTTGAGAGGGGGCAAGGAGGACAGCAGTGGTTGACGTGGATGAAGATGCTGGACCAGGAGGAGGATGGCGGCTTTGAGTTTGTGTGCTGCTTGTACTCATGTGTTGATCCCATTGGCGTTTGTGATGTGACATTATGTGCCTTCGCAAAGCAGTTGTACCTAGGTGGGTGTTGGACTTCCCACAACTCAGTTTCTTTTGGCACAGGTTGCAAATGGCATCGCTGTTGTCAGAGGCAGACACACACAAAAAATGCCACACTGCTGAGCTCTGCGGTGACGGCATTCTGGTGGTGGCAACAACATGCGTTTATTGGCGTGCTGTCTGGCTGACCCCGGGTGCTGATGCATGCTGTCTGACTGTGCCACTAGCTCGTTGTGATGACCTCCCTCTGCTTCCAACTCGTCTCCTCCTCCTCTCTGTTTCCCCATCTGAACTTTCCCCCTGTTCTTCTTCTCTTCTAGCGGGCACCCACGTGACATCCACGGATGCATCGTCATCATCCGCCTCACTTGTATCTGACAACTGAACAAAGGAAGCAGCAGCAGGTACATCATCATCATCACATCGTACATACATGTGTGTACTGCTGCCTGACTGAGACATATCCCTGTTATCTACATCCTCTGGCAATAATGGTTGCGCATCACTCATTTCTTCAAACTGATGTGTAAATATTATATAATATGTGTAAATATTCTGACTGATCAATTGAATCGGCTGTAATACTAGTGTTGGTGGTGGCGGCAGGCGGGCGAGTGGTAACTTGAGAGGTGCCCGAAGCTAAGCTGGAGGAGGATGGTGCGTCTAGGTTCCAAGCGGAAGCTGTAGAAGATTGGGTGTCCTGTGTTAGCCAGTCAACTACGTCCTCTGAACTTTTCAAGTTCAGGGTTACTGGCCTCTGAACACTGGGCATTATTGTAGGGCCAAAGGGAATCACCGCATCACGACCACGACGGCCCCTGTGGGTAGTCCTGCCTCTGCTTGTCATTTTTTTTCTGATTAGTGGTACTATGCATGCAAGCTACTGTGACAACAGATATGAGTGGCGTGCACTTGCAGAAGTTGGCAGAGTAGACGCTGTAGGCCTGACACAGACGATTGCAGACAAGTAACTGCTATTCAATGTATTACAGTCAAAATTGTATTCTTTGTTTAAATGTGCACTACTGACTGTTACACCAGATATGCGTGGTGGCACTGACTGGGCAAGTGGGCACAGTATACGATGTGAGCCTAAGACACACACGCTGGCAGGCAGGCAAATGAAATTAGATTACACAGAAAAAAAATGTTGTTTTTTCTAAATGTAGAGTGCTGGTACACCACTAGATTGGATTGGTTGAACTTGGCACAATACTTGTAAACCTGACACACACACTGGCTAGCGGTCAGGCAAATGAACTTAGATTTGCGGTCAGGCAATTGAACTTAGATTTAAGAAAATAAAATTATTGTTTTTTTAAATGTAGACTGCTGGTACACCACTAGATTGGATTGGTTGAACTTGGCACAATACTTGTAAGCCTGACACACACACTGGCTAGCGGTCAGGCAAATTAACTTAGATTTGCGGTCAGGCAATTGAACTTAGATTTAAGAAAATAAAATTATTTGTTTTTTAAATGTAGACTGCTGGTACTCCAACTAGATTGGATTGGTTGAGCTTGGCATATTATTTGTAAGCCTGACACACACACTGGCTAGTGGTCAGGCAAATGAACTTAGATTGGCGGTTAGGCAAATGAACTTAGATTTAAGAAAATAAAATTATTGTTTTTTTAAATGTAGACTGCTGGTACCCCAACTAGATTGGATTGGTTGAACTTGGCACAGTACTTGTAAGCCTGACACACACACTGGCTAGCGGTCAGGCAAATGAACTTAGATTTGCGGTCAGACAAATGAACTTAGATTTAAGAAAATAAAATTATTGTTTTTTTAAATGTAGACTGCTGGTACCCCAACTAGATTGGATTGGTTGAACTTGGCACAGTACTTGTAAGCCTGACATACACACTGGCTAGCGGTCAGGCAAATGAACTTAGATTGGCGGTTAGGCAAATGAACTTAGATTTAAGAAAATAAAATTATTGTTTTTTTAAATGTAGACTGCTGGTACCCCAACTAGATTGGATTGGTTGAACTTGGCACAGTACTTGTAAGCCTGACACACACACTGGCTAGCGGTCAGGCAAATGAACTTAGATTGGCGGTCAGGCAATTGAACTTAGATTTAAGAAAATAAAATTATTGTTTTTTTAAATGTAGTCTGCAGGTACACCACTAGATTGGATTGGTTGAACTTGGCACAATACTTGTAAGCCTGACATACACACACTGGCTAGTGTTCAGGCAAATGAACTGAGATTGGCGGTCAGGCAAATGAACTTAGATTTAAGAAAATAAAATTATTGTTTTTTTAAATGGAGACTGCTGGTACACCACTAGATTGGATTGGTTGAACTTGGCACAAAACTTGTAAGCCTGACACACACACTTGCTAGCGGTCAGGCAAATGAACTTAGATTGGCGGTCAGGTAAATGAACTAAGATTTAACAAAATAAAAGTTTTGTTTTTTAAAAGTAGACAACTAGTAAACAAGATTGTATTGGTTGCACTGTGCACACACAGTATAAGTTGTGAGTCTGACACACACACTTGCTAGCAGGGGCTAGCAGGGAGACAGGCAAATGAAGTTAGATTAGACAGAAAAAAACAAACAAAAAAATTATGTTATAGCCCTAAAAAGGGCTTTTTGGGGTGCTGTGTTTACAGCAGAGATCTGATGAGTCTTTCAGCACTGCACTCGACACTGAATAAACTTGCCTAGCTATTGATTTCCCTATTCAATCAGCATCACCTACACTCTCCCTCCTCTCAGTAAGACTGCAAGTTAGTTATGATTCCAAAATGGCTGCTGTCCATGAGGTAGAAGGGTCTGGAAGGCAGGGTATGATGCTGATTGGCTGGAATGTGTCTGCTGACTGTGAGGTGCAGGGTCAAAGTTTGCTCAATGATAAAGTATAGGGGCGGATCGAACATCGCATATGTTCGCAGTTCGCTGCGAACGCGAACATGCTATGTTCGCCAGGAACAGTCCGCCGGCGAACTATTCGCGACATCTCTCTCTCTCTCTCTCTCTCTCTATATATATATATATATATATATATATATATATATATACACCCACAGGGATTTGTAGATGCCGGATACATGTAGTTTCTGGTTGCTTGAGACTCACTATTAAAAGAGGCCTAGATTAGCTGCAAGGATGCTCTGCGAAGTATATTTGTCAGTGAGAGCTGTTCTAGCAGCAGCAGCTTTCACTCCTCACTTACACCCTGGTACATTCAATCCCGGGGAATGTAATGCCAACACTGCACTGGCTCAGTCACTCAGGCCTGTCGGCTTCCAGGTAACATTGAATTGCAGAGATGTACAGTGGATGAAATCTAGGTGCCTGTACGCATTTTGTGGCATGACAACCTGGCTCCTGTCATTTGTTGAGCCCTGTAAACAGCATATTGAATTTAAATGGTATATTTATATAGTATAACCGAAGTAACTAAATATAAAGCATACATTTAAATAGGTACATTTTGGAGTTTTAACAACTTAAGACATGTTTTGCTCTTTATGTGATGTAAGGCACATTTATAAAAATAGCTGCATAACTTGGCCCAGTAAGTTGGGCACTGTAGAGGGATCTGTGCTTTTTTTACACAGAGAAAAAAAAAGTCAGTTTCTTTCAGATGGAAAATTCATTTATATGTGCAGAGGTCAAGTAAAAAAATAGTTGATCATTTGTGAGAAAAAGTACACTGAACTGTTTAGACCTTGACATTTAAGATCTGCAGTTAATAGGCAGCAAAAAGGAACACATAAACGTTGAGATTAATTGTGATTAAAAAAACAAACAGTTTCTGAGCCTTCAAATTGTTTTTTTTTTAGGGGGGGTTGCATAAGTTGTTTCCTATGTACTCCGATCCTTAAAATTACACAATTACTTATGAAGTGTTATTAAAATATCTGATCATAGCTTACAGTTTGAGAAGAACAATTGCAAGGGATCAGGTATTTTTTAATTAGAATGCTTGTACTTGCATTTGCAATTGCACTCACAATTTGGTAAAGACATTTTATAAAAAGCATTTTCCTTATACATTATGGCTCGTGATAAGCAATGATAGGAATTTCCTGGAACAAGCGATCTATTATTTGCTTAAATGCAAGAATGTGCCACTTATTGTTTTATAGTGCAGCAGACAACACAGACTCAATCAACCATTGTTGATAAAGCATATTTTACTTATTACTTGTCAGAGAGATCTAAATAAATACAACTTCTTCATATAAAAGGTGCCATAGTATCTAAGCAAGGTCAGAAATTGATATCAGCTATTCTCTCCACTCATGGAAAGGTTATCGGTGTTCTGAAACCAAACTTTAGGATTGTTTGAAAAGAGATGGTATTGTTGGGTCATGTTTTATAGGTCATGAGTGTTTTCCATTGAAAGGGTGGTTGATTTTATCATTGGAGGGTGAGAGGTAGGCGGTTTTTACTTTATTCTATTTTTGGCTTTTTATAAGTTTTTATAATGATTTATTTGTGTTTCATTTTCAACATTTATTATATTTAACATTTTGATGTTAAGCTAATTGACCTACCACCCAAGCAAATATGTTTATCTCGAATCATAGACAGAGTCCTTAGACTATAAAGAGAATATTTGTTTGCTAATCCAATTGTAGCAAAGGTGGTTCGGAATCCCAAACTCAGACCACAATATCAGGATTCTTTTCTGTATACATGCCAGAAATTCCCAATGGATTTGGCTGTTAAAGGTATATCTAAGATTAGTTGTTTTACCTTTTTCAAATCTAACACATGTTGCTTATATCAAGATCTTAAAAGACTGTTCACTGGGGTAGCTGTGGCCAGCAAGATAGAGGGTTTGAATGCTTTGTATCTTTTAATATGCTGTGTGATGTTGTATAGTGCAGTGTAATTTTCCCCTGTTATAGAGTATTGTGTCATGGCTATGGACTGGAAGGCAATAACTATTATTGACTATTTTAAGGGTAGGCCTTTAAGGGTAGGCTATTGTGGGTGAGTTATTGTTTTGGTTTTAAAGGTGTCTGAAAGAAGAATAAAGTTAGTCTCTGTCTGAACACTAATCAATGGTGTGCTTTTTGAATGATGGACTATCCTACACAAAGGCATAGAAAAAATTGGTTATTATTTATTTCATAAGTTAGTAACCTTGGAATTGAGATAAGCACAAAACCTCACCACTCAGGAATTGGTCCTGCAAGCTAAAGCAGGAGAGTTAGAGGTGTACATGGTCTATTCAACTCCAGGTAGTGACACCAGTTTTTAGATGTGGGGTGTCAGGGAAATGTAAACAGTCAAGTTATTGCACTCTTAGTATAAATCCTCTACTGCTCTCTAGACTAGCAATAGTTCCCAAATCAGTCATCAAAGAAACTTAGACAGACAAATTTCCAAATCTAAGTCTAGCAAAAGTAACCTTTAAAACATGGTCTATGGCAGGTGTCTGCAATATCTTATAATTAAAGAGCCCATCTATTTATCAATGTATAGGACCATCATAATTTAGGAACACCAAGTATCAAACATCACAATAACACACATATTGAATAGATCTTGCTCATTTAGCTTTTAGTAACAAATTAAGCAAATTAACACTTAACTGACTTCACAGTTAAAAATTAGCTAAATTAATGCTGATGAATTTAGCCTTGAAAGAAGAGCCATATGTTTATCTTTACTCAGCCACATTGTATCTAGAGTCAAAGGCTGATGACCCCTGGGCTAAGGTAATTTTTTTTATCTTTTGCAGCACTCATTTTTCTGAAAATTTTTACAAAGTTTTAAACATATTTTCTTCAATACATGAAAGAATGTTTGGGGTAAGGATGGGGTCTGCATATATGTATGTACCTATAGGTTGTAGGACTTACAATGACAGTGTCCAAGAGCAGAGGTTTGTGATACAGGCAGTGTCAGGGTCCAACAACGACAAGGTCAGCACAAGGTAAAACAAGTCATGCCATAAACCTTTAAAAGTATAAATTGCATCAAGTATAATAAAAGCCCCTTAAATCCAATAGGAAGTTATGAACTATTACTATTTTTAAATAAAATTCACTTATTAGCTGAATAAAATCTGAGTGCTGTTGATCATGTGGCTGACTGAATTACATGCGAGTAACAAGTTTAGCACTGAAAGAAGCTCCTGGAGATTTAGTAGAAGGGACCATCACATAAGCCAATATTTCTGGCATTAAGTGGGGTTAATACATTTATATGGTAAGAGGAGGTGCACAGGGGGTTATTTTGTTCAGGAAAGAGGCAGGTGCTTGGCCCTTCCTCTTTCATCTCTTCCACTGAAATGCTGGAGACAAAAAACACCCCCATCCTCCTGACATTTTATCTTTGTGTTCATAAGAGTACTGTTTGATTGGATTAAAATATTTAAAAAAGGATGTTAAAAATGTTGTTGTTTTTATTACCTGACAAAAGATTGTCAGCTGTTGCTAATTCTCCCAGCTCTCATTACCTTGGTTGGATTATTTTTTGATAGAGTAAGATGCCATCAGAAAAATTATTGTATAGACAATTAACAGAGGTTATTTTGTGGCATGCAGTAGGGTGGATCTCAGGACTCTAATCTTTTGCGGAGGGCTGAAGGGGGTATCTAGCCTGATGATTGGGCCTAAGGCCTTGTGACTACAGTACCCGTCCATCAAGTAATCTTAAAACTGGAGTTTATAGAACCTGGTGGTATTCCTTTATTGGGTCTCTTACATTGTAAAATAAAAGCTGTGTCCATGTTAAACCCAAAGCAAGCTGTTCGTGTTTTTTTGTGAGAGTGATATTAAGAAGAGCAGGGAAGGAGAGCATCATGAAAACAGCATAACATTTTTAGATCAAGCCTCTGATTTCTTGAATAGCCAATTAGATGCATGAAAATTCACATCAGTGTGACTACTGTGTATATTTACTAGTAGCCACCCATACCATATTGTCAGTTATTACAGTCTATATAAGAAATTATATTTTTAATGCTTGCTATTTTATTGGGTGTGTGTGCTATCCAGCCCAACTGAATTGGTGTACGAATGCCAAAATCAAAGATGGACCTGTTTGGCAGACATGCCTAATATGGGCACACTGGAACTATTTGGATAGATGGAAGCTTGCTCCTAAATTTTAAAATACCTATGAAGGTCTGCTACAAAGTGTCATGGGCCACTGTTCCTGGAAACCTATATGTCACTGAACTGAACCAGCTGGACAATCCCTGCTTAGACAATACCGCCAGTTAGGTTGTAGTTCTGGATCTGTAAAGTATTCAGCACTGAGGACGTCTCTTCAAATGTATGATCAGGATCATGCTATCGTAGTTTCCTAAAGTAAAATAAAAGGTTTTCCTTTCCGTTAACATCAACTTGTGAATTGCTATCTTCTTGGCTTGGAGACACTGGTTGGGTTTGATATAGACTTCTTCCTGGTTAGCCATTTCTGAGGCTGGGGATTTCAATCTGACCAATCGGAGAACTGCCATCCATCAATGGGAAGTAACATAGGAAGAGAGTGGTGCCCGCCTATCTGACTCTTCCAAAAAACCATGGCCAGGGGGAGATGTGTGAGGCGGCACATACTCTGGCCCGCTAGTTGGTAAAGGCTCCACTAAGTCTAATAGGGGAAGGATACATTTTCTGGGTGGGTACGCAGGAACCATCAGATTTTTTAAATACATTTTGATCAGTTAGTATATAGAGTTTTGCACTATATACTAATTAAAGCAGGATTTGTACTTTAAAGTGTGACTGCTTGCCCTGAGCATGTGCGACTGTAGATGTAAAATACTAAAAACTTCTCAATCAATGAGACAAATCACCTTCATCCCTCCTCCTAAACAGACACACACCGTACTGAAGACAAATATAACCTGTGACACAGTAGTGATTGCGAATATGGCATGAATTAAAAAATATAGGTAGTAACTCAGTTTATTGAATGAAATAAATAAGTGCAGTAAATAAATACAAAATGGTTCTACTTTTTATTAAGTAACTTCTTCATTTGATTTCATAACAAACAAGAAAAACATTTTTGTTTAAACAGCTTTAAAATAAATAACATTTGGTTACTTAGCTTTTTTTTTTCTTCCCAAAAAAATTTCAATTATTGAATATGTTTGGAATTTATTAATATTAACATGTTAGATCTTCCAACTTTAAAATGCCAAGGTGGTGTCATACAGTGTTTGTGATGAGGACATGATGTTCAACCCTGCATTTAAGACAGCAAGATCATGATAATGGTAAGGTATAGCGTGCTGCACAAGTGTGTCTACAGTATCTAAGCAAAAGTTATTGCAACCCTCTCCTTTTTTTGGAACAAGGCTTGGTTTCACCATATCCTCAATTATTTTTTATTCAAAACTTTAAAAAAAAAAAAAAAAACGTTTAAAATGTGCTCTTAAGTTCATGATAGAGTAATTTGGACATATATGTCTCTTTAATGTCAAAAAACTGTATTTGAAAGTTTGAATCCCAACTAAGTGCTAAAATATGAGACACAGGAGGAAGTCTAATTAGACCATTTTTCTGCAAAGATGAATTGGAAAGATATTTTGAGGATTTCATATTTAGGTCAATAGTCTAGAGATTTGGAAATATTTGCAGTTTTTGTGATTTCTCTCTCAAAACTGATAATGCTTACTATCACAATCTGTGCTCACCCTATTATAGTATCTCAATGTTCAACTATTTGTTCATTATTGTTATCCGATTGGCTATTTGTTTTTCTAATGATCTCAGAAAATTTTCCAAAACACACATTTACTCTGCACTGGACCAAATCTCCTGAGGAAATAGAGAGAGACATGCTTTGTTCCTATGAAGTAGATTATTATTAGTGTCAGTCAAAATTACATTGTTAAGGTCCATATATACATCATTTCTATGTATGGTCATGCCTAAGATTCAATGAATGGCTTACTCGACATACTACAATAATGGTGTCTTGGAGCCCAGTACAAATGCAATAGTCAGGGCCCCCAACCTGATGCGCACCAATTTTCTGCATCTCCCATAGCAAGCCTTTATGTTAACTGCACATATAGTAGTGAAATATCTTAAATTTGTTTCCGTTATTAAATAAGTATATTTAGGGGTGGACAAAAATATCTAACACTTAGGAGCCAGAAAGGCCCCCTGACAAATGTACCCCCCTTTCCCATCAAAGACCCCAAATTGCGTTATATAATGTAGAAAGTTTAGTTAAAACACACACACATTTGGATTCCTTTGAAATATGTTTTGTGATTTAAAAATTAATTCATATACTAGTGACAAATATTTATTTTTTGTGTGAATGCGGCAGCACTTCACTTTCAAATAGGGAATGTAGAATGGAATATGAAACTAATTTTCATAGCATTGTTTTAATCTGCTATAGGAAGCACTGCATGCGCACAAGACATTTGCCAGTAGTTTATGAAACGATTGGGTTAATGTATGTGGTATGCATTTCAAGGGAATAAAAACAAATGTATGTATAATTAATCACTTTATTTGTACATTATCTTAAAATGTCAAAAATTGCACATTGTATTAAAATCCAGGTCAGAGATACAAAATCTTTGTATGTTGATCAACACTGCTAAGTACATCAGTAACGAAACTCAATGATGAAAAACTAACCATTACACCATGGCTAGTTGAAGAACCAATATATTCCCTTAAATGGCAAGTTCCCCCGAGAATTACGTTTCTTTTATACCACACCTAGAGAAGATTAACTATCTATAGCTATTGAACTTGTTTCTATCAGTGGCACTTAGAATTCTGAGCGGTGTGATCTGATCAGGACCAATCAGGAATTCAAACACTAACCAAGCTACAGTGCTCTCCAGCAGTTCACAATGCGCTATATATAATTATATATATATATATATATATATATATATATATATATATATATATATATATATATATATAAAGGCCTTGTAACAATAAAAAGGCACGTGATAGAACTTTTACACATAGATCTGACCTTCTATAAATATTCTTTCATATAGGAGCAACTTGTGTTTACATGGAAGTTCCCCTTTAGAATGCTACATATTGGACAAGGTTTGTAAATCTGTGTACAATAAGCAGCCATTTGCTATATGGACATTATGAAAACTTTAATATTATCCAAATAAAAAACACAAATTGGTTACTAAACTCAGAGAAGAGAACATGTCTTCGGTTTGGCGTGTGTAACGTGGCTACAAATAATTTCTAGTAATGTGAATCCTACACTAATCAGCGACAGGCAATTTATTTTGCTTTAGTTAAATTAAAACGTTTAAAGAAAAATTGCTGCAAAATAGGAATTATTGGTTAAAGAAAATGAGTATATATATATATATATATATATATATATATATATATATATATATATAGGAGTACAGTTGGTAAGTATTGGCTAGAGATATATCATGTAGTTTGTTATGTTGAAGAGGGGCATGTTCTCCCAATCTAGAGCCTGCATGGGAAGTGTCTGAGAACCTGCTGTTGTCAATCACTGCACTAAATGATCTGCTAAAGAATTAAAAGAATTCAACATAAGATTGAAATGGTGAGATGGCATGTCCTGTCAAATCATATCTACATGTTTTACATATATCAAAATAGATTTTTCAAACTGTCTTTCTGAGCTGTTTTTTTCCAGTTAATTAAAAATGGAAAATATCTAGTAGTGTTTTGTATTAATAAAAAAAATTATATATATATATATATATATATATATATATATATATATATATATAAACATTTATCAGTTTTGAATTACAGCTCTATTTACCCTAAGTCTGGACACAATGCGTATTCAGTAACAAAAAAGGAGTCCACTAATACTCTTGTAATGCTTAGTGTTTTAAGTGCAATCTAAAGCAATGAGAAAAACCTACTGTAATGTCCCATCAAAATAGAGAACAAATGGCTATTTGACTAGGCCACAAGTATTTTTTCACCATAGAAGTGGATATATTAAGTAGAACTAAGTGTGTATTCATCACAGAGGGCCATTTTTATGTACTTGCAGTCTCTGGAGATAGAGTTGTGTAATTTCCCAGTCATATGGCTCGTAGGTTTATTTGTCTGTCTAACTCAGGTAGTCACCCTAAACAAAGATCCTGGGATGACATAAATCCAAGAGTAGACATGTCACTGACAAAACAACACAAACACTGCAATATCTTGTTATTCATAAAATGTTTTCTGTGTCCTGGGCCTTATCCGTCTTCTCCATGTTGGGTGGGATTAAGGGAACATACATGGGCATATCTTTGATTTCACTTGAAAGTAGGATCCCCCTAAAAAAATAAAAATATTAGAAATGAATACAACTCCTCAAGAGATAGATAAGATGACAATTCTTTAACCAAGATCATAGTGTTTGTTCCTTTCAGCACAACAATTTAATGAAAACCTTACGCATATATTTTCATTTAGCAAACTGGTTGCATAAGTAATGTTTGTGGGTGTGTATGCATTTATCCATAGCAGATCCAACTGGTAAATAAATCTATCTACATTTTTTTTTTTTTTTAAGAGGAATGAAAAATTTGATATATACAATGAAACTGTATTTTTGGCCAGTTAGGAGGAACAACATCTATAAATGGTTAGACATTTGATGGAAATTATCAGGCATAAGTGAATGATCATTGTTGGACAACTGCAGCCTGAAAAAATTCACACAACACTCCTTGATAATTAAGTTTGAAAATCCTAAAATCATAGTTGTGGCAACAATGTAAACACCCCGTCGTCTTATACTATAGCTAGATACCGCTTGGTTGGTTAATTTCTTTTTAATTCAGATTGTTTTGGGTGCTCACTACATACAGGGAGGGAAAAAAGTATTTGATCCCCTGCTGATTTTGAATGTTTGTCCACGAACAAAGAAATGACCGGTCTATAATTTTAATGGTAGGTGTATTTTAACAGTGAGAGACAGAATAACAAAAAGGGAAAAAGAAAAAATACATGTCAAAAAAGTTATAAATTGATTTGCAGTTCAATGAGGGAAATACATATTTGACCCCTTCAACTTAGTACATGGTGGCAAAACCCTTGTTGGCAATCACAGAAGTCAGACGTTTCTTGTAGTTGCCCACCAGGTTTGCACACATCTCAGGAGGGATTTTGTCCATCTCCTCTTTGCAGATCCTGTCCAAGTCATTAAGGTTTCCAGGCAGATTTTTGGCAACTCAAACCTTCAGCTTCCTCCACAGATTTTCTATGAATTTATATGTTAGGATCTTTCTCAGTGCGAGAACTTGCATAGCCTTATGAGAACACATAGGATGTTCAGTAACTCTTACAGGAGCCACGTAATAGCACTTTAGGTAAAATCTGCTGTAGCAGCAGGGAACAGTTCACATGTAGCAATCACTTATAGGGTTTAAGCGTAAGTATGTGCTGCAGGAAGAATGTAACAGCTACATAGCTCGCCACGTGGAAAGCTCAAATCGCAAGATTTCTTACGGAAGCCATTAAGTCCAACAGCATAAAAAACATCAAACGATTCAGATAGCATTATCTTTAGTATCTGAATTTGTGCCTATTTGATGTAAAATAGATTATCAACCAAAATGTGAAGACTTGCGAATTGTAGAACAGAGAATATTCCATGCACACTTAACTTACTTTGGTTCTTGTGAAGGATATACGATCTTCAGAACCTCAAGCACGATTGCAGCTCCTATTACTCCCACAACCACAATCTGAACAAGATCAATCAAGATGGGGTAACATCTAGTCCAGATACGACACAGCTTTGCTCTCAACTCTTCTGCTATCTGACACATAACCTGTAACAAGAGAAATGTTATTCAGCTACGCCAGATCACATATTATAATTGTCAAATTGCGAGTCGTCGTCACGCTTTGCAAGCTCGCAAAGTGAGCTCACAGAACTGCGTCCCTCACCAAAATAAAAAAATAAAAAAAACTCACACAGAGCACGGGGGACAGTCTGGAGGATGCATGCAAATTTTAAGCATTTACAGCACTTGAAAAATTGGCTAAGCAAGAAAAAGAAAAAAAAACGAAAATGAGGCTACATGACCCCTAACCACGCAAAACACTTCCAGGCACATAAGACTTTTACCCAGGAACCTACGAGGTACAAAATACCCTATTAGGAAGGACGGTAAATGATCCACATCCGCATAACATAGACAATCGCCGCTATTTTACAACACTAACTTGCAACTAATAACATTAACATTCTAAAATGGCGATTTACACAACTAAATAAACGGTTTGACCTTGCGCACGCAGCCTATTTACACTGCACATGTGACACATTGCTGACACACTCAGGTCAGCAACAGTCCAAATGTACATTGTAAGCTGCAGGAAAATCAAAACAGATTGTTAGCTCTTCAGGATATTGATTGCTGGATATATTATTTACAAATCGGTAAAGTATATTAATTTATTAGTTAGTTATAAAAAAATAAAATAATATATATATATATATATATATATATATATATATATATATAAATAGGCAGGGGAGAGGATTGCAATGAGCGCGGGGCTCACAATGAGCACCGAGGAGCACAAGAACATGAGGGGGGGGGCTCACGATGAGCGCCACAGGCGCATATTGCGAGCCACGCGATGAGCATCAAAGGCGCTCAGCGTGAGGCTTGCAATGAGAGCTGAAGGTACTCAGAGGACCAAAAGCCTTTGTGTGACAAACGGCATTACCTGCCTTACAATTTTATTGCTGTCATTTTTGACGGGCAAGTCGCTAGATAACTTCATTTTCAAAACTTACATCAGACACTGCTAATAACTGTGCACAGATGTAGCTTTCTTGGTTGTTAAAGGTATTGTCATACAAGAGAGAATATGTAAGCAAGAGCAATTTCAAAATACCAAATTAAAATGGGCAGACAAAAAAGTCTTGTTCACAATTTCTGTGGTTAGGGAGAGGCAGCAAAGGGTCATAAATAATAAAATCAGGCAATGGATCATTCCAGGCAGCAATCAGTAAACAGAGTTGGGGAAAAAAAGGAAAATGTCTATGGTCCGAATATATAATCTAGAGTGCTTAAAGGGACATTTACCCGACTGTAAGTGCTCTTTATGTTTTGATAGAGCACAAAATTGTTAAAACTATCTAACAGATAAAAAGTCTAAAGTTTTAAGTCTCGGTTTACATACAAGCCTATTCTGCCCACATCTGAACTAGGCCTTAATGCTGCAAGAGCTGCAATCATGAACAGTAGACATATAATATAGGCAGAATATACTTTGCAGTACCAATTTTTTTTAGCCTTGCCTATGGGACTAATGTCAACATTTCTAACAGCAAGTACAACTACATATCTACTAAAATCTATCCATTCCCAAGAGATTGCGACAGACTTACATAGCTTATAAACACAGAAAACCATTTCAAGGAATCAACATCAAAGATACACAAACAGAAAAAACCTGATTTTTTTTTTTTTTTTTTACTGAAATCTCAGGTTTATCCACCTATAATATATTTTGGGTCTGGATAAATTGACAAAGGAATATTGTTGCATCTGAAAAAGGGTATTTCATTATGTGCCATGGTTTGTTTTCATTTTTCAATAAAGCTCCCAAAGCAGAAAAACGAGTTCAAATGTTTAACTGATTTGTGGGCTTGACCGTGTCAGCCATTGAGTAGCAATAGCGTATGACTCTGCCAATGAAATCTAGAGATGTACGTATGCTCGGTTTAAACAGATTTTTTTTTTTTTCTGTAAAACACAACTTTAGTAATGTTTAAAGCATGCTCTTTTAAATGTATGTATAAAAAGAATTGTGTCCCACTGCATTTTTGGAAAAAAAACATGTTTGTAACAAACTAACGACAATAGGCAGCTGTGTAAGCCATGAACATAAAACCCTTTCAGAGGAAATCCTAATTTTTGAGGATTGTGTGTCCATCTAGAACAATTCCATTTTGCCTGACTTGAGTACTTCCTGATGGCTTTGAGTCTGAGGATATTTTTTATCAACTGTGGAGGGAGGGGTGGGGGAATATGGTTCAGGGATCGGTTAAATCTCAAATTTGACACCGGTCTCTTTTCCCAAATATTTGCAGAAGACAGCTTGCATTAAATCAATGCAAGCTCTGCAAAAAATGTAAACAACCCTCACAATCATGCAAACTACACCTAAGAATCATAGATGCCTTCATGGTACAATAGAGACATACCAATTTGTTTATTTATTGTTCAAATTAAAAACTAGCTTTATTACATTCTTCATGTATAATTATGCTCTTGTAGTTGAATCTATTAGCACTTCTTTGCAGGTAAAGTTAGTTCCCATATATCACCAAGCCAAACAAACTGCTATGCAATATTCTATGTATATACCTTTACAGTTATATTTGTATTATCATTTTCTGTCGTATATAATTGTTACATATGAAACATTGTCACAAGACAAAATGTTCACTTTATTTTAATATTTTACAAACTAAATTGTGAATCTAATATCTATAAGTGTATAACCTTGTATGAAGAAGCTGGAATCTCTGCTCTGATAGGGGTCTCTGGTAGCTTCCCTGGAAATGGCTCTTCATCCACTGTAGTGTTCTGCCTGATGTTATATTCCCTGGTTGTTTGCTGTGGAGAGCTTTCATCTGATGCTAAGCAAGAAAAAAAAAAAAAAACTCATAATGAACAAAATCATACACACGCAAAAAAATAAAAAAATAAAAAGGTTGACAATTCCAACAAACGTTTGAAACTCCTCACTAAAGGACCACAGTGCTAATTTTTTGTCTAAAGTATATGGTCTTTTAAACAATTGAACATTATTCGTGGACACAATGTTATTAGAAAGCAATAAATAAATAAAAGCAACTGTTGCATTTTTTCAATCATATTTGCTGCAGTCTCTCATTTTATTTTCTTGCCTGCTGCCTGCTTCCCTTTAGAGCTGATGAGCAATGGCAGTTGTAAATGCCAAATTCACACTGTGTAAAGACAATCTTTCCAAGCAGTCTATCAACCTTATTAAATTGTGATTCGGCAAATTTAAAAGGGCTCTATTTAAGCACACATACAGCATATTTGTTTTGCAGAAGTTTTTAGTTAGTGAAGACCTTGCTTTTTGGATAGAAGTTCACTAACTAAAAACTTCTGCAAAACAAATATGCTGTATGTGTGCTTAAATAGAGCCCTTTTAAATTTGCTGAATCACAATTTAATAAGGCTGAAAGTCTCCTCCCATCTCAGGAGGTTGTTTTGCTGAAATCCAAATTGCAGATTAGACAGAAAAGTTCATTATATTTGTTTTAAATTCTTAAAATATGTTGTCATATTTAAAGTAATGACCACTGTGGGGCACTGTTGTGGGCCACACATTTTCAAAAATGCATTTAAAATAGAGTGTTACTAACATTAAAAGGTATTACACTACATGACAAAAAGTATTTGGAAACCCACCTAATTAGTGGCTTTGGCTATTTTAGTCACACTCATTGCTAAAATGTGTATAACATCAAGTATACAGCCATGCAATCTCCATGTCCAAACATTATCATCAGAACGGTTCATACTGAAGAGCTCACTAATTTCCAATGTGGCACTGGCATAGGGTGCCATCTTTCCAACCAGCCAGTTTATGAAACTTCTGCTCGCTAGACTTGCCCCAATCACTGTAGTCATGTTCAAAAATCTAGTGGAAAGCCTTCTAAGATGATAGGATGCTGTGTTAGCAGCAAAGAGGGGAGTGGGCACCTCCACATAAATGGCAATGATTTTGGAATGAGATGGTCAAACACAAATGTGTTTGATGGTCAGTCATGTAGAGTATGTTGCATTGAAAATGATTGATCAATAGTTGTTGTTGCTGGGGGAATTGTTTCCTCCTCCTTTGCCCTGACCGATCATTACTTCTGTATACAATTGCACTTTAAAATGAATACTAGTGAACTTGGAATTCACCCTCAAAGTTATAACAATCATAAATTTTGTTTTATTTATATATATATATATATATATATATATATATATATATATATTTATATATATATATATATATATATTTTTTTTTTATCACCTTGTGACATCCAATTGGAAAATGATATAATAATGCAAAAGCGGTTTATTTTGAGTAGATTGTTGATGCCATAAACTGGCAAAAGTAGTGAGGTCCTTCATTGTGTGTATCTGTATAGTGCATTTAAAAAGGCGAATTAATTCAACTTGGAGAACAACACTGTAAAGTTCTCATAAAACCATATTGAAATACTTTGTGAAAAAAGAACGTAGTTCAAAAATTCAAAGATAAATTTTTAAATTAAATGTCTGTTTACGTGAGACTCTGACAAGTCCCCTGACAGACCCACTGTAACCGCTTCGTGCAGAGAGCATAAGCTGAAAAAGAGTCAACCCTTCCCAAATTTATCTGTGCAGTGAAAGGACTGCTGGAATCAGCTAAAGAGTACAGTTGGGGGTTAACATGTCCTGCTGCATTCCTGATGTTTAGAGAAAAATTATAAATCTTTGTGCTCACAGAGCCTTCACCGCTCAGTGTCAGAAGATGTTGTTAATCACTGAACAGTCAGGAGTGTGTTTGTGAACAGAGCTAAGACTTTAGATTTTTAGGTGGTATCTATTGTTTTTTATTTTTTTTATTACATTAATCATTTTAACTTACAATATTGTGCTCTTTCTTTCACACCATGAAGAGCACTTATAGTGAGGTAAATGGCCATTAAATAGTGTACCACAGAAAGTCAAATGCCACAAATATTTATATTTTGAATTGCTGTAGTTTTGGCTTTCGGCCATGTAGACTTACGGGCTGTATGAAGTCAACTGCAGATTTGGAATATAATAGGGGCCTCTCAGCCACATTCAATTTGAAGCCTGTATCGGCACACCCACAAAGGCTGTGGGCTTGAAATTCGGCTGTGTTACAGAGCTATTCAAATTGAACCATGCTGTGAGTTATGGGCCATTGACGCAAGCCCGTAAAACATTCTTGCGCCGGTTGGATGTGCGGCTTTGAACATGATCAATTAGTCAAACCCGTAGTTATGGGTTTAGACGGAGCCAATCGCAAATGAGATAGTCATCATTACGTCACTGAAAAAAGGTTATATGTCAAAGCCTTACGGGTTTCAATTACGAGTTTCAATCGGACCCGCATTCCGCAAGTTACTGCATATCTTATTAAGGGCTCTTATGTGGAAGATTGCATAATATTCACAAATGTCATTGTTTCAGTATATGAATGTTAGAAGGTCTTTCAAGTAAACAGGCCCTGTAGCAAAGGCCTGACATAAGTCACAGGAAATCAATGGGGAAAAGGTTTCCTCCCTTAACAATAACACAAAAGGCAACCGCTTCCTTATAGCTGTCACCTTTCTATGCTTGTAGATTACTAAAGAACTGCAATGGAACTCAGACTTCGCTTTAAGTTTTTCTTGCTGATAAAGAAATGAAAAAGTCAGCTCTAGTTAAAAAAAAAAAAAAGACTACTGTAGCCTGAAAAGTATTTGTCAGTTTAGTCAATTTTTACTTTATACCATATTTTCTTGTATTATTACATTATTTCCTTTCTGGTAGAAGTGGGGGGTTTTCAAACACCTTTTTACCCACTATAACATATTTAGTGCCTGGTTAGAGTCTCTCTCCAACCCTTATTTCATATTTGCTAGAGCCAACTTACACACCGATGAGCTCCATATATGGACACATCTGCAGTCTGAGAGTGGGTCTTCTGGTACTGTACCCTAATACATAGCTATATTCTTAAGCCTGCCTAAGAGCCATAGTCCTAAATGAATATGCATGCTAGTGGGCCTGAAGCAAAACGGTGGTATGTTTTGAGGCAAATTTGCATATCGTTACCCAGAATCTTTTGTGGCAGTGGAAACACAGTTCACTGAGAAATACAGCATTAAAAACATTTTTTTTTGCATTCCTTCTGGATATACAGTAGAGGGGTTTTCAATCACCCACAGCTTACTAATAGATCTTACCTCTTTCTGGAATGTTGGGGAGGGTAAATAAAAAATCATTACCCCTTGGTATAGCATAAAGTAAACTCTCTTTTAGTGCCATTGTTGAAGTTGAATGTTGAATTACTTCAATTTCTTTATTAACTACCACTTCCACCTGAATGGTATCGTTTTGTTGAACCTGTAAAGGAAGTAACAATGTAATCTCCTCTATTCACTTAAAATACTTCAATTTCAGGCCTGAATGAAAAATTGGGAAATTACTATAAATTATGGAATTTTTTTTTGATAGAAAGGGAAAAAAGAACAGTCTAGACAGTATTACCTTGAAATGTATATCTTTTGTTAAAGAGTATGATCTTGCACTGGCCATTGAAGATGGACAGTCAATATAGTTAAAGGGGAAGCCTGGAAATCTAACAATATTATCCAACTGTTGAGTATATACATTAAAGGACCACTGTAATGCATTTAAACGCAAAGGGCAGAGACTATTTAATACAAGTTAATATTTGTTTGTTACATTTTTAAATTGTCTGTTTTCTCCTCCTTCCTGGGCCTTAGCAGGGGATGTGGCAAGTTGCCTGGGGCTGTACCATTATGGAGCTTGGAAGCAGGTTGAGCTATGATGTCACAGGCTCTGCCCCATGATGGCATTATCTCCATCCCCATTACCTACACTGAGGTAACAGCTATATTGTAACATCCATACAACTGCTTCATAGGCCCTACCCAGTCTAAGTTTATAAGCTATAATAGGCCCACCCCCTTTACTGAGAATGCCAAGTTTGAATCAGAGTCTATTTTTAGTCCAGCTTCCAGGCAGAGCAGGACACATTCAAAAGTTATAAAAAAATATTAACTTTTATTTATTTTAAGCCACATACTATTTTTAATAGTATGTGCCCAACAAACATATGAGCTCTACTTGTAAATGCTCTACAGTGGTCAATTAAGGTATAAATACAATTGTGTAATCAACTTCAAATATAATTAAATGCTTTCCTTCCACTTCCCCTTATTCGCCAAATATGTCCTCTCCATGAAGCCTCTCACTATAACAGAATGGCTCCCCAGTAATTCTATTACCAGTGAAGTTCTACTTAATTACCCCAAAAATCCATAATTACCTCTTACCAATCTGAGCCAGGTTCTGCTTGCCCATTAACTTCATATTTAAAGCTCTCTCAAGTATTGGTGATCCCAAGACACTCTTGACCAGCTACACAAACTTAAAGGTTCCTCTTTAGTCCATACAACTTCACACACTTTAGGATCATCTTCTTTACTTTCCATAATACCCAAGGTCTTATTCTCGTCACTTCATTCTATAAGGCAGTGGTTCTCAACAGGACGTTCCAAATAGGGTGTAATGTAAATACACAAGTATTTTATCAATTATATGTTATTTAAAACTTTTTTTTTATAGCATTCAATTGATAAAGTACTTGTTACTGTATATAGTTTTACATTATACAATATTTGGAACCGCCTCTTTGCTATTTTAATACATTTTGGAGCTAGGAAGGAAAGCTCCTTGGGTGTATAATACTTTACTCAAATTAGTGCAAAACTAAAATAAAATTTGGCATAATGTTGCAAACCATCATGGTGTTTGTAATGCTCTAGATCCATTTAGGAAGGGATCAAGCTGGTCCCCAAAATGTTGAGAAATGCCGCTCTATGGGCCTCATTCTATTAGCGGCCGCAGCCGTTGCGGGGCCGCAAGGACCGGCCGCAAGCTATTCTGCTATTCTATTCCCTTACGGCCGGGGATTCCGGCAGGCTTGCGGCCGGTGCCTTGCTATCTCTTGCGGCCGCTCGCGCCGGAGGAAAGCCTTTGATCTAAAACGGCCGCAAGAGATTTGCAATTCAATTGCTCCGGGAAACCTCTCTGCAAGGCTAAAAACGAGCCGCAGCTTACTTGCAGGAAAGAGGTCCCGCTAGCACCAATTAAGCACATAAAATAGCTCAAATAAAGCCATCCTGCACTTTGAGAAGACTATAAAGGGATTTTAGTTGTTAGAAAAAATAGCACATAATTATCCTGTACTCAAATCCGTAAAATATTTTATTTTTAATATCCGTAAAATATCCATGTAAAAAGTCCAGAGTGCTTGGAGCACCTCAGACACGCCCAAGCCGCAGCCGGAAAATAAACAGTTAATTTGAACTCGGGTTTGGGCAGATGTGCAAGCTTGAGAGTGGGTTTCTTTTAATCCTCATGTCCCCCAATATGATCCCTAGCATTTACAGAGCTGTACAGTGCAGGCTTGAATTTATTTTTGAGTTTTTATATTTCACAGCTTACGGCCGGTTCCAAGATATGCGGCCGGCCGTAAGAGGAGATCCTTGCGGGGCCGTATAATAGAATCGCGAGTTAACTGAACCCCCGCAAGGAATCGCAGCCTTACGGCCGATTTACGGCCGATAATAGAATGAGGCCCTAGGTCATTTAAATATTAAACTGGTCCCATTACTAGATTAAATAATTTTTAATCTAAGAGGTCATATGCACATTCCAATAAAGAGACGTTACCTGATGCCCATCGATTGTAAGCACTTCTTCTTGAACAACAATCATTGTGATCTCAGGATTGGGATCTATGGGCCGATCCTGAACAAGCAGGCGAACACTCACCAAAGCTTGGTGTGTTCGGTTCTCCCATTCATTTAAAGCAACATAATCCACTGGAAAAGCAAAGAATTGTAAAAAAAAAAAAAAATGTTATTCTTAGGATATAATTTAAAAGCTTTAATTTCCCAATTATGGTTAGTCCAGGTAAAACCAACTACAAACACTTAGGTTACTAAAAACATACAACAATATAACATTATGAAAGGAAAACCTCCAGTTATACCAAAAATATCCATACCTAGCAAACATGTGAATTTAAAAGATCATGTTCTAAATATTACATTTGAAAACACAATGGCCTACATTGTTTAAAATGTGCAAAACTCATCTTCCTTTCCTGACCTGTTAAGAGATACAAAATGGCAGATAGCCCTAGAAATTTATTGTACATATAAAATATTGCATATGCTTAGCAACCTTCTGAATATAAAACTAGCTAAGCAAACAAACATTAAGGAAATGATTGGCTTCTAGATAACACTTCTTCCCAGCAAACATTTGGCTCTATATATCTGTTGCTTTAGTATTAAAATCCTTGTCAAAATAGTTGTTTTTTTCCACTCAAAAACATATATATATATATATATATATATATATATATATATATATATATACACACACACAACATATTTTTTTAAATGCATGATAACAAAATGTTGGACTTCGTTGTCTCCCTAATACAGTGGTTTCCAAATCTGTCCTCAGGAATCACCAGTAAGCCAGGATTTGTGAATTTTCTTGCTCACCTGCTGGTATGGTAAGTAATGATTTAATAATTTTGATTGAGTATGTTCACAAAACATGGCCTGTTTGTGGTCTCTGATAACAGGTTTGGGAACCACTGCCCTAATTGTATGTACTTATAAACTGCATATAAGCCTCTATTTTCCAGAAGGGAATCTGTTTTTTCCTAAATGTTTAATAGGCTGTCTCGCTACCAAGGGAATGTTCAGAGTACTTGTTTGAACAATGACCTCAGCAGCCAATGATTCTCGTTACATACTCTTCTCAGTTGTGGAATAGAATTGGTGGAGCAAGAGTCTACGGCTATCTTGCCTTCTGTACATTTTAAAATCAAATATCTCACTTACAAAATGTCTGTGTTTTACCTGCTTGTTTATTTAGTAAGGTAATTTGCTATGAAATCAGTATTTCAAGAAAATAAATACAATGAAGCTTTTAAATAATACTTTTGAATTTTAGTGTTTCAGGGACTAGCAGAGCCGTTCCTCTCCCCTTCCTATTAGTTGTCCAGATCTGGAAAACAGTTTGCCCAGACGGCTACACTAAATTACATTTATGAGTGTTTTTAATTTGCCTGCAGCAGCAGCAGCAGCAGATAAAAACGTCTGTCAGGACAGCCTTCTGGGCAAGTCCTCTCTCTCCTTCTGGACACCTGACAAGGAGTGGAGAAAAGTAGTCCCAGAAACAATAAAATTAAAGCTTGAAAGAAAAGTGTTTCAAATACACAGCTGCCAGTCGTTTAATAAATAAACAAATTATATGACCACTACAGTTTTCCTTTAGGAACCCCAATAAACATGTTCCTTAATTAACCTTACTATATTAAAAAGCACCCTGGTTACGTACATATGTCCATGTTACATTTCATCCGTGTAACTCCTCGATTGATGGGAAAGCCATTTATATTTATTTGTCCACGATCAAAGCTGACATTAAATATGACCTTGAGAAGAAAGAAACAAGAATTGTTATGGCATTGTACTAATGAAATCATTATTAAATATCAACTAGGTAATTGCCCGTCAAAAATGACCGGAATAAAATTGTAAGCCTGGTAATGCGGTTTGCCACACAATGCGAGGCTATGGGCCCTCTGCGCACCTTCGACGCTCATTGCAAGCCTCTCCCCCTGTGTATTTTATAGGCCTCACACTTAAGTGCTAGTGTCTTTGGTTGTGTTAGTGCCTTGGGTTAAGTGTTACTGGGTTGGGATAAGTGTTACTACCTTGTGTTAAATGTTCGTGGCTTGTATGAAGTGTTACTGGCGTACGTTAAGTGTTACTGGTTAGAGCTCGTTTTTCCATCCTTCGGGCTACTTTTCCGTCCTCTGCTTCATTTTCGTCAGCCATTTTTTCCCCTCGCTTAGGCAAATTTCGATAAATATGGCTCAAACTAACTTGATACCTCACTTCCTGGCACTCCCCCGGTGCTGTATGTGAGTGTGTAAGTGAATTTGAGGCATATTTGTTTTTTTTTTTAGGTCTTTGCAGTTCCGTGGTTCGGTCGTTAAAGTCGGACCCCATTCTATAGGTGTTATTTTGTGTGTCATTTTTATTATGGCTGTAGGGGCCGTCATGGTATATTGGTTAATATAAGGTACCAAGGTGGTCCATAGGGACCCCATGGTTATACTTTAGATTACAATTTGAGTCCATGGAAACAGGTTATATGTAGGCACCATGGGGTCCAAAAAGGGTATTAAGGTGGGGAATGCTCATAGGGTGTAGAAAGTAATAGGAGGAAGGTTCAGAGACCCCCTGAATTAAGTTTTATTATTATTCAACCTCTTTCCTGTCTGGAAAAGTTTATATAGATAGATGGGATATGGAAGGATATTAGGGCTAGAGTAGTCTCTTCATGTTAGACAGTGGCTATACTTCGCTACGGGTATACTTTAGGCAGGCTGCAAGCACACAATAGAGCTAGACAGCCCTGCGCAAAACCGAACATGTAATGGGATCCATTTTTGTGGGAACCATAGAATATATCTGCAGATATGCTTTTCAGAACAGAGTCAGCCTTACAGGCAGTCATGGAATAGAGGCCCACGTATGCCATTTTATACATATAGCGTAAATGCATTAAGGGATATTACTGCTGATTAATCAATAGACATCGTTAAGCTGTTGTCCATTGTTTATCTCTCCGAGTTGGATGCAGACATTTTTTATCGTATTGAATAGTGTGTAGGCATGTTCACCACTTGATAAATATTGATTTGTGTAAAGAATTGTGTATTGCCTGCTATAATGGATATCATTTTTGATACGTGTTTGGTAAATCTTGGCCGTAGGCATTTTTAAGAATAAAAGACATTTGCTATAACTCAATACATATATTTTTTATAAATGTACTCCTTCATATAAGAGTAACTTGAGCTTAGGTCAGCGGTGAGCAAGTTTCGGTCCTGGAGGGCTACACACACAAGCCTAGATTTGAAGATATCCTTTTTGTGCACAGGTGAGTCAATCAGGATGACTGAAGAAGTGATTGACTCACCTGTGCACAGCAGGGATATCATCAAATCCAGGCATGTGTGTGGCCCTCCAGGACCGAACGTGCCAACCCTTGGCTTAGGTGGAACTTCTCCTTTAATATTGTGAAATAATTGAGCACATACTCATTCTGGTGTTGCTGAAAGAAACAGGCAACCAATACAAATCTCTTCTGAGTAGAATCAGTATATTATTAGGTTGTCTTGTGTACACCTTGCAATGGTATAACAAATTTACAGTACCTATTATACAAAACAATCACACATTTTAAAACAAAGATAAATTAAATATAAATGTATGGGTAGCTGTAAACTATACATGTAGGACATACGATTGATGTAGTTTTAATTTGGTATTAAAATTTAAAAAACAGCAGGTTAAAATCAGTATGTGCTTGTTAGGGAAGAGTTAAAACACATATATCATTTTCTTTTAGGACTATTTTGATTAAGTGCTTGTTATATAATGAATAGTGTATAACAAAAGGAACAGAAAATCACATAGCAATTGTTCCCTTAGACAAGTGGAAGGACAAAGCCCTTTGACAGACTTTTATACCTGATGGTCACATGTCATCAGACCAAATGACTCACCTGCTCTGTTATTCTCTCTGTGTTTTTCAAGGTTGTCACATTCACTCTGACAGTCTCCTTAGAAAAAACAAAAATACATTTATTAAAATAAAGCGTCACTGTTGGATGTGGATTGGCAGAAACTTGATGTTACAGGGTTTGCTTGCTAATATGGTCAAGCTAAATGTAAACGTGAATAAAAGAATGACAAATACAGGTGTGGTGGGTAGAGATAGCTGTCTGGAGGCAAGGGATTTGGTAAACTCCTACCCATACCACAAACACAGGCCTAAACAGCAGCTCCGTGCAGAGAGCAGAAGGAGAAAGATAGTTAACCTTTCCCAAATGTATCTGTGCAGATAAAGGACTGCTGGAATCAGCTAAAAAGAGTACAGTGGGGAAAAACTATAAAAACTTTGTGCTCACAGAGCATTCACCGCTCTGTGTTGTGTCAGCAGATGTTGTTAATCATGGAACAGTCAGGAGTGTGTTTGTAAACAGACCCAATACTGTAGATTTTTAGGAGTTATTAGTGTAATTAAAAAATACAATAGATCATCACTATAATAGTTGTCAGTGTTAGTCCCGATGCGATGTTGGTCACGCAATGTTAAATAATTGCGCTGCGAGCCTCTCAAAGCAGTTGGTTAAAACATAAAAAAAAAACACCATAATAATAAAAAATAAATAAAAAAAATTAAAAACACTCAAACACAGCAAAGGGGGAGAGCCAGGAATCCTAAGAGTGAAGTTACAAAGGAATTGGAGCCATATTTAAAAATTTTCGTTGCTCGTAAATCGGCTAAGCTAGGGAAAAAACGTAAAAATTCTGAAACAGGATGACGACGAGGCTCAGCAAGGCCATGCACGCAAAACTTAGAAAATACATGACGCCAAAGCCAGTAACACAGGACTTTGAAAATAAAACAAATGGCAGTCAGAGCGCGCCACGCAAATGGTGCTCAGAGGAGCAAATGTCTCACATTGTGTGGCAAACAGCATTGCCAGCCTTATTTTATTCCCATCATTTTTGATGGGCAATTTCCTAGCTTTAACATAAAAACTTGTGCTCTTTCACACCATGCAGAGCACTTAAAGTGAGTTTAATGGCCCTTTAAGAACCCATAAGAGATGGCAAGAAGGGAAGAGAGACGATCTACTATGGAGAAAATCTACTAAGAAAGAAATGCACGCACACATGTAAATGCTCAGATAGAATAGAAGGATTCTATTCGATGCAATACATCTATCTGTATATAAACTCTTGCATTGGGCAGTCTATGAATAAAAAGCCATCTCTCTGGTTAAAAGGACTGAGTAAATCTCTATGTCCCCCTCCTTAGAGATTCTTGATAGTGTGGAATAGTAGCTAGGAGTTTTTGTTGATAGAGAGAAACCCACATCATGTTTTTACAACAGAGACATGTTTGAATGTATTAATAAACTGGCTAAAAGATTTCATGCTCGATCTTAAGTTTTCTTAGGGTTTACAGATATAGCTGTGTCTATGATGCTTTGAGCTTGAATGAAATGTACGGTAAGTTAAAATTAGCATCTGGTCTTGGAGGCTTGGTAGTCGTAGGGCAGGGAAATTGTTCTGGATGGATTATTGAATCAGTTCCTGAAATGGAGATATATGATGAATGGTGTAATCTTGCTCAAGACATGTTTTACCTTTAATAATAAAAAAATTAGGGCTACTTTACATATGTACTTCACAACTGATATAGTTTATGATCTTAGTTTATTAATATTTCATATGGTCATGTCATTAGTAGAAAACAAATGTTAACAACCTGCTTTGACCACGAATGTCCCCAAAAATGGATGTTAATTAGATAATGAAAAGTTCTTTAGTTTGAAAACATTCAAAAGAATGTAATTCAGATGGTCAAAATGTGGTTAATATTTTATTGTTGTACTTCAGGGGAAAAAATATACATTTTTCATCATATGTAGATTGATGAATAAGTAAAGTTATTTATGTTGAAAAATAAGGATCTTCTATTCCATATAGTTCACATTTTATACTCCCTCTTATGTCTTGGTTAACACTGAATTTGTAATTGTAATTATTAACCTAGGAGAGAAGCTTAAGTAGGGGTGAAATACCTTGTGGGAGAATCCTAGCTGAAAAATGTAAATGGCCTAAAAGAGATTGGAGACCTGTATAAACCTTTCTTTATAAAATTCAGTGATAATCAATATAAATTCAATGATCTTATTTTTGTTCTTGAAAGGAAACCCTGGCTTCCATTAACCTGGAGTTAAGATAGATACCTAAGAATTCTAGGCTGTGAGAGGGATGTGATGATTTCTCACGAGAGGTTGAAATATTAAGGATGGCAAACAATTCTAGATTTTTTTCAATAAACAAGTTGGAAAGTCTGAAAGTGTCTCAATTAGAAAGAAGTCATCAAGGTACAGCGACTGGTCATCTGGTCATATTAAGTAAAATCAGGTTTACTGCATCGGCAAAATCACACCATGACAAACAAATGTGATTTAATTAGTAAAGTAATAATTATTCAGTTTGATGCCATGCAAATGTCAAAAGTCAGGATTTATTGAGATTAATTTAAATGTATCTATAATATCTGTTTTAGATCGGACATCATCATTTCCCATTTGAATAATGGAATGAATTGTATGATCTATGGTGGAGAAAAGGAATGTTCCTCTGAGATAATCAGAGAATTACTGGTATAGGTGTATTATGAAGGGCAGACAAATTGAATATTAATCTTTTTTTCCTAAATATTTTCTAGTCGCTAAACCAATGGAGTTAATCCTGTAATATGAAAAAGAGGAACAGAAAAAGGATGCATTAAATAGTTCTTAATTCCTTTATTTAATAACCCATTACCAGAAATTAGTCAGATTCAGCTGATTTATGGTTAGAACATTTCAGAGGTTCACAAGGAACAACAATTACAACAACTAGAAGAAAACTATCTGCAAAGTAGGATAGACAGTACTTCTGAATTGGGGCGAAAATTTGTGTACCTCCAAACTATAAAAGGAAAATAGAAGATAATAAAATAGAAATGCCAAGTTAAATGACTTATGTGATTACCTGGTCTAAAGTAACCCTAAAAGTAACTTTAAATAATTTATATATTACGAAGAGCACAATGTCATTTCAAAAGGTAATAAAAGAATTTAATGGGTTCAAGTTAGTAACAAATAAAAACTATATAATAATGAAAGATGAATTTAAGATGGCATTGTTTGGCAGCCAAGCTTAGCTTCTGAAATGTGATGTGGGTACAAATTATTCTGTCTTGGAGCTGTGATGTCATTAATTGGCACAGATTTTATGTACATTTATTAGAACACATGCTCATCATAACCAAAAAAGGCTGAACATTTCTAGGTAAGTTGCAAGATATGCAATAGGGATAATTTAAGTGTTAGATAGATAAGGAAGCTTTTAAATAAAATATGATGTGCAAATAATTATGGTAAATTTAGATGCCAAAATAGTAGTAACAATAAAATGATAAATGAGAAAAAATTCCAAAGAAAAAAGGATTGCTAGAATATGCAAGGAACATAGCTTCAAACATAAAACAGAATAAATTAAATTCAGTGGTTTCAAGTTTTTTCTTGTTTAGTCGTTCAGTCTTGTCATACTCTTCGACTATGTAGTAGTAGATGATTTTAGATGACACTGCCTGAAAGATGGGCATAATTCCTAGTATATAATAGTAATATTATATATTTTTTTTAAATAGCACATTTGTACTTCTAAAAATAAGTTAAAAAAATATTCTCTGCTCGGAATTCAAGAAATCCAGTTGGTGCACTGAATTCTGGGAAACTGGAAGTGGACATGCAAATGTGTCCACAATGCATTTCCACTCTTTAATCCAATAGCATTTCATACATAGCTTTCTTCAGCATATGCCTGTGTTTTCCATGCACTGCATATAGGATGGATAGATTATCACATATATAGTTGTGGATCTTGCAATGTTGGTCACGCAGTTGCGACCTCGCAAAGCAAGACCTTGAAGAATCCATGATACTTGGTAATTTCAGTGGAAGAAGTTCAGTGAAAGTTGTAGGTGTCAAATTCTAAAAGCTCCAATCATGTAACAAATCCCCCCTCTCCTCTCCCACCTTCCCACTCCTCCTTCCACAATTCAGTAGATAAGTATAAAGATCTCAGGACCCGAGCTTAGATAGACAAGATGGAACATTCTAAAGATTTCAAAAGCCTAAGTTTTTTTTTTAAACTGTACAGAATTAATTTCTTACACAGCTGCTAATGCTGTTACGGTAGTATGTTAAATTATTTACAAAAGGTGAGGTTGCTACAAATCTAATGTGGTCCTTTAATAAAAGCAAATTACATTTTCAGACAGATGGTTACTCCAAACAAGGCCATAAAGTTGCTATGGCAACCTCAAATAGATGAAAATGTTCACGACTAATATCAAATGTATATACTACAAAGTAAATTCACAATGGGTTCCCAGGTGGTCCAGTTGTTAGGATTAGGTGCTTTCATTGCTGCGACCTGGAGGTCACACCACACTGAAGCCAATTCACCTAGGAATACCAGGAGCTGTACGATATGGCACAGTTGGGTAATAAATGTGGGTTCCCTGGTGGTCAGTTGGTTAGGATTTGGTGCTTTCACCACTGCGATCTGGGTTCAATTCCAGTCAATGAACCAAGAGGTCACACAACCCTGAAACCATGCAGCAGGGTTGGGCCTGGTAAGTATTTGGATGAGAGCTCACCTAGAAACACCAGGAGCTGTATGCTGTGGCCCACTGGAGAAGGGACAGTCAACCACTCCAGTATATCTGCCATGAATACCAAGAGTATCAGCATGGTGTGTTACGGACAGTTGTCCGACACACACACAAAGTCATAATGCCTTACAGATACTCTAGTCTGTCACCTACTGCTGACCTTGGACTGGACTCTCACAGATTTCTGGTCCAATGGCAGTATGTATGTGTGTAGAAATATATATATATATATATATATATATATATATATATATATATATATATATATATATATATATATATATATATATATATATATATATATATATATATATATATAATATATATATATATATATATATAGTTACATAGGGCCTCATTCTATTATCGGCCGTAAATCGGCCGTAAGGCTGCGATTCCTTGCGGGGGTTCAGTTAACTCGCGATTCTATTATACGGCCCCGCAAGGATCTCATCTTACGGCCGGCCGCATATCTTGGAACCGGCCGTAAGCTGTGAAATATAAAAACGCAAAAATAAATTCAAGCCTGCACTGTACAGCTCTGTAAATGCTAGGGATCATATTGGGGGACATGAGGATTAAAAGAAACCCACTCTCAAGCTTGCACATCTGCCCAAACCCGAGTTCAAATTAACTGTTT
The DNA here is from genome assembly GCA_027410445.1 of Discoglossus pictus. Lineage (NCBI taxonomy): Eukaryota > Metazoa > Chordata > Amphibia > Anura > Alytidae > Discoglossus > Discoglossus pictus. The sequence continues at coordinate 182,476,791 of CM050165.1, forward strand.
ATTTTCCGGCTGCGGCGTGGGTGTGTCTGAGGTGCTCCAAGCACTCTGGACTTTTTACATGGATATTTTACGGATATTAAAAATAAAATATTTTACGGATTTGAGTACAGGATAATTATGTGCTATTTTTTCTAACACCTAAAATCCCTTTATAGTCTTCTCAAAGTGCAGGATGGCTTTATTTGAGCTATTTTATGTGCTTAATTGGTGCTAGCGAGACCTCTTTCCTGCAAGTAAGCAGCGGCTCGTTTTTAGCCTTGCAGAGAGGTTTCCCGGAGCAATTGAATTGCAAAACTCTTGCGGCCGTTTTAGATCAAAGGCTTTTCTCCGGCGCGAGCGGCCGCAAGAGATAGCAAGGCACCGGCCGCAAGCCTGCCGGAGCCTCCGGCCGTAAGGGAATAGAATAGCAGAATAGCTTGCGGCCGGTCCTTGCGGCCCCGCAACGGCTGCGGCCGATAATAGAATGAGGCCCATAGTATTTAAGGTTGAAAAAGGTCTTTCAGTCCATCAAGTTCAACCTTTTAAGATCTCCACTGATCTGCAATATGCGGATTAACTATTAATTAATTAATTGTCTAAAAAAAAAAAAAAAAAATCAATTCCCTCCTGATCCCAGACACCGGCGACCAGACTTCTCCCTGGATCAATACTGCCTCTCTAATTATCCATGATAACCCTGAATTCCCTTTTTAATTAGAAATAAATGCAGTCCCCTTTTAAAGTTATCAAATCCGCTGTCCCCACCTCCACAGATTAACCACCCTACTGTGAAGAAGCCTTTTTCTTTCTTTAAGGTGGAATCGTTTTACTTCTAACCTCAAGGGATGTCCTCTTGTAGAGTGGACAGTGTAGTCTGTACAAAAATAATTAAAGTATCAGAAGGAATTAAAGATATAAGTAAGTATATATTTTTGGGGGGCGGGGAGAAAACATTAATTTAGATTAAGTTGGGGGCACCAGCAGCTTTTTATTTTGTAACTTGTAATACCACTTGACTAGTTCACTAGCCTCCAGTCTACAATAATACCGGTTCTGGAGTTAATCACTATCCACTGAAAAATGATCTTTCTGGAACCAAGGGTCTCTGATTTAAAACTCTTACTGTTAACTTAATAGCCTATGGTGCACTGGGGAACACAACTGTTGGACCTTCCTGTTGGCTGTCCGTGCGCAGTGTCGGCCATCGGCCACTAGGTAGCACGGCTGAGGTTAGGTGTGATAGAGTTTGGCGTTAGGGTTCCGGTACCAGCTTTACACTGAGAAGAAATTTACGAACACCTCGGCCGTGACACCTAGTGGCCGATGGACGCCATGGTGCACGGCCAACCAACAGGAAAGATCCTAACTGTTTAATGCTTATAAAAACATTATTTGATTTATTATTCTCTAAAAAAAATGTAGGTACCACCATGGTTGTAAGGCCAATGTCCATGTTATATTATGTTGGAGAACAGTGCTAGTTAAAGAGAGAGTTGTTATCGTTGAATCTAATCTGACTTGGTTATGATGATTCCTACTATACAAGTATTAATACCCCCACATGGATTGGGCACCGGGATGTGGAAATGCGGCCAGCAAATGTGCGCCGTTAAATGCGTGAAAGCTTGAACTATCTAGGTACCCCAACGCCCTCAACCCCCCCTAACCTTAAGCCTAACCCTAAGACCCCTATCCCTTAGACCTCTAAGCCTGACACATTTAGAGTATTATTTATTTATCTATTTGTTTAAATATAAACAAAACCTGGCTATATATTGTACTAGCCATTTTAAAACATAACCATTCTTGAGGTATACAATTTCTTTTCTCTTTGGGATACAGTATTTTTGGTCGTCCACATTAACAAATCATAAAAAAAAAAAACAGAATCCCAAACATGCTTCCTTGGTAAATTGGTGCTGTATTGAGAAAGAATTGTAGTCATGCACAGTGAGCAGGGGAGACAACGATTGGGTCAATCTGGAAATTCCTTGAGCTAGATTGAGAAATACTCGGTACATTTTCTATCACAGCTTCTATCAGCTTAGGATGTGACATTACTACGACCGTCTCAAATTTAGGTTTGCTTCTGAAAACCATTCCCATATCTTCTGCCTATTATTCCTAGCAATACCGCAGAACTACACAAATCTCACAACCGATACACACAGAAGGGGGTTCTGTGAATGTGCCTATGAGATAATTGTTTTTTTAGAGAACATATCCACTCAGGTATGATTTAGACCTTCCTTCTACAATTACATAGCTCAGAAATGTAGGGCTCTAGCAGATTATATTATATTATATGTATGAGGCTTTGTAAATCATTGGCAATAGTATGATAAAGATAGATTTGACCATAATTAGAATTTTAAATGTTTATATTCATCAATACATTACAAGTGAGAATCTTATAAAAACTAAACAACGTTTCTATTTTTCTGCAGATCATGCACTATATAATTTTATATAAGAATTTTACTTTGCTGCATAAGAAAATATGATATTAAAAACATTTACAACACTGTATGGATAAGGGGAGTCAGTAAATTATAAAATAATGGCCAGCACCCATCAACTTGCATAATCTTCTGCCACATAAAGTCTGCCATAAAATGTAAAGTATCAGATTTCTATAATGTCACCTATATTATAAGAAACCAGCACATTCCATAACTTTGCATAAAATGGGTTAAAAAAAAACAAAACAAACAATGCACATTGCTCACTCTCAATGAAATGAAAATTGTTCATGTATTGTGACTTAAATAACCATAAATCACACTTACTGATCATCTGTGTTTAAAGGTAATACAATAAAAACAAAATAAAAATGATAAAAATATGACATATTATATTTCAGTAACTACTTTCCAAAGAATTACTAGCAAACATGTAATGCCAAATATAAGAGGTATATAATGTTTTATTTACTATAGTAACTAATTAACAGTGAAACTATGTTGTTGATGGATGGTGACATAGGGTGCAGTTAGGTATGGCCCCTGTCAGTTGCTGATTGGTGGCTAGTTGCCTCTTATTGTGTGTGCCAGTCAGATGGCCCCTGTACCTGCAGGAGCTGAGTGTCTCCTGAGCTCAACCAACAGCTGACGACGACAAGAAGCAGAGATATCCTGGGAAGGAAGCTCCAGGAGGGCCCTGTACACAGTACACACTCCACCATCTTCACAAGACTCCAGAACACAAATCAACTGGAGAGGAGGAGCAGAGAGAGGAGGAGGGAGAAGAGGAGGAGCAGAGAGAGGAGGAGGGAGACAGGGAGGAGCAGAGGGAGGAGGAGCAGAGAGAGGAGGAGGGAGAAGAGGAGGAACAGGAAAAGCGGAGGAGGAGAGAGAAGAGGAGGAGTGAGAAGAGGAGGAGAGAACAGGAGGGAAAAGGAGGAGGAGCGAGAAGAGGAGAGGAGGGGGAAGGAGAGGAGGAGGAGGGAAAAGGAGAGGAGCGAGAAGAGGAGGAGCAGGGAAAAGGAGGGACAAGAGGAGTAGAAGAAAGGAGGAGGAGGACTGCAGAACAAGCCAGCCCTTACACATGATTGCTGTATCACATCCCTACATCCCACTTTTATCATGACTGCATTCTTAATATTAACAGTTTAATCTGGTGACGCAAATATAAAAATAGGTTAGAATTACAGTAAACGTTTGACAACCATACGTAAACAGCTCTTGCCAATCACAACATGGCGAAGTAAACGCTGTTCTCATATTCCCATGATTCCGTGTTTTATTTGTGGGTGTTGCTGCCAGCCGCAATATGGCGCTAGTTTGTGCCAACCACAGCATGTACAACCTGTTGTAAGTGATGAGGCGATTTGCGTTACTCAGCCCTGCTGTGCGTGTGTCTGACGAGCTAATTGTGCGCCGCATACTGTGCTGGGAAACAGGGAGAGTACAAGCACCGGGACCAGAATGGCTGTACTGCTGGAGACCACTCTGGGGGATATTGTCATCGACCTGTATACCGAGGAGAGACCTCAAGGTGACGTGATATGTTATATTGTGTGAGACACCCAGGAGCTGAGAGCTGCCATGTTATAACACGTGTGTCATGTATGTCTGCAGCCGTCAGTATCGGAAAGCGGGCAGGTTGTTATTACATTGAAACACTTACAACGGCATATATTAGTTACTGAGGACACGTAAAATGCACATCACCTTCTGGATGCCTACCTTGCCATGGTGAAGGCGCTTGTGCACTTTAATGAAGCTGTGAGCTATACCATGTAGGGTCATCCAAGATGGGCAGGTCATAGCTGAGAGGTCCGATAAATTGAAGGAACTGGCAACCCACTCCAGTATCTTTGCCATGATAACCTTATGGATAAGCACAACCAGAGACATAGATGTGCCTGGCATGCTGCGGTCCATCACGAAGAGTCTGGCACGACTAAACAACAACAAAGTACACATACAAATAGTCACTGTAAAAAATCGGTAAATAAATAGTACATTTGTGCTCACATTTGAACGTCTAAAGTTAAAAAACGTATTTCCTGCTCAGAATTCCGAGAAATACAGTTATTACACTCTGGGAACCTGGGCAGGGACATGCAAATGTGACCACAAAGGCTTTACTCTTGTAATCCATAACCATTTTAAACATGGTTCCTTTTATCATATGCTTGCTGTGTTATAATCAATAATAAGAGTACTACAGTATACTGTGATACATTTGTTTATTCGGGCGACAAGCTTTCTAGGGAGATAGATCTTCTTCATATCAGAAATGGAAGTGCCATATTATTACTATATAAATAAGACTTGAAGGAGCCACTCTCTGAGGTAACAACATTGTATATAGAGACAATTTTCTTTGTTGCGCATAAATGAGGGAATTTGAGACACTGTTTCTTTTTTAAATCACGCTCTCAAAGCAGAAAACAATGATGGGAATGTATAAATGATCTGGGAGCTGGACCCTTTCTGCCAGAGAACAGATATATAGATCTGTGTGGTTTCATTACATTTGTTTTAATGCCAAATAAAGTCTTGGTAATGTGTAAATCATTTCCTTTTAATTGCCAGAAAAAAAAAGAACGGTCTGCCATGTTCTGGTAAGTTTAGCAGCACGGTTAAAGGAAAAAAAATAGTGATAGAGACGTTTAATAATTTAATTCTCCATGTTAACCTTTTTTTTTTTTTTAAGTGGGCAATCTGATTTTTGTTTATTTATTTTTTTGCATCGTTCAGTCGTTTTTGACTCTTGGTGACCTCATGGTATATAATACACCAGGACGTTTTTATGTCCATGGTCATGCTGATACACTTGGTATTAATAGCAGAGGTACTGGAGTGGGTTTTCCAGTTCCTTCTCCAGAAGGCCACAGCATACAGCTCCTGGTATATCTAGGTGGGCTTTCATCCAAGTACTAACCAGGCCCAACCCTGCTGCATGGCTTCAGTGTTGCGTGAGTTCTTGGTTCGCTGACAGGAATTGAACCCAGATCGCAGCGGTGAAAGCACAGAATCCTAACCAACTGACCACCAGGGAACCCACATTTATTACCCGACTGTTAATCTGAATTAATCTCTGTTAATAAGACCTTTACCTTTCTTTATACATAAATTAACCTCTATATAAATTTAAAACCCCTCCAATTTTTAATAGGATTGATTTAGTTATGTTTAATTTTACGTGTACTTTTAACTACTTCAATGGGAGCTTTTCTTTTTTCTAACTTTTAACCCTTTCTCTAGCACAAGGGCCAACCATGCATATTTGATTCCTCAAAAGATTACAGTGATTCAAATGTTGCAGAAGTGAAAACTTCATATATAAATACATGTTTTCAGATTTTTTTTGGAGTAATTAATGCTTAACATTTTTATCTATTTACTTTCAATTAGTTTACATTGTGTGTAGTTAAATTTCAGCAAGGTTATTCTCAAACTAACCTTGGTCCTGCCACTCAACACCTGTCCTCTGTACCTTCAAGTTTCTCATGTATAGTTATTCATCTCTTTGCGCATAAAACCACCAATCAGTGATGCAGATGAAACACTAGTGATTTATTTTATGCCATTTAGCTTTCTTAGGGCCTCATTCTATTATCGGCCGTAAAACGGCCGCAAGGCTGCGATTCCTTGCGGGGGTCCCGTTACCTTGCAATTCAATTATACGGCCCGCAAGGATCTCCTCTTACGGCCGGCCGTAAATCTTGCTACCGGCCGTAAGCTCAGAAATCTTAAAAGTCAAAAATAAATTGAAGACAGCTCTGTAAATGCTAGGGATCATATTGGGGGACATGAGGATTAAAATTAACCCCCTCTCAAGCTTGCACATCAGCCCAAACCCGAGTTTACATTAACTGTTTATTTTCCGGCCGCAGCGTGGCCAGGTCTGAGGTGCTCCAAGCACTCTGGACTTTTTACATGGATATTTGACATATATTAAAAAATAATTTATTTACGGATTTAAGTATAGGGGAATGTTGTGCTATTTTTGCTAACACCTAAAATCACTTTATAGTCTCCTCAGAGTGCAGGATGCCTTTATTTCGGCTTTATAATGTGCATAATTGGTGCTAGCGGGACCTCTTTCCTGCAAGTAAGCTGCGGCTCGGTTTTAGCCTTGCAGAGAGGGTTCCCGGAGCAATTGAATAGCAACCGGGATTTTCTTGCGGCCGATTCTCTTGCGGCCGTTTTAGATCAAAGGCTTTCCTCCGGCGCGAGCGGCCGCAAGGGATAGCAAGGCGCCGGCCGCAAGCCTGCCGGAATCCCCGGCCGGAGGGGAATAGAATAGAAGAATAGCTTGCGGCCGGTCCTTGCAGCCCCGCATCTCCTACGGCCGCTAATAGAGTGAGGCCCTTAGTATTTAGGAACACAACCTAGTGAAAGATGACATTTCCTCCGTATTCAGTGTAAGGTATCTGTAATGAGTAGTTTGTTACCTACTTTTTACAGACAGAACTAACAACTTGATACCAAATGGATTGCTGCTGTTCATTCTGACTCTCCAAATGTATTGTTAATCACTAGTAAATTCTGATAATAGCTTGTGGTAAACACAATTTTAAGATCTAACTTCCCTTCCGTGAAGGTTGTGGTGAATGGGTGGTGTGGTGAACAAAAACACAAGAGAAAAAGGAAAAACGAGTATATATGGATATACTTTTAGTTTTTGTGTCATTGCATAGTTATGCAATTTAAGTTCTTATATTAGGTTGTCTTAATCACAGTTTAAAGTACCACTGTAGCTTGGAAGTGAGAAAAATCCGATGTCTGAAGTATTCAGCAAATGGGAATCATTGAACCTGTGTAAGTCTTGAGCATAAAACCAAATATAAAGAAAACCATCATTTTAACGGGCTATATGTCTGGATCACAACTGTATGATATTATACCTTTTCAAAATCAAAAGTAATTTACCAAATTAAGGACTTCAAATTTAAATTGATATACATTAAGAGTTTTTTTTCTTTTAATAAAAATGAGAACAACCACAAGGTGTGATAAGACATCGTGTTTTTATTTCCAAGTTCCTTTCAAAATCAAATTCAGTGTTTGCATTTAATCCGACTATTTATACTCCCCCTTTCTTTTATTTCTAGCATGTCTAAATTTTCTGAAGCTCTGCAAAATCAAATACTACAATTACTGCCTCGTCCACAATGTCCAGGTAAGTACTGAAACGCCATTCACATTTTTGATAGGTCACAAGGAGCTCCTTTTCACACACTTATCATACAGTTTAATTCTATTTCAGTATTACTATCCTGCAAGTGCGAACCACTTTTGATTTCCCCAAAAATATTTATTTTGATAAATAAATACTGTCCTTTTATATATGTAAGTTTATGTAAGTTCATAAATAGCAGGCATGTCCAACTTCAAGGCTGTGATCTACTATTCAGTATCAAAACTGGCAGTGATCTACCACACTCTCCCATTGTCATTCCTCAACTTAAACAAACATATTATATATGGTAAAAATAATAACATAACCATCTGTAGGCGAGTACTGGGTGAGGCTTTAGAGAATCCTGAAGGTGTTCATCTGTCATGTTGGTATGTTGCTTGCTCTTCGTCATTTTTAGATATGAAAATGCAGATTCACACAAATAAGTTGAACCAAAATATGAGTTTAGAATGTCTCTGCATCTTCTCAAATAGGGACATTTTTGTCTAGGCACAAACTTCCAAAATTATTATTCTCCTTCATGGACCTTCAGTTTGCTCAGTGAATAATTTTTATGGATAGTGACAGCAATTTCTTTAATGTCTAAATCGGATTTGAATGGAAATTACATGTACTCGACAGTAGATACATTTTTTTGGGAAGTCCATTTTTTTTAAATTCCTGAATAATAGAACCAATTTCTGCACATACTTCTCTGTTTGAAAAATAGTCAGGATTTTTTGCCAGATGGTCCTACATATTAAGTAAGCGATTAAAGCTATTGATCATTGGCTTAAATTTGGTTTTATAGGATGAAATTATTCTCAGCTTCTCTCCAATGCATTTACCTTTACCTTGTAGCTCTAGGTTCATATTGGTAAGTTTACCTGTGAAATCAGCAAGGAAAGCCAAATCAAACAACTACTCTTCATCTTCAGAGCATACTCATCTCTCCTCTCCTTCAAAAAGGATATTATTTCTCAACAAACTGCGAAACCTTAGCAAAAATGTGTACCTACTAAGCCACCTTACATCAGTGTGTAAAATTACATCCGCTGTTCTTCCTCAAGAGTGAGATTGAACGCTGCCTTTGAAATGATTTTCTACAAATTTAATTTACAGTTTTAAAAGCTATGTCCATGACATTCTTTGTGTTCAATCTCTTCCTTGCCAAAACTTGCAGGGGAATGATACAGTGGTATGCAAGGAAGTCAGGGAAGTCATTATGCTGTCTACAAAGGGCAATAAATCCCTTAACCTGTCATGGCTTTTGCTCCATCACTAGTAATGGTAACAAGGTTGTGTAATGGTACATCAAGCTTTTTGACAAAGGAATAAAAATAACTAAACATTTCCTGACCTGTAGTTTTTCATTTTAAAGAAATCATCCCAAGTAGTTCCTCTTTGGTGCTGAAATCTTAAAAAAACATACAAATAAAAACTAGTATCTGAGCTGTGTCACTGTCTGTAGGTTCGTCCAGTTGGAGTGAGAAAGCAACACAACTGGACGCATCTTTCAACAGCTGTTCACTTTTTTATATTTTTACACATTTTTTCCATTCGCCGCAGAACTGTATTTCTTGATATTTGAAGATCTTGGATAGCAGCTGTGATCTTTTTTTAATTTATAAATCCTTCAAAAAGATTATCAACTATTGCAAGAAAACACTCTTTTATAAACACCACTTCAGTGAAAGGTTTGCAATTTTTAACAAGTGGAGGATGAAATGGTTGCCTTGTTAGAATGTGAGCTGTTTTTTGCCAGTAATTGTTGCTGAGCAGCTGATTTAAGTTCTTTGCGCTTAAGTTTACGAAATTCACTTTTGAGTTGAAAATTTACTGCAGTGGAGAGCATTATAATGCCGTTCTAAATTACCCTATTTTCGTTAGAAATGAAACAACAAGACTTGTCTTTTACAATCACAACAAAATACTGAATTTCCCATTCTTCATGAAAACTTTTACTCTTCTTTTGGGCACTCCTTTTTTCCTCTATAGGCCCTATGAAATATTATTTTAACTGACACACACTTACTTTTATAACTCATTCAAAACTTGTTAAAGTCTTATTAATAATAATAGGAAGAGATCACCGTCAAACTATTCTCCCACTGTGCACAACTGTAAGATGAAACGAAGAGCGGGGACTCTTCTCTCTCAATTTACAATAGGTATGAGCCAGTTCATCCTTTTTTTTTTTTAATTGACAACCCCAAACTTAACTAGCTCCCATATTCCACTGTACAGTTCTCTGTGACTCTTTTACTCAGATTCAGGAGGGCTAACTTGGCAGTAGTGTTTTGTGAGGATCATCGGGACACTACACTGCCCCATTTCCCTGGTATGATCTGTGCAAGTTGCGTATGATCTTAGTGCAATGCGTACAACGAGGTCACAAGATGCTCCCCCTTCCTTGGTGTGAACTTCCTGTGAGATCAAACAAATGCCATCCTGATGTATAGAAATCACACAACTGAATTATAGTGGAATTGTATTATTAAAAAAATCATAACCTAATCTGCAATTTTTATTTCAACACTTAATAGGTTGGTTTTACTGTAAATGCTCCGAACATCTAGCCTGAAGTATATCTTTCATCATAACAATAACTTAATTTATGCATTTCTTCTGAATTAACAAATAATGTCAATATTTGTAACTTTCTGAAAACAGAGGTCCGTCGGAGCTCTGTCTATCAGATGTGTGGCCAACTGTTCCTGTGTGCTGGACTAAAAATAAAGGCTGAGCAGTGTGTGTTCTGCTTTAGACTGTTCATGTTCAGTAAAGAAGAGAGTAGGGCAATGGTTCAGATACAAGCAGGATACAATAGAGCTGGTCCTGCCCCATGGTATCACTGTGTAGGCAGTGGGGGCGGAGTGGGTGTCATGAGGCAGGACCAGTGACATGAGCCCATCCTGCTTACAAGCTCAATGATAGCCCAGAACACAGGCAGAGCTGATCATACCTCACAGGTAGGCGATACACAAGTCTGCTTGATGGGAAACGTAATTAACCCTTTTATTTATTTTAAACGGAATACTTTTTTTAAATAGCCAAGCAGACAAACATACGCTATAGTAGATCTTTAAGTCCTAATAATAAAGCTACAGATAGTAATTTATTGAGACTCTGTAAATCGATTGTTACTGTGGTTATGGAAAATTAATAAAATCATTTTAGTTTGCTGAAGAATACACTTCATTCTTTACATGCATTTTCAAGCAAATATTTTTCCCCCCCTCCTTTTTGTTTTTAGAGAGACTTTATTATACAGACAGGGGACCCTTTGGGTACTGGACGAGGAGGAGAATCCGTATTTAGGTAATGTACATTCTTGTTTATTGCAGTCTCTATATAACCTAGATTGTGTTGTTGCTCTATGAGGCTTTATTTGAAGGCAGTGTTGCGTTATACAATGGAGTATACATTATTAAAACACAGTTTTTTTTTTTGTTTTTTTTTTTTGTTTTTTTTTTTTGTTTTTTTTTTTATTAAAAAAGTTAAGACCTCAGAACATTGTCCTTAAAAGCCTTATATGTAGATAGTGGATTTTATTCACAAAAGTGAGAAATAATTAAATTAATATAAGTAAATAAATCAAACCTTCCAAAAGGTGGTGACGGACAACGTTGGATTAGTACTCTTGATTCACTTGTTCCCTATGAAAAGGTGTGTTAAATAATGTAATATATATTTTTTGCATATACATGTAGAATTAACCTCATTCTAATTAAACATTCAACATTTTACAGCCTTTTGCCTTATATGAACATCATGTTTCATCTGGCCAGAGTAGGTGGATCTGTTCTTATCTTTTCTACATTACAGTTTGATTGATAATAAATATCAAAATAATACTCCTTGTCAGTTGTTGTTGTTTTAAGCTAATATAATCAATATAAACAAAAATCATGTTACCCAGGCAATTTACCACCTTATTTAAACCTTGTTTTACATTTTATCTGTTTAAAAACAGTAGACTTATCTCTGAATTTTATGTAATGTGTGAAGTAAACACGAAGTACTTATAAATAAAGCAGTGTGTTTATCATAAAATATCTATCTTTACTTTCTAAGTAAACTCTATGGGGACCAAGCTAGATTTTTCGAATTGGAGAAAGTGCCAAGGATTAAACACAAGAAGTTGGGTACAGTGTCAATGGTGAACAATGGAAATGATCAACACGGGTCACAGGTGAGATGAGGCATCCTGTGATATTTTTATTTGTTCATGGTGACAGTGCTTCAGTGCATCATTTAGCACCGTGCTCATGCTTCCCAAATAAGATAACACTAAATTGTGTTTTAAGGAAAGGGAAATAAAAATCTAATATCTATAGTAATCAAAATGTTTCAACATTGCTTTTCATGGAATATAATTTGTTTTTCTCCTTGGCTCTGTAGGTTTTTGTTTTTTTAACCCTATGAGTACACCATTTCAATTTAGAGAGAGGCTTCATATCCAGGGATCACTTCATTATATAACTAGTTTGATCTGGCCAAGCTTCTAGTTTAAAGTGACCATCATGTTTATAAAACCAGTACTGAAAGGATAGCTTCTTTTAACTGCTCTTGCGATGTAGTCTGTATGATAATTAAATCCAAAGCTGGAGTATTGGAACAGCAAATTACGAATTGATTCATATGGAAAGATGAATGGATGTTAAAAATTTACTGTAAAGATTGTCTATATATTGCAAGGATAAATGTCTCCCTCCACACTACACTCATAGTACTTTGAGTACTGCAGCAGCTATTATAATAGTAAGTTATGTTTAAGTATTTATATACCTTTTATTTATAGGCCAGCTGTACTTCCTGCAAATTGGTTTGTACTAATCCAAAGTCTTAATGATTTTATTTAATAAAGTTAAGACACAAGTCAAGCAAGCTTTAAAAGCATAGAAAACATGTTTTTACACAGGATATAGAGTTGTATAGGATTTAACCAAACAAAATTGCAGTTTCGTAGGAATCGGTGTCTACAGTTTTTTGTCATTTTCTAAAATTTTGGCTTACTCCGTTCATTTTTTTTATTTCTTTCCATTTTCTTCTTTTTTTTTTTTACTTTAAAGTTCCTTATCACCACAGGGGAAAATCTTGATTATTTAGATGGTGTCCACACAGTTTTTGGCGAAGTAACTGAAGGGATGGACGTCGTGAAGAAAATAAATGAGGCATTTGTGGACAAGGACTTTGTCCCCTACCAAGACATCAGGTGTGATGTTTGATCATTTTGTCAGCTTAATATATTTCCCCTTTTTAGCATCCTCCTGAATCCTGCCTTCTACTGCTGTTGTTTCTCCAATCCTGATTTATTATTTTGTGTTTAACAGCCTGTTGCATATTTTTCCAAATGCAAGTATATCTATATCTGTGTGTGTGTATGTGTATATATATATATATATATATATATATATATATATATATATATATATACATACTTTTCTTTATTTCTACTCTACCACTACCTTCTCTATTCTCGTATCATTTGCCGACCCCTCTAAAAGTAGACTTTCGTCCCTACTTCTACCCCGGCACTACCAATATTCCTGATTCTACTTCTATTATTACTGCGTGTCTATCACTTCTAAATAATTTTTCTGTATAGTTGTAAAATAAATAATGTCTGTGGTACATTTTATAGATGTTTTTTTAAATATGCACATTAAGATACTGATTGTGCTATTTACTTCTGCCACAACATTTGTATTTATATACTATATTTGCTAGTATCTCAGTGTGAAAATATAGTGATGTATTATGGTTTCTGCACAGAATAAATCATACTGTTGTTTTGGATGACCCATATGATGATCCACCGGGACTGCCCATTCCTGATCGTTCCCCAGAACCGACCAAGGAGCAACTTGATGTAAGTGTTTCGTTCTGTTGGCTTGTTCCTTCTGTTAAAGAATATTTTTCTCATAAATTAGATTTTATTTTAGTTTTGTAAGGTCATACCCTGTTTTATTTTTTTATTTTTACAGAGTGGTAGAATAGGGGCTGATGAGGATATTGTTGACAGCAAAGGGAAAACCACTGAAGAAATAGAAGAACTTCTAGCCGAAAAAGAAGCCAAAACTCAAGCTGTTCTTTTGGAAATGGTACGGTGACCTCTTATATATATTTGTTCTGTATTTAAATTCCATGTCACTGGGATAACCTAACCTACACACCACTCTTTTGTCATACTTACTGTAACATTTATCGAATTTAATGTTGTTTTTTTATTTTTTTTGCTGCAACTATTTTTCACAAAAGTCATCACTCTTAAACATCTAGTATACACATTTTTCATGTTAATTACAATACCTATTCTCTGCTTAAGATAGGAAGTTGGCTAACCTAATCACTCAGCAAAGGGTCTTCAGTTCTAACTGCCCGTGTGTTAGTTTCACAATGGACCTCTTAGACTTATCCTTGCAAACAATAATAACACTATAGGAATTGCAAAACTACATATAAAAAATATATACCAATAGCAGGCTTCTGTAAGAGGGATATATCCGTATAACAAGAGCTAAGCTACACAATGCCCAAAACACACAGACACAAGCTATTCACGTGGGTTTGAGGGTCTCCACACCCTAGACAGTTCAAACAGGGGGAACCATAATCGTAGAGGACGCCGTCGATGGAAACGACAAAGCCCAGGGTTGTCATGCCCATTATGTGGTGGCCCAGGAAATGTATTTCCTTGGGGAAGACTGGATTAGTCTCCCTTGGGGAAGAAAGTACTGTATTTCAGGTTTCTTCCCTATCCAGGATATTGTCACAGACTAAAAATAGGTTTAACATGAAAAGCGCTTTCCCTGGCTCTTTAGGGTATTATGACAAGAGAAAGAGCTAGTTTTAACTTTCTATTATTCTCTTATTGCCTACTTTATTTATTTATTTTATTTTTTGTAAACCTATTTTCCCCCGCACAAAGGCAAGTTAATTTTGTGTTTTAGTTTACCAAAACAAGAATCTCAAGGGAAAGTGTACATTTAGTTAAAAGGGCTCTTTAGGCAATATTTTTTTCCCCATATTCTCACCTTTTTGGAACCTTCCTCTATCTTCCTGTTCGCTCTTGTATGGTGCTATGTTTCAGATCTGTGATTTATGCCCACACCTAAAGTGGAGGGCATGCAAACACATAGAATATCTGTCTGCTTGCGGCAGCATGAGACATTGGTAGCGGGAAGATTAAGGTCACTGCTATAAAACATGGCACCCTATATGAGAGAAAACGGGGAGAAAGGGGGAGTTACAACTAAAATAAAGTCCTGTGAAAAACATGATCACAACTAGCTTTCAAACAAGCAGAAAAGCCCTAGGAGCCATACCTTAATATCAAATATTTTAGTACTAATACGCTGATCTTCCATTTTGTTTTCCACAATAACTACAGATTTGATTACATTTTCTTCTGAGCTCCATTGCAGAGTTAATCTATATTCAGGTGCTATTCTTTAGCTCTCTAAAAGCATACAAAAAATGTGTTTCTACAAACTCATATGGTCTAATTGACACAAAATAAGTTAAACAATATTTTGTAAATTGCATTGTTGTCTCACTGCCTCCGTAGGTTGGTGATATACCCGATGCAGATATCAAGCCTCCAGAAAATGTACTTTTTGTGTGTAAATTGAATCCTGTTACGACAGATGAAGACTTGGAGATTATTTTTTCACGATTTGGTGCCATTAAGAGGTATTATTTGTTTGGTCTTGTAAAGCAATATTGTATATAATTGTTTTGTTCTTTTTCTCCAAATGTGTAGCTGTCAAAAATTTTGTAAGCAGCTTATGTATTATAGGAAAACTTTTGTGATATATGTAACAAACTGACATTAGTAGATTTTTTCCCCCCAAAAGCAAAATCTTAATTCTATTGTATATGGGCTGGCATCTGTTATGTAGGGACTGGGATGCTTATTATTCTTTCTGTTGAGTGTACTGGAGTGGGCGGTTGTAGAGCAGAGAATGTAGGATTTGCAGTACAGCTGCCTGCTTCTGCTGAATAGAAAAGAGAATTGGCAGAGCACAGCCAAATCAATAGGCAGTGGAGAATAGAGACATTGAAATCCCTAGACACAAGTGGCCTGGTAAAACATACTTCATAAACATGTGAAATTCCTTCCATTTGCAGTTGTCGTTTTAAGTAGAATTCCTTAATAGAAATTTGAGGTATAACGATTAATAAAATTAAGCATCAGTTTGAGTTAACAGTGATATTTCTTCACATATCTATTTCATCTTTATCATCATATATGACCTGCTTCTTTAAACTCTCATTCTTAAATTACTCACTCATAGCAGTGACGCAATAAGTAATTGAAGTCATAATTGAACTTGACTTATTTTATTATTACACTGTACAGAGAGTAACAATAAGATGATAAAGTGTCTGGTGGACGTTTATACTGACATCTGTAGATGAGCATAGATTCTATAACACACATCTCTCAGGCTTGCTCTTTCTGTGATTTGCTCTCCACATACTTTTCTAGGGTTTGTGGAAAGTTGTCCCTATGGGACTCATTGTGGTGTTCATCTATGGTGGAGTTCAATAACACAGCCCTAAAGCTTAGCTTGCTTCTCCGTTATGTCATAAAGCACAGCAAATGTCTTATTTTAAAGGTGGCAGTTTATTGAGAGGCCTCCAAAAGCATAAAAGTTACTTGTCTTCATAATACCAAAGAAGCAAAAGTTGAGCTGGTCTGAAAAGAAAAACAGATGAGGTTGACTGGAGTCTGTGTTGCACACAGGAGCATGTATTTAATTGACAAATGCTCTGGACGCACCACAGGGCATAGAATAAAGATCTTTATATACTTTGTGGTTCAGTTGTGTCCGATTCTGTGACCCTATGAACCACAGAATGCCAGGCAAATCTGTCTGCCACTGTCCTTCTAAGCTCCCCCAATCTCATGTTCATTGCTTCAATTATCTCATCTCTTACTCTGCTGTCTCCTACTTTGTGTGCCTTCAATCTTTCCCACCATCAGAATCTACTCTAGGGAATCCTGCCTTATGATATAGGCAAAATGTTTGAGCTTTAGCCTCATGATCAAACCTTCCAGTGAACAGTTTAACTTGTTTCCTGTAGTATTAATTGATTAGATCATTTTGCAGTGCAAGGGACTCTAAGCTGTTTTCTCCAGCTTCACAATTCAAAGGTGTCAATTCTACGGTGCTCAGCCTTCCTCTTCCTCTGCAAAACTCAGCTTGCTCATCTGGTAGTTCTCGGTCCATATATGGTTGGAGCCGAGCTTATAGGATCATTAGCATTACTTTGCTGGCTTGTAAAAGGAGTGCAATTGTTTGATAATTGGAGTATTCTCTGGCACTGCCTTTTTTGGGATTGGTATATAGACTGACCTTTTCCAGTCTGCTGTCCACTATTGAATTTTCTAATTTTGTTGTCATAATGTAAGCAGCACTTTAACAGCATCATCTTTTATGATTTTGAACAGTTGAGCCACAGCTTTATTATTGGTAAGGTTTTCTCGGGTCCATCTCACAGGGCATAGGTTAAAAATCATTATATACTTACTTTTATAGAATAGGTACAAATAATTTGTATTCCATTTTACTTCTAGTTGTGAAATCATTCGTGACTACAAGACTGGGGAATCTCTCTGTTATGCCTTTATTGAGTTTGAAAAGGTAAGTCTTTTTTTTTAGCTTATTCATTTGCTGTTTTGAAATTTTTTTTTTTTTTAGTAATTGAATTTTGAGCTATGTGGAGGATTAGAAATAAACATTCATACAGTGTAATGAGCTCTTGATGATGATATATTTTTTTATATTTATATCATATTACTTGTTTTTAAAGAAAAATACAGGGTTTTGAGGATTAGAACCCCAGACTTTTGGGGGTTAATGGGATATCTAAGTTTGCTGGATTAATATATGTCTGCACTCTATAGGCAAAAATCAGGTTATATGAATACAGCACATCTCATAAAAATTATTACATTTTGATTAATATCTAAAAATCCCTCTTATTGTGTTGAAACCCCTAGGGGGTATCTATACAACTTCCTGATCCCCACCCAATCAGCATGCAGTATCTGGGGAGCAATATTAACCCACTATTTACCTGCTCTTGCTTGCTTAGCCAATAGTAGAGCAGTGTTGTCGGCTTCCCAGTCACTGCTGGGATATGACTCATCCCTGTTTCCTATATATGCTGTGTGGTGTTGCCATAGCAACTAACATTGTGCTATGTCTCAAATCTTTCTTATAACCGGATTGGCCAAACAAATTATGGAGGGGGTGTTAACCTTAATTTTTAAACTGTTATTTTGGTATTTTTTCATGCAATCCTTGTTTTTTCATATACTATTAATTCTCCTATTGGATGCATTCATAATCCAGGAAATTTACATATCCATTTAACTTACTGTGCTATTTGTATAGCTGATGCTAATAATTTGTGAAATACATACAAATACCTACATAGAACACATGAATAATAAGGTTGGAGCCTTCAAGTGTTACAAATTCTATTCTAGATCGAGTGGTACCTTGGAACTCAACCTTAATCCGGTCTGGATGGCAGGTTGAGTTCCAAAAAGGTTGAGTTTCAAAGTAGCATTTCCCTTGGGGATCAATGTAAATTGAAATAATCGGTTCCGAGCCCCCAAAATTAAATTTTTTAGTTTGGACTGATGGTGGTGTTTTTGATAGAAAACCTTTAAAACTAAACGGACATAAATAAAAACAATAATTGGATCAAATAATATAGAATTGAACATCACTCTAACTGACATGAGGGCCCAATGGGATGGTGATGTATAGGAGAAGAGAGGTTATTGCTTGGTACTTTGGTTCTTATAGGCACAGGCTGCACTTTGGTTCTTGCAGGCACAGGATGCTCTTGTGCTCTGTAGGCACTAACTACACTACACCACAGTACAGAACTTGATTCCACTTCCTAAAAGCCGGGATGAGAGGTGGTGCAAGCGTCGAGTTCCAAGGGAATTTTTGTCAGTACGACACGAGTTGAGTTCCGAAAACGTTGTGGTCCTTTTAAGGGCAGCTTCCTGGGCATGTCCACTCCAGCCCACTGGATGCCTGATAGGATGAGAGAAACTGATGTGTCTAAACCTAAAAAGCTAAAGATTAAAAGCAAAAAAAGTACATATTTTTATTGCCAATCCGTTCTTAAATAAACAAATCAAACAATGTTGTATGACCACTACAGGTATCTGTTAAGTAGAACGTGTTTGTTGGAAATGCCTCTATGCACAGATCATATAGCCATATATTTGCTCATTGACTGAAAAGATTGATGTATTATTGCTGTTTGGGTGAGAGGGATCTGCACCACTAGGCAAGTATACATTAGGTAAAGAAGTTCTCATTGCAGCCTCTAAATCCCTTCGGCGCTTATTGCAGCCTAAGTTGTGCGGGGCCTCGTGATGAGCGCCTGCTCCGCTCATCGTGATTCCTGCGGGTCTTGCGATGAGCGCCTTTTTAACATTGTGTGACGACAACTTGCAATTACCACAACTATAATATCTGATTTTGATTCACCCCCTTGTACGTTTTCACTTCTACAATGGAGCATTGGAAACAATTTCTGATAGAAATGTGTTGTGTAAATTAGTCAATTTGTGATCATTTTAATAAAAATTGTTACCGGTCCTATGTAGCTACTTCCCTGTTATTATGTGATTGCTCCTTTCAGGAAGAAGACTGTGAGAAAGCTTACTTCAAAATGGACAATGTATTAATCGATGACAGACGGATACATGTGGATTTCAGTCAGTCCGTTGCCAAAGTAAACTGGAAAGGAAAAGGTATAGTAATAATTGCCTTACATTAGGCCAACAGTTCATATCATGGTTATAGTTCTCTCTCTATGGGAGGCACAAATAATTGATAGCCGCAAATAGTTGCTTAGTTTACAGTATGTTACAGAAGCGACACCAGTTTCAATATGAAGTCTGACAAAGACAAATGAATCTGAAATGTATTAATTATATCTGAACTTGTATTACTTTTATATTTTAACCTGCAAATCCAAATAAGCAGATTAATTTTCAAGCATATTTTACTATGTACTTTTCAGCTGACTAAGCTCAGTAACTTCTCTCCATATCATAGTTTTGGTATTTGGGATAAATTGATTTATGGCGGTAACTGTTATTCAATATTTTTATATTTGTAATAGAAAAGTAACGATGATCACGTTACATGGTTTGTGCTACTTTGCGCAAAAGCATTTGCTCAAATTCACGTGCGAACTGTGTTTGGGTTTTAGAAGTACAGTATTTGTTTTAAATCAGGCTAAACTTTGACAGAATATACAGTAGACTCTGAATATTGAATACTGTACTTTAAATGAAATTAAAAATTTCCCGGGCTCAAAAATTAGTCTCATTTGTTTGCATTATATTCTTAAGTTACCAATACGGTAAAGAGGTGGATTTTTTTTCAGTTTTTGTGTGTGCATTATAAAATAAGCAACATTTTCACAAACAAAAATGACTACCATTACCTGTGAAGTTGCTATGTTATCAGTGACCTCTTCATAGAATTAAAATACTGGACAATTATTGTTTGAGTCTGTGACTATCCTTATTTGATTTTTTTTCTCTGCTTGTGAAATATAAAACAAGCCTGCCCTCTAGCGGTAATCTACATAACACAGCCTCACACAATAATATATTCTGCTGAATGACGGCAATAACATTTGAACCCATGGCAATGCGGTTTGACACACAATGTAAGGCTTTTGCTCCTCTGTGGACCCTTTGGCTCTCATTGCTAGCCTCTCCCCTCATGTACTTCAAGTTTCCTGCTTTGCAACGATCACCTTCGGCGCTCATTGCGAAGGCAGATATAAAAGTACAGTGTAACATATAAAATTTATTTAGTACAGTGAGTAAATCAATATGAATTAATAAATGAATATACTTTACCTATTTATATTTAATATGCAGCAATCAATAGCCTGAAGAGCTAACAATCTCTTTGGATTTTCCTGCATCTGAAAATGTACAGTTGGACTGTTAATCACCTGAGGAGAAAGTGTCAGCAATGTGCCAAGTGTGCAGTGTAAATAGGCTGCGTGCGCAAGGCCAAAAAAGTTTGTTTAGGCGGGGAAAGTGCCAATTTAGAATCGTAATGTTATTATTTGCAAGTTAGTGTTGTAAAATGGTGTCTTTTTTCTGTGTTACTTGGCTCGTGAGCATTTTCCATCTGTTGTAATGATATATTTTGTATCTCCTATGTTCCTGGCTAACTCGTACGTTTCTGGCGGTGATTTGCGTGCCTCGGTCTCCTTTAGCCTTGTTTTAATTTTTTCGTTTGCCATTTTCTTTTCTTGTTTAGCCAATTTTTAGAGTGCCGAAACTCGTCAATTTCGGTTTAAATTACTTACGTGCCTGGTTGTGATTTGCGCACTTCAGTCTCCTTTAGCCTTGTTTTAATTTTTTTCCTTCGCCATTTTTTTTTCTCACTTAGCTGATTTTAAAGTGGCGAGACTCTGCAAATTCGGCTTAAATTTGCGTGCAACCCCACTTTCATTTTATTTTTTTGTGATTTTCGATTTCCGCGGTTTGGCCGTTTTTTAAAGTTGTATTTTTGCAATGTTGTTTTTTTTTGCACCGAGATTCCGAGGTCGGAATTTTTTTTTCTAAGTCCTGCGTTCCTCAACTGCTTGCAGGCTAAGTCCCGCGTGTTTCAATGCCTCAACTGCTCTCCTCGCTTTGCTGTTTGACAACTATTATATGTGATTATATGAGATAATAAAATTACAAACTCGTTGATGGATCATTAGCAACCTCCTCTTCTTTTTTGTTTTTTTGTAAACATGTTTTTATTTTTTTTACCGCACAACAATAGATGGAATTGGGTTAAACTACAGTTTATATTGTTAAATGTATGTTTTATATAGTTGTTAGGAGGTAACCTATTGCCCTATTTCCCTTGCATGTTTCATGCTTCGTACTGGGATTAGACAATACCCTAATATCCACAGCTTTGCTTTACTTGTTTGCAGGTCAGCCTCGCCATGTCCCTCTATTCTGGAGCTGGAGAGGATCTTTATGTTGAAACAACTGTGCTCATATATTTAAAATTTATACAATTTGAAAGAACTACACTTGAACATATCCAAACTGTTTTTAGAATTTAAAATACAGCCTCTATTATATAAACTTTCATATGCCAGTAAGCTGCTGCGCATCTACAATTTTATTTTCTGCTGTTTTTTTATTCTTGAGGTCTGAAGAAACTTTGAATACACAGGCAATTTTCTATCTTCCCAATAGGAATGTGGCATCTACAATTGGCAGTGCATTTATTTGGTCTAATGAAAAAATTAATTTGTTTACAAGCACACACCCTCTTGAGAAAGTAAAAGGCAGGATCAGCCGATTTTTAAGAGAAAATAAATCACCACAGGCATGAATAATTTGGATAAAATATACAAATCTAAAAGCTTTTTTCCAGTCTAAATCATTTTGTCGTTTAGTTATTCAAAGATCCAGAAATAAAATAAAATCACCACAGCGATCCTTTAATGAAAGTATAACAAGAAATAAAGATATTAACCATTCCAGATAAACGAAGACCATTATGCACATGTAATTTGGGATTGTAGCTGCCACTGTTCTCTTTCAATAGCATTAGAGGAGTAGAGATGTAATAAAATAAAACTTAAGCTTGAATTCAAAATAGTGTGCTAAATTGGTGTATACTCTCTATCTCCCTTGGGCTTAACAGTCCCAGGTTGATTGGTGTCAGAAAGTTTGTGAACCCCTTGAAATTTAAATTTTTGATGAATAAATTAATGCAAAAGTTCATCCCACTGTATGAAGTTTATTATTATTAGATTATTTCTAGAATGACCATGTTTCTGCAGAATTGTATGCCAGTGTAAGTATATTGAAATGTAAAGTATTCTGTAAATGTTGTCCATTCACTCGTCATATGATACGGTTTTGTATAAACTTGTGGCCAGTCCACTTCCACATGAAATTCTGAAGATGCTTCCTCCTTTATTTCCCGTTTTGACTTTTTTTTTAAGCTGTGGGTACTATTAAACCACACAAAAAGTTGTTTTGAAAATAATTTATCTCCACATAAGAGATAATAAAATCTATTCACACACCCAGATGAGATTGGGCAGTTTTTTTGGAATATTATAGATCCTTATACAATTTAGAATACAACGATGCATTTATCAAACCCACAAATTTAGAAATCAACACTTTTTTTTTTTTTTTTTTTTCTAGCTAAGATAAATCTCCCTAGGGTATCGGAAGAAGAATTGATAGCCCTTAATCAAGAAATCAGTTATAAAGAGATAGAAACCGATATAGATGCGATGAAATTAAATAAAGCTCCAGGAATTTACAGTTATGGCAACTCCATATTATAAGATTTTTTCTTCATCCTTAAACTTATTGGGGATGCGCCAGCAGAAATGAAAGATTCAAAAGTATTAAATATATTGAAACCTAGTAAAAATCCTGAAGATGAAAAGCGCAACAGACAGATTTCTCTTCTCAATGCTGACATAAAATTATGCGAAAATCTTGGGGTGTGTAGACTTTTTATATCCACTGTGTGTGTGTGTGTATGTGTAATTATATATATATATATATATATATATATATATATATATATATCTCAAAATGTCTGTTTGTATTAAACTTTTTGTCTCTTATTTTATAGGTGGAAAGTATACAAAGGATGATTTCAAGGAGTATGAAAAGGATGCAGATAAGCGCTCCAAGCTTGCTCTGAAAGACAAAGTAAAACCTAAACAAGAGTATCCTTTAAATCATGGGTGATATGGCATCTACTTTGAAAATAATCATTCTAATAAGATCTACCCCTGTATCTGAACAAGATCAACTGTTCCTTGCAGTCCCATTAAAAATGATACACATCATATCCCTCCACCAATCATCATCACTGTATCTTACAACCTTCACATGTGCACATAGAGATCCATAGCTTTTGATTTGCTGTCCTTGCTGCACTGTGACTGTGTATATATGTATATATATATATGTTATGTAGTACAAATAAGGAATAGTACATTAGTGATTCTATTTAAATGTCTAAAAATAATTTGACAAAAACTTACCATATTGGTCCAAATATAAGCCGCACCCGCATATAAGCCGCACCCGCATATAAGCCGCACCCGCATATAAGCCGCACCCGCATATAAGCCGCACCCGCATATAAGCCGCACCTGTAAAGTTCAAGGGGAAATAATAGAAAAAAGATAGTACTCAAATATAAGCCGCACCCGTAAAATTGGAGACAAAAAGACTCTCAAAGTGATCAGCCATTGCAAGAAACAGGCTTTCTTATTAGCACTGTAGCTTTTTTGCAGGTTACAGGCTTTACAGGATGTTAGAATCACTCAAATCTTAAATCGCTATTCAATACCGCAGTCTAAAGCACGAAAAAGGGCACCCTTAACACGCAATCGCGCAAATCGGCAGTAATTTTGCATTCGCGAATAGAAGTGGCACGCGTTGCAAGCAAAGTTCGCAAATCGGCAATTATTTTTTGACGGTCGCGAATATAAGCTGCACCCTTAACTCGCAAGCTCAAAAATCGGAAAAAAGGTGCGGCTTATATTCGGACCAATACGGTATTTCCTGCTCAAATTTCTTAGAAATACAGTATATGCACTGCAGTCTGGGAAAACTGGGCGGGACATGCAAATGAGGCCTCATATTGCACCATCACTCTGTCAATCCAAACCATTTTAAACATGGCTACCTTTAAGCATATGCTTACTGTATTTCACAGTTTTAGGCATAGCAACGGATGGATTTTTCACAAACCGGGTCACTTAACCACATACAGTACTGTTTCACGGTTACTGCTGATCCTCAGTATGGTGTGAGTGCCTGGCTTGTGCGGTGATTGTTGTAGAGAGTAGTTCTATACAGCAATTAGTTCACATATGGTGGGCTAAGAGTGATAGAAGCCCTCCACCGTACAAAGTACAGTAGTACAAATAAGGAATAGTACATTGGTGATTCTATTTGAATGTCTAAAAATAAGTTTACTTATTTCCTGCTCAAATTTCTCAGAAATACAGTATATGCATTGCAGTCTGGGAAATTGGGCAGGGACATGCCAGTGAGGCTATATGAATATAAAAAGGATTATGAAGAGTCAGGTCCATGACTACATGCCTGCTATCCACTTGATCTATGTGCAGTTTTCCACAGTGTGGTTGGAAATTTACTGGGAAAATTATCTTCTCCATCTAATGGTAAATAGTAGGGATTGTGATGGAAATGGAACCAAAGTGTTCCAGGCTTTATCTCCCAGGTTTGCAAGGAACTTAATCACATTCCTAAACAAACTGGTTTGCTATTACTGTGTCAACTCCAAGTTTCCATTTTGCAAAACATACATTTAAAAAAAAAATATCACAGTATATAGTTGTGGATCTTTGCGCTGTTTGTAACATTTGCGATGTTTGTAACACAGTCGAGACCACGCGCCAGCGTCACCATCACACAAGCGAGCCTCGCAAAGAGAAGCAAAGCAGGCGCACAGCATTTAGGCTGCAATGAGCGCTGAATGCGCTAATTGCAGCCAGCGGCGCAGTCACATAAGCAAGCCTTGCAAAGTACTGTTCAAGCACGTAACTAAAAACCCACCAAAAAAAAAAAAAAACATGTACAACAAATTATGATACACTCACACACAGCACAGGGGGAGACACAGGAAGCCTGGGAATAAGGGTTGCAAGCGAATTACACTAATATCTGGCCTTTTTCATCACTCCAAACCGCCTAAGCAAGGGAAAAAATTGGCAGACAAAAAATGCTAATTTTCACAAACGGCATGAAAAGGAGGCTCCGCAACTCCAGGTGTGCAAAATTTATAAAATACACGACACTGAAGACAGTAACACTTACACGAACAACGCCAGGCACGCAAGACTTTGAAAATAAAACCAACGGCAGTCAGGGCCGCCATGCAAACATTCATCAGGCCCACATAGGAGAATAACAAAGGGAAGGTACAGGGGGGAGATGCGGGAAAGAGACACATGGCATTCCCAGGCACTAGACTTGCAGGTTAACGAACCCTGCAATGAGCGGCCCGTACAGTAGGCGAGAGGAAAGGCTGGCAATGAGCTCCTAAGGCCTCACATTGTGTGGCATACAGCATTGCCAGCCTTACAATTTTAATCCCGTCATTTTTGACAGGCAAGTTCCTAGTAATATATATTGGTCACTGTATTAGTGAGTGGTAGATTCACCTGAGCAACAAATAGCAGAGTATATAAATCCTTAACTACGGTGCCAGCAACAAATATGAATTGATGCTAGATGAAGAAGAGGAGGAGGAGTCGGGCAGTAACCAGCGACACACAGTTAAGAAGCATAAGAAAGACAGAAAGCATCACTCCCACCACTCTGATGATGAGGATGAAAGGAGAATGAAAAAATCCAAGGTATTATGACAATAAAAATATGTGTAATGATTGAATTTGTACTTGACTGTTATGGTAAAATTTAAAATCTGAATAATATTACATTTTAAATGCATCATAATGTAGTAAAAAAGAAAATTGAAAACTATTGTATGTAGACACACTTATATTTGTAAAGTTGTTTAAGCCCGATTTTAACTGTAATTGTACTCTGTAATTAAAAACTTTACTCTCATATATGTATAGTTACAAGTGTCCAGTATAGATAATTTGCATATCGTTTTACATGTTCTCTCCGTTAATCACAGATCCTGTAAAAGAGACAAAAAAAGTCTAGATTTGAGGTGTTAGATGTCTGCAAATCGATGACACACCAGGTTACGTTTTATTGGGATTAATAAAATCAAAGCTTGGACATTTTTAAAATGTGATTGTCACTATAATCCGTATGAAAGTGAACATATGTGTATAATTTTGTAATTATATTTTTAACTTAATAGAGAAATACACTTGGGGCCTCATTCTATTATCGGCCGTAAATCGGCCGTAAGGCTGCGATTTCTTGCGGGGGTTCAGTTAACTCGCGATTCTATTATACGGCCCCGCAAGGATCTCATCTTACGGCCGGCCGCATATCTTGGAACCGGCCGTAAGCTCTGAAATATAAAAACTCAAAAATAAATTCAAGCCTGCACTGTACAGCTCTGTAAATGCTAGGGATCATATTGGGGGACATGAGGATTAAAAGTAACCCACTCTCAAGCTTGCACATCAGCCCAAACCCGAGTTCAAATTAACTGTTTATTTTCCGGCTGCGGCGTGGGCGGGTCTGAGGTGCTCCAAGCACTCTGGACTTTTTACATGGATATTTTCCGTACATTAAAAAAATTATTTTACGGATTTGAGTATAGGGTAATTATGTGCTATTTTTGCTAACACCGAATATCACTTTATAGACTCCGCAAAGTGCAGGATGGCTTTATTTGAGCTATTTTAGGTGCTTAATTGGTGCTAGCGGGACCTCTTTCCTGCAAGTAAGCTGCAGCTCGTTTTTAGCCTTGCAGAGAGGGTTCCCGGAGCAATAGAATAGCAACCAGGTTTTTCTTACAGCCGATTTCCTTGCGGCCGTTTTAGATCAAAGGATTTACTCCCGCGCTTGCGGCCGCAAGAGATAGCATGGCACCGGCCGCAAGCCTGACGGAATCCCCAGCCGGAGGGGAATAGAATAGCCAGAAAGCTTGCGGCCGGTCCTTGCAGCCCTGCAACGGCTGCGGCCGATAATAGAATGAGGCCCTTGGTATATTTCAAATGAAGTAATATCACGCAGCCATGTTACTGACAAATGCTGTTAATACCATATTCACATTACTACTATATACAAAATTGCAGTGTCCAGAATCTGAGCCAATAGTGAAGTAGAATAGAAGTTGTGATTTATGCAAATCCGTTTTTATTGTATGCAATGTAAATACACAGATAAGACCTATGGGAAGGTTCTTATTTCTCCTTCTTTTTCCCCCACAGGGCAGGAAGTGTAGATAATGAAACAAGTAAAGCAACAAAAATAAATCAATGTACTAAGTATTCGTGAGAAGACTAATATCTTCTGTTTATAGGGCTGGCCTGTTCATGGGTGCACCTTCTTCTGCTTTATGTGCACATTTAATGTAACGTCGAATTGGGTGACCTGTGCTTAGGTATAAATGAAATATTATGATTTAGCACTATGTTTTTTTTTTTTGTAAAAGACAATTGCAAACTAAATTTTATATATATATATATATATATATATATATATATATATATATATATATATATATATATATATATGTGTGTGTGTAAATCAAGAACATAAAAGCATATTTTAGAGAAATATATTTTCCATATTGAACTGCTTGCTGGCCTGGAGCATGGACAGGGAGGGTCATCTTACCATGAGGTGCAATTGAACAGATATCTTAACTGCATCCATGGTCTGTCACAGGTTGCTTATCATGTTAATGGAAAAGCACTTAGCAAAAAATGAATATAATAATTCATGGATATTTAATTTTTTTTTATACCTTTTTAACAGTTTTATCCTCCAATTCAAATGAATCAAAAGCAAAAATAAGTAAATAAAAACAATCTAAATAATGATTCACTTTTACAAACTCTATAATATATCAGGATAATATCTCATTAAATCTAAAAAAAACTTTTTTTGATTTGTGAGGATATTATAAAGTCACCTCAAAATGTAAAATATATAAAACATGAAAGATATCTCGCATATTGCTCCTTAATATTGGAATTCTGGCACTTCAATCACTGAAACTAAAAGAAAAAGTGTTGAAACCACAAAGGAGAAAGAAAAGACACATTTTCAAACTTGGGGATACACTCGCAAAAGTCGAAGCCTAAGTTCAATAAGGGATTAAACTCATACGGGCATAACTAATCAATGGTCAGGATCAGCAGCTGTGGTCCGTCTGTTTCCAGCTTAAATCCAAAGTCCCAAGCAATTCCTGTAAACAATTAAGATTTAAAAATCCCACAACAGATTTTCCACTACATAATACTCCGATGGTGATGCACAGCATCAATAAACGTACTTTTACTTGCCAATAAAGTAGATTTTTTTAGTTGTTTGAGGATGGAGCTTCCTATATTTTAAAGCAAGTATTATGGTTTTGCTTAATCCCCTTAAGAAAATCATGTTATCTGACAAGCTAGATATGAGTGGCACTTTGTGTTATGATCACAGTTTTGGCTTCACCACTAGGGGGTTTAGGTGGCATCACTCACGGAGTATGTGGAGGTCAGAAACTGCACACTGCTTGGTTTTAACCAAAAAAAAAATGGAACAAATCTGCTGATCCATAGATCCTGGCCATTGATTATTTATTCCTATACAAATGTACTTATTTTGTTAAATTTAGGCTCCAACTTCTTTATTAGTGGGTCTCCCCTAGTTTTACAAATACATGTATGTTTTTGTTGTTCTTTATATACTTCACTGTTTGTCTTGTTTTTTCTTTGCATTTTTGCTTTAGTTCTTCAAAAGGACATACAATGTATATTAAAATGCTGGGGTCCTTTAAGTGTAAAATATGTTCTGTTTCTGAGCTGAGCAAGTATTTTACATTCATATACTTGTTTCTTTCCTGTAAAAAGTGATGTTTAGACTCAAGCTGTGAACAAACAGAAATAGTGTACCCATTAAACTAATTTACCAAAAATTCTGAATGCGTGAATCAAGAAAGCAACATTTCTGTAGATTTATGGGAAGCTATAATGACCTTTTCTGATTCAGAAAAAAGAAAATCCATTAAGTCTTAGCACTGATGGTAGTTGGGAGCAATATTTTTATTCATTCTGTTTACAACATAGATAAGCTTGATGTTGCATAGCTTTTCATCTTGTTGACAGCTAATTTTCTGTAGATCTTGATACCTGATACAGGTTCAAATCTACTATAAACTGGGGTGATTGTAAGTGCTTGAATTTGCCTTAAACGGTTCAAGCATTTGATGGTCTTCAAATACAGTATATGTAATGCCCTTTTTTGGTTCCAGTTACCAATATTTATCTTGTTGTTAACACGGAGTTGCTTAATGTTACAACTCAGATTTTTAGAAAAATTATAGGATGGGTGTGGTTTCATTTCTGGTTCCGCAGCTGATTGGACAACCAGTCCAGTCCTTCATAGAGACCATCTCCACTAGTAGCACAGGTCGCCTGGATGTACCAGCTCCTTTGACGAAGGGAATGCAGTCCCAACTTATCTGTGATTTCTGCTGCATTCATTGCATTGGGCAAGTCCTGTTTGTTTGCAAACACTAATAAAACGGCGTCCCGAAGTTCATCTTCAGCCAATATATATATAATGTGTGTGTATATTATATATATGTATATATATTTCTCATCCACTTGTTTTCAAAGATTTATCCACAGCCTGAAAAAAAAAATCCTTTTCATAGATAACATTATTTAATAGATAAACTGGTGATGAAGTACCACCAAAGATATGACAACTGATATTAAATGAGTACAGATTACATTTCATTAGGAATCTTTAGTTTGCATATTCTAAATGATAATCCCTATTTTTTGTAAACATGTTATCTAGACAATTGTTTGTTTCTTTGTGTTTCAGGATTCTGACAAGACTGCTCGCCACAGGAAATACGAGGAAGACTACTGTAGAGAGAAGCGAAGGAGTGAGAAGAAAGACCCTCGACAAAGCCGTAGCCGTTCTCGGGAACGCAGCAACTACTACAGCTCAAAAGAGAAATATAGAGAGGATCCAAAGGAGAGGGACAGGAGAAGAGACAGAAGCCCTAAGCAGTACAAAGAGAGGCCTAAATACAGAGAGAGAGACTGAGCACAATGAAATGTTTACAAATTGCCTTTTTGATAATTCGCTATAAAGGATGTGTATCAGACTTGAGCAGTTTAGTCTCACACCCACAAACCATGTATTTGTATCCGTTTATACCATTGCCATATGTAAGATGTGTCTTAGTGTAGCATTTTATATTTGGTACAGATAATTTGACGAAAGTTTGTCATCTTGGTATATTGATTTGATGTGAAGAAACAGAAAAACTCAAGTATTGGCACAATTTGTTTCACTGTTGCTCTATTCTGGAGCAAGACCTCATTTTGCAACTTTTCTCCTTTGTTTTATAATTCTAAGGATGTTTCTTAAAAAAAATAAAACATTGCCATGAAGAACCAGTTTATGCTGTTGTTTATTGTTCATATTTTTCAGGTTAAAATGGTGAAATTTGGCACTCTTGCAATGTCTTATTAGCAGTATCAAGAATTGTGTTTTTAATGTAATGCCACAAATCCACTCCCTCAGTCCTTCTCCATTTAAATCGCTAAAACTCCGTAATGTATATAAAAATAAAGCTCATGTATATTTCTTGTGCAGAGATCACTAAATGCAGTTTGAAATAAATAATTGTTAAAGGACCACTTTAATGGTCTAATAAAGGGTTCTCTGAAGAATAGTTACAGTGCCTTGCAAGGTTATTCACCCCCCTTGGCATTTTTCGTGTTTTGTTGCCTCAC
This sequence comes from Discoglossus pictus, assembly GCA_027410445.1. Classification (NCBI taxonomy): domain Eukaryota; kingdom Metazoa; phylum Chordata; class Amphibia; order Anura; family Alytidae; genus Discoglossus; species Discoglossus pictus. The sequence goes on from CM050165.1 coordinate 182,507,895, forward strand.
AACCTGGAATTAACATGGATTGTTGCATCATTTAATTTACAGAACATGCCCACAACTTTGAAGATGTTTTTTTTATTTTTATGGTAAAGCAAACAGATAGGACAAAACAGAAAAAGTTAATGTGCATAACTATTCACCCCCCTGAAGTCAATACTTTTGCAGCAATCACAGCTCCAAGTCGCTGTGGATAAGTCTCTATGAGCTTGCCACATCTTACTGCTGGGATTTTTGCCCATTACTCCTTGCAAAACTGCTCCAGCTCCTTCAAGTTGGATGGTTTGCGCTTGTGAACAGCAATCTTTAAGTCTGACCACAGATTTTCTATTGGATTGAGGTCTGGGCTTTGAATAGGCCACTCCAACACATTTACATCTTCCCCTAAAACCACTCAAGTGTTGCTTTAGCAGTGTGTTTGGGGTCATTGTCCTGCTGGAAGGTGAACCTCCGTCCTAGCCTCAAATCACGCACAGAGTGGTACAGGTTTTGCTCAAGAATATCCCTGTATTTAGCACCGTCCATCTTTTCCTCAACTCTGACCAGTTTCCCAGACCTGGCTGCTGAAAAACATCCCCACAGCATGATGCTGCCACCACCATGTTTCACTGTGGGGATGGTGTTCTTTGGGGGATGTGATGTGTTGGGTTTGGGCCAGACATAACGTTTTCTTTGATGGCCAAAAAGTTCAGTTTTAGTCTCATCAGACCAGAGCACCTTCCTCCATACATTTTGGGAGTCTCCCACATGCCTTTTTGCATACTCAAAACGTGCAATTTTGTTTTTTGCTGAAAGTAATGGCTTTCTTCTGGCCACTCTGACATAAAGCTCAGCTCTATGGAGCGTACGGCTTATTGTCGTCCTATGTACTCCAGTCTCTGCTGTGGAACTCTGCAGCTCCTCCAGGGTTACCTTCGGTCTCTGTGCTGCCTCTCTGATTAATGCCCTCCTTGCCCGGTCCATGAGTTTTGGTGGGCCGCCGTCTCTTGGCAGGTTTGCTGTTTTGCCATGTTCTTTCCATTTGGTTATGATGGATTTGATGGTGCTCCTGGGGATCATCAAAGATTTGGATATTTTTTTTATAACCTAACCCTGACTTCTACTTCTCAACAACATTGTCCCTTGTTCGGAGAGTTCCTTGGTCTTCATGGCAGTGTTTGGTTAGTGGTGCCTCTTGCTTAGGTGTTGCAGCCTCTGGGGCCTTTCAAAAACGGTGTGTATATGTAATGACAGATCATGTGACACTTAGATTGCACACAAGTGGACATCATTTCACGAATTATGTGACTTCTGAAGGTAATTGGTTGCATCAGAGGTTTTTATGGGCTTCATAACAAAGGGGGTGAATACATACGCACATGCCAATTAACTGTTTTCTATTTAAAAAATTGTTATAGGTATATATTTTTCTCATTTCACTCCACCAACTTAGAATATTGTGTTCTGATCCATCACCTAAAATTCAGATTAACAAAACATTGAACTTAAGGCTGTAATGTAACAAAATAGGTAAAAACTCAAGGAGGTGAATACTTTTGCAAGGCACTGTAGGTGGGGCTTAATAAAAAACCTTTGTTAAATGGTTACAGTGCATTAAAACAATTACATGTTTTAATTCAGGCCCTAGACTATAAGATCCAGATCTCTCCATACTCTGACGTATTGTCTATGGAGTGGAAACCTCCCAGGAGGAAGGACCCAACTGAAAGCCTTTTCAGACAACTCTTTAAAACACACATTAGTAGGAGGGAGTAGAATAACATGAGCTGATAGCAATGTACATAAGTACACTTTCTATTCACCTCATACTGCAAGTACGGTGTACCTGTTTGGAGAGCATTCCCCTTTGCGTGGCTGGCTCTTCAGAGACACAATACGTCATGCAAAACATGGGTGGATTACCTCCAGCTCGAAGCTTTCCATTAACTCATCTGCATTATCTAACTAACCCCAATGTATCGGCTTCCATATCACATATTATAATTGTCTAACTGCGAGTTGTCGTCACACTTGCGGCCTTGCAGTTTGACAACATCCTCCCTCCTTCCCCGCATCATCCTCCTCCTCACCCCTTATCATCCTCCTCCCTCCCCCTTATCCTCCATCTTCCCTCCCCCTCTCCTTTCCCTTCTCTCCTTACTCTGATGCGAGCACCTTCTCTCCCTAGCAGCATGTCTTCTTCCTGTGAGCGGCCGGCATATGTTAATGACATCACGCAGGGGCCTCTCTCCTCTGCTGTTCACTTAAGGTGGATTCCTATATATTGAAGCATACATGCACTTTTTCTCTACTATGTGTAAATTATCTCCTGCAGTGCTGCTGTAGGAAGAGATTCAGTATCCCATCAGATCCTGTATCCTCTGGGACCAGCATTCAGAACAAGCCCCACCTCTGCCTCTCTCCTCTTCTGTTCACTTAAGGTGGATTACAATATATTGAAGCATACGTGCACTTTTTCCCTGCTATGTGTAAATTATTATATAAGTTGTGAGCATATGAGTTGTTGCTAACGCTTGCGGGCTCGCGCAGCGAGGGCCCCAGTTGATGGCAAGTAGCGCCAAAGGCGCTCCTTGCCAGCAACTGCGACCCTCGCAAACTTTATGGCGGAACGCAAACAACATACGACACACAGCGCCGAAGGCGCTCCATGCCAGCAACTGCGACCCTCACAAACTTTATGGCGGAACGCAAACAACATACGACACACGTTACCACACATTATGACCTCGCAAAAATCGTCTGCAACCCGAGTACATGAAAAAATGAAAAACACAATAAATACACACAACACATACATAAAAAGCTTACCTACAGCAAGAGGGGGCATCCAGGACCTCAAAAAATGAAGTTACACCTCAAAAGAGTTTAGACACTCAAAAATTCTCTAAGCAAGAGAAAAAATGGCCGCCGAACAAAACGAACACGAGGCTACAGCACTGTAAACACGCAAAACACCACAAGAAACACGCAAAACACCACAAAAGACCTACGAATATTCCGCAAAGACCACACATTACCCGCCATTTTACAACAATGCGGAAGTACACAACTACGCTAACGGTTTGGTCTCGCGCACGCACAGTATTACACTGCACACGTTCATCACGCTTACACAGCACCTCCACACCACTAATGCTGCAGCAACATCAAAACAGATTGTCAGCTCTTCAACACAATGCTTCCTGCATACATTACTTCAAAATAGGTAAAGTATATTAATTTATTAATGTATTATTATACACCAAACAGCATTAGCTCATTTACAATTTCATTGCCGTCATTTTTTGACGGGCAATTCGCTAGTGTTAAATAGTTTACAAATTGTTATCCTATTCATCACTGCAACCTGAGTTCGATTCCAATCAGGAAACCAAGAGTTCACAACACCCTGCAAATGAGCAGGCTTGGGGCTGGTCATTACTTGGATGGGAGACCACCTAGGAATACCAAGCACTGTATGCTGTGGCCCAATGGAGAAGGAACTGGCCAACCACTCCAGTATCTCTGCCACGAATACCAAGTGGATCAGCATGGTGTGTTCCATGAGGTCAAGAAGAGTCGGACACAACTGAGTGACTCAAATACATTGTGTGTCAAAATTCATTATTAAAACTTCTTTATTGAACATGTTAATACACATGGGAAGGCAGCAATATATCTGCCTTATGCATTGCACACTTATAGAAAAGCTTTGTCATATGGGGATATTCTTGGCGTCAGGCCCTAGCTTGCTTACTTGTTTGTTATTTGTTTTTATGTTGATTACCATGTTATAGATCATACAGCTCATTACAATGCTATTTGTTACCTTTTCTCCAACAGTTTCAACATGGTCTTATGGACCGCATTTAAAATATCCCCCATCACCTTTCATGTTACGAGTACTGAAAGGACTCCACATTTTCTTAGCCCGCTGCTTTCCTATGTGAAAGGAAGATATCTAATGTGGAGATCCCCTGCACTTACAGAGATAAAGAGAATTCCCCTTAAGAGCATGTTTTATTTAATGTTTTATTCAATAAATTTAGACTAAGATTATTAAACCGAAATATATATGCTTTACTGTAGTTTAATTTCTAATTTCATATCCATTTCAGTTCTAAATACATTTCTTGTTTAAACTAATACTCTACGTTATAATATGCCCCATATATTAATCTAAAAGTGAGTGTGTCTGTTTTAACATTACAAATGTATACATAGACTGTGATTAGTTTTATATCTAATTTCCAATTAATCTGCCCTATGTATATCCACAGAGTTTAAGGACGTCATGAAACGGCATCCCATAGTTTCAGCACGACTGTGCCAGATCCTAGAGAATCTGCATGCTACTTCCCTCTGTAGTCTGATGGTTACTATGAACTCTCCCTACTCACAGCCGGACATCTGTCATTTCAATGTTGTGAGTGTCTCTCTATACTGGTAGGAGCATGAACTGGCTTCCCTCTAAAATAAACTCTTATTTGTTTTGCCCTCTGAGAAAATTATGGAGGGTACAATATTGGAAGTCTGAGCAGGGAGCAAGGGAGTAAATGATTACCTGTCATTACCTCCTTTACAATGAGGTGCCTTACTCTTTTGAGTAAATTTTGCTTTTAACACTGAGGCATTTATGTAAAATCTTGCTTCAAATAAGAAGTACCATATATACTCAAGTATAAGCCGAGGCACCTATTTTACCACAAAATACTGGGTAAAATGAGTGACTCGAGTATAAGCCGAGGGTGGGAAATGTGCTGCCCCCTGTGTCCCTCTTGTGCCCTCTGTGTCCCCCTCTTGTGTCCCACTCTTTCTCCCATGTCTCTTCTCGCCTCTCCCTTCCCTGTGTCTCTTCCCCCCTCTCCCTTCGCTGTGTCTCTTCCCCCCTCTTCCTTCCCTGTGTCTCTTCCCCCTCCTCATTCTCAACCTCCTTCCTCAACCCCACTCCTCATCCTCAACCTCCCTCCTCATCCTCAACCTCCCTCCTCGACCCCCTCCACCTCAACCCCCTCCTCAACCTCCCTCCTCAACCTCACCCCCCCCTCCTCATCCTCAACCCCCTCCTCAACCTCCCTCCTCAACTCCCTCCTCATCCTCAACCTCCCTCCTCATACTCAGCCCCCTCCTCATCCTCAACCCCCTCCTCAACCTCACTCCTCAACCTCAACCCCCCATCCTCAACCCCCATCCTCATCCTCCCTCCTCATCCTCAACCTCCCTCCTCAACCTCCTTCATCCTCAACCTCCCTCCTCAACCTCCCTCCTCAACCCCCCTCCTCAACCTCAACCCCCCCATCCTCAACCCCCTCCTCAACCTCCCTCCTCAACCTCAACCCCCCATCCTCAATCTCCCTCCTCAACCTCAACCCCCCATCCTCAACCTCCCTGCTCAACCTCAACCCCCCTGTGTCTCTTCCCCCTCCTCATTCTCAACCTCCTTCCTCAACCCCACTCCTCATCCTCAACCACCCTCCTCATCCTCAACCTCCGTCCTCAACCCCCTCCTCCTCGACCCCCTCCTCCTCAACCCCCTCCTCAACCTCCCTCCTCAACCTCACCCCCCCTCCTCATCCTCAACCCCCTCCTCAACCTCCCTCCTCAACCTCCCTCCTCATCCTCAACCCCCCTCATTCTAAACCCCCCCTCCTCATTCTAAACCCCGCCCCCCATTCTACCCCTCTAAATAATCCCCCCTCTCCTTTTCCCCTCACTTACCTGAATTTGAAGCTCCTGCTCTGGCCTCTGCTCCTTCCGGCGTCTGGCACGCATGCAACGTCATGAGCAGGGAGCAAGGGAGTAAATGATTACCTGTCATTACCTCCTTTACAATGAGGTGCCTTACTCTTTTGAGTAAATTTTGCTTTTAACACTGAGGCATTTATGTAAAATCTTGCTTCAAATAAGAAGTACCATATATACTCAAGTATAAGCCGAGGCACCTATTTTACCACAAAATACTGGGTAAAATGAGTGACTCGAGTATAAGCCGAGGGTGGGAAATGTGCTGCCCCCTGTGTCCCTCTTGTGCCCTCTGTGTCCCCCTCTTGTGTCCCACTCTTTCTCCCATGTCTCTTCTCGCCTCTCCCTTCCCTGTGTCTCTTCCCCCCTCTCCCTTCGCTGTGTCTCTTCCCCCCTCTTCCTTCCCTGTGTCTCTTCCCCCTCCTCATTCTCAACCTCCTTCCTCAACCCCACTCCTCATCCTCAACCTCCCTCCTCATCCTCAACCTCCCTCCTCGACCCCCTCCACCTCAACCCCCTCCTCAACCTCCCTCCTCAACCTCACCCCCCCCTCCTCATCCTCAACCCCCTCCTCAACCTCACTCCTCAACTCCCTCCTCATCCTCAACCTCCCTCCTCATACTCAGCCCCCTCCTCATCCTCAACCCCCTCCTCAACCTCACTCCTCAACCTCAACCCCCCATCCTCAACCCCCATCCTCATCCTCCCTCCTCATCCTCAACCTCCCTCCTCAACCTCCTTCATCCTCAACCTCCCTCCTCAACCTCCCTCCTCAACCCCCCTCCTCAACCTCAACCCCCCCATCCTCAACCCCCTCCTCAACCTCCCTCCTCAACCTCAACCCCCCATCCTCAATCTCCCTCCTCAACCTCAACCCCCCATCCTCAACCCCCTCCTCAACCTCCCTGCTCAACCTCAACCCCCCTGTGTCTCTTCCCCCTCCTCATTCTCAACCTCCTTCCTCAACCCCACTCCTCATCCTCAACCACCCTCCTCATCCTCAACCTCCGTCCTCAACCCCCTCCTCCTCGACCCCCTCCTCCTCAACCCCCTCCTCAACCTCCCTCCTCAACCTCACCCCCCCTCCTCATCCTCAACCCCCTCCTCAACCTCCCTCCTCAACCTCCCTCCTCATCCTCAACCCCCCTCATTCTAAACCCCCCCTCCTCATTCTAAACCCCGCCCCCCATTCTACCCCTCTAAATAATCCCCCCTCTCCTTTTCCCCTCACTTACCTGCATCTGAAGCTCCTGCTCTGGCCTCTGCTCCTTCCGGCGTCTGGCACGCATGCAACGTCATGGCATTAGCATATACCGGGTGCCGGCACCCGGTATATGCTAATGCCGTGACGTCACATGCGCGCCAGACGCCAGAAAGAGCGGATGCCGGAGCAGGAGCTTCAGATGCAGGTAAGTGAGGGGAAAGGGGGGGGGGGAGTATTTAGAGCGGTAGAATGAGGGGGGGTTAGAATGAGGAGGGGGGGTGAGAATGAGGAGGGGGGGTTGAGGATGAGGAGGGGGAGGGAAAGAGACACAGGGGGTTAGAGAGACAAAGGGAGGGGTAGAGAGACACGGGTTGGATTAGAGAGACACAGGGAGTTAGAGAGACACGGTTGGGGAGAGTGACTCGAGTATAAGCCGAGGGGGCCCCTTTTAGCCTTAAAAAAAGGGCTTAAAAACTCAGCTTATACTCGAGTATATACGGTAATTGTTCTGAAGACATCAGACATTTTTAATAGTTTTAATGATTTATAAAAATCCATGTCATTATTACATTTTAGGGCTAGGGGAAATATATGACTTTTTCATGCAGTAAAAAGAAAGTTGAAACCCTACATGCCCTTCAAATCCCAATATTGTAGGAGCTATACAAGTTTCTTTTTTACCCTCACAAATTGACTTAATGTGGTCACCAGTGCCGCTTGGAATATTTTGATGCACAAAGCTTTTTACAGCCTTTGCCAGAAATCTCAATCCTGTATTTTTCTATATATTTTTCTCTCTATGTTTATTTCTCTGGTATTTTTAGTAAACAATAACTGACACAAACAGTATTGGGGAAATATGTGCCTTTTCACTACAGCTAAATACAATTGCCATTATCAGCCCATGTTATATGCTGTCTGCATCTCGACGGAAACTACTGCCAATAAAAAAGCTGATAACCAATGTTTCCGAAACCTATCAACTGGGATCAGCAACAGGCCAGGTTTTAAGGATATCCAACCCAAGCATACATATCTGTCACAATGGCAAGTAAACCCGTTTAGATTTATAACAATAACTAGAGCCCATCCCCACCACAGAGGTTCCAGCTATTTTATAATTTAAAACTACAAATGACAAGTAGTTTACCAGATGTTTATTATTATTACAACAATTGCACTTTCTTTCATTGAAGTTTGCTATTTTACCTGTAAATTGACCTTTCTGAGTCATCCACTAAGACTGATACAACTTTTTAATGACACTGTACATAATAACAAATAATCTAAAGCTATATGAAAAAGAAAAAAAGACTGAGCATGCTCATTCCCCAGGGAGCATCTATGCTGATAAGGTCTGTAATAACATTTAATAGCATTCAATTGATATGGATCTTTTTGTTACATATAGTATTAAATCCTACTATATTTAGTACATTTTACACATTTGCACAGGGCGTGGCAAGGTGGAGTAGACTTCTGCTAGTTTCTGTCTCCTTAGTGTAAGTGTGCTAAATGTCACATCATTCATTTTTTAAACTGATTTAAATTTTAGCAGTCCCCTAAAGGCTGGCTGTAGGGAGTTAGTCTCTGCACAACATTTGTTCCTTCTTCCGAGGTTCACACAACTCTCCTTCCTTCTCTGCATATTTTGGAAGATTTCAATATTTGCATTTAAAGCACAGATACAGCTCATAACTTATCCCTTTTTCTTTATTTGAATGATAACCAACAACTTGTTATCCTACACATTGCACGGGTCACTATCCTGACCTTATTGTCATCCATTTTAGTTCATTCTCTAGCTGGAGCAGCTCCCTATTTCATTGCTCTAAATGTCAAATTCCACCATGCCTTTTAAAAACCCCACATGTAAAATGTATGCATATAGTGTCTATATATTTTATAGAAAAAGAGAGAAAATGTTTATATATTCAAAACATTTTAAAAAAGAGACAGCAATCAAGAGGTCGTCACCGTGGGGGCGGTTACTTAGGTTGTGTAGGGGATATTTTGAGTAGGTAGTTCACCACAACAATCATTTAATAAATGGTTGGCAAAAGAGCGATAGAAGCCCTCCACCGTACAGTAGTACAGTAAATAAATAGTACATCTGTGTTCACATTTGTATGTCTAAAACAAGTTAAAAAAACGTGTTACATGCCCACCCTGGGTCCACACATACCTCTGGAAGACACTCTCAACTGAGTATGTTATCTTTCCATCCTGGCAGATCAAGTACACCCTTACATGTTGACTGTCTTCCCTGGAGCAGATGGGATCTTCCAGCAGGACAATGCAACATGTTATATGGCCAGAATTGTCCTGGAGTGGTTGGAGGAGCATGATGAAAACACCCAACATCTGGCCCCTGGACTTGAACTCCATCGAGCACCTTGATCGCCATGTTCGTGGTATGGATCCTCCACCATGCACTCTTCAGCAACTGTCAGATGCACTGCAGTCTACATGGATCCAGATACCCTTACACAACTTAATAGTGACATTTATTTTTTGTCACAATGCAAGAAAAGGAATATTATACCAAATGGACTTAAAATCAAAAATCCACTAGGATCTACACATAACTCAATATATGCAAAGAAACATCATCTAAATCACCAAAGAGTAAGCCTCCTTCAACAACTAAAAGAGGGCAACATATATGAAGCTGGACATGTAGAAAAAGAAATACAACATCTTCACAAGAAACAACATGAATTTATAAAAAATAAAAATAAAAAACTCAACTGCCTCTTTCAGCAAAACAACATACAAAAGCGAAAGGAAGAGAAAAGAAACAACCCAAATTTAGCCCTAAATTCTACTAACAACACATCTAAAAACCTACCAACTCAAACAAATAGTTTGTCTGAAAAATATACAGAACACACAGGAATTATACATCTCTCAGACCATCAACTATCACAAGCAGAGACCTCTGTTCTTTTCAAAGGAATGACATAAAACTAGATAAAATACAACTATACTCAGACATAGAAGAATTCTTCAGGAGATTAAGACTGGCAGAATTTTTCTACAACAAGGGACATACAACAACACCATTAGAATGTAACAAGAAAAAAAACACATATTTCAATCCACAACCTGGTCGTAACACCAAACTGGACAGTTATATAGAAAGCTTTCGCCTGAGAACTGCATCCATTATAACAACACAATATAAAAGAGACTTGCACAATCTTACTCCATCAGAAAGAACTGCCATAAAGATTTTAAAAAACAACCCCAACATCACCATCAAACCGGCAGACAAAGGAGGTGCAGTTGTTATCATGAATACTCAAGACTACATAAATGAAGCCAACAGACAACACTTACTACAAGAAATTAAACCAGGACCCTACTGAAAAATATACTCTTCAACTTAAGAAACTCCTCAAAAATTCCCTAAAAATATACATTAGGAATTAGAACAACTCATCCCCACCAATCCTACAACTGAAACTTTCTACCTACTGCCAAAAATCCACAAACCAGGCAACCCAGGGAGACAAATTGTTACAGGTATGAACACACTGACTGAACAGATATCTGGATTTGTTGAAAACATCCTTAATCCATTAGTTAGTAACACCAGTAGCTATATACAATACACCACTGGCTTTCTCACCAAACTCAGTCAGATTAAAGACCTACCTGCTAACACACTACTTGTTACCATGGATGTAGAGTCTCTTTATAGCAATATCCCACACAAAGATGGCACTGAGGCATGCTTTAAGTTTCTTTCAACAAACATGCAAAACAATAAATATGGCCCTGATATTATTGTTTAACTAATAGAATATATCCTTACCCACAACTATTTTACTTTTAACCAAGATACCTACCTACAGATGATGGGGACTGTCGTGGGTACCAAAATGTCTCCACAATACGCAAATCTATTTATGGCCAATCTAGAAGAAACATTCTTATCTGTATCCATTTACAAACCATACAAATACTACCATTACATAGATGATCTGTTCATCATATGGACAGAAGGAGAAAGCAAACTCAGAGACATTCATAATTCATTCAACACCTTCCATCCATCTATAAAACCTAAAATGGATTTCTCCACAGAACAGGTAAACTTTCTAGACACTACTATATCCATCACCAATGGCACGCTCCACTCATCTATATATAGGAAACCTACAGACAGATGTAATTACCTACACAGCTCCAGTTTCCATCCCTCCCACACCAAACAAGCCATAATCCTTAATCAAGCTATTAGATACCATCGGATTTGCTCAAACACTGGCGACTGTGATAAATATTTAAAAACACTGTCCGAATCTTTCAGCAACTGTCAGATGCACTGCAGTTTACATGGATCCAGTCTACCCAAAAAATAAGCACTGCCATCAAAATACCCTGTGAACACCTATTAAAGTACAAAATAAACTACTTCACATATACCTCTAGTGACCACATACTATGCAATTTTAGAGAAAATTCTAAAAAATTATCAAAGATTTACAACCATTACTAGTTGAAGATACTGAATTAAAATATATATTCCCAAAACCTCCCATCCTTGCATTTAAACAACCACCAAACCTGAAACAAAAACTTGTCAGCAGAAAATTGGCCAATGAACAACTGAATACAAAAAATGGAACTACACCTTGTAACAAACGTGCCTGTAAATTATGCCAACACATTTGTAATGATGATACAGCCACACATAACAACAAAACCTATAACATCAAAGGATCATATTCATGTACATCGTCTAATGTGGTACATATTATACAATGTACTTAATGTGACACAGGCTGTTATACTGGAGAAACTGGCCAAAAAATGCATTTAAGGATTAATTTACATAGGCATTCAATAACAAAGCATAATGAAGACAGTTATTGTAGCCCAGTAGGACACCATTTTAGCCAGAATGATCACTCCATCTAAAACTTAAAAGTCAAAATACTCAGAGGAAAATATAAAAAAAAACAAGAGAGAAAAGCATTTGAAATAAAGATAATCACATTCTTCAACACTAAAAACGCAGGACAATCGGATTTTCCTTTACAGATAAAGGCTGATAAATTACGGAGTGCACTAATTGTGCCCAGGTGAGAGGGGTGTGGCTTGACTGTTTAACCAGTATAAAAGGTTTGTGAGCTGTTTTGGGGCCTGTTTACAAGTGGATTTTCCTTTGCAGATAAAAGCTGATAAATTGCAGAGTGCACTAATTGTGCCCAGGTGAGAATTCAGCAGTTAGTATAAACGGGGAAGGGGCAAACTTGTGACCTTGCGAACATTTTCAGTATCAGGAGCAGTTCTAGTGAAGTGTAGGAGTTTAAATAGAGGTAGGGACTTCAAAGAAAAGGGAGGGCAGATTTATAGTACAAAGGAGGAAAACTTTATACAAATATATTATTTTATATTCTTTATTTTTCCCACTGAAATTTTGTAGACAATAATAATAATTATGAGTCAGTCCAGTAGCAAACTCACTCAGTGTACATCCTGTCATATGTATGCAATACTGGAACAGATGATCCAGGGTCCATACCTCTGTGACAGGCGTGAGCATGTTGCCTCTCTGGAAGCTCAAATTGGAGATCTGGAGCGAAGAATTGCAGCACTTGGTGATATTGCTCCACTGGAAGGGGGGTTGGTGCTCACTGAGCACAGTTTAGCTGGGCCTAGCATGGAGGGCGGAGCTGGGGCTAGTGAGGATGTCCAGGGAGGTAGCTGGGTTACAGTTACAAGGGGAAGTAGGGGGAACAGGAGGCGGCAGGCCAGTTCTGAGTTGGCAAACACCAACAGATTTGCCAGATTGAGTGAAACTGTTGGGGATGTCCATTCAGGAATGGCAATGCCAGATAGAGCTGGGGAGAACAGCTCTACTGGAGGAGTGGGAGGGCAGCATAGGCAGAGCAACAGACAGGTTTTGGTTGTAGGGCACTCTATTATTAGGAAGGTAGACAGGGTGATTTGTCACCCAGATCCCAGCAATCGAACAGTTTGCTGTCTCCCGGGTGCTCGGGTTCGTCATGTTGTGGATCGGGTAGACAAATTATTGGGAGGGGCTGGAAATGAACCGGCAGTCTTGGTACATATTGGTAATAATGACAAAGTTAGTGGAAGATGGAGTGTCCTAAAGAATGATTTTAGAGAACTAGGTAATAAGCTGAAGGCAAGGACCTCCAAGGTAGTATTTTCTGAGATACTACCAGTGCCACGTGCTAGCCCAGGGAGACAGAAGGAGCTTAGGGAGGTTAATGCATGGCTAAAGATGTGGTGCACTAAGGAGGGGTTTGGGTTTTTAGAGCACTGGGCTGACTTTTCACTTCGGTACAATCTTTACAGTAGGGATGGATTGCACCTTAATGATGAGGGAGCTTTTGTACTAGGGGATAGGATGGTAGAAAGGCTGGAGGAATTTTTAAACTAGTAGTTGGGGGGAGGGACTAGATATAAGTAATGGGGTAGAAAGTGTAGAGGGTATAAGGGATGAATTAACAACTCATAGGGGAGGAGATGGGGGAGGGGTAGTATAGTCAATAGGGAGGTAGTACTAAGTAATTCAAGTAAAGTGGCAGGCACTTCAGAACTACAGACTCATAACATAAGGTGTATGCTTGCTAATGCCAGAAGCTTTCCAGGAAAATGGGAGAGTTAGAATTATTAGCAATTAATGAAAAATGGGATTTAATAGGCATTACTGAAACGTGGTGGGATGAATCTCATGACTGGACTGGTAATCTGAATGGTTATAACCTTTTTAGGAAAGATAGAGGCAATGGTAAATGAGGAGGAGGGATTTGTCTGTATGTTAAGCCTGAATTTAAGCCTATAGTCAGAGAAGATATTTATGGTGGACCTAGTGATAAAGCTGAATGTTTGTGGGTAGAGTTAAATAGCGGAGCAGCAAATTCCAAAAGAATATTAGTAGGAGTATGCTATAAACCCCCAAATATAGCTGAAAGTGAGGAAATACAATTATTGTTACAGATTGAAAATGCAGCTAGGCATGGTCAAGTTCTAATAATGGGAGATTTTAATTACCCTGAAATAAACTGGATAAATGAGACCAGCAGTTCATCTAAGGGGAGCAGGTTCTTGAGTACACTCAGGGATCATTATCTGGCCCAAGTTGTACAAGAGCCTACTAGAAATGAAGCTATCTTAGATTTACTCATCACAAATAATATTGATATAGTATCTAATGTTGGAATAGGGCAACCTTTGGGAAACAGTGATCACAACATAGTCTCGTTTGAGATTGAATTAAAAAAACTAAATTTTAAGGGGCCATTGAAAACTCTTAATTTTAAAAGGGCAGATTTTAACAGTCTAAGGGCAGCAATACAAAGTATAGACTGGGACAGAGAACTGGCAGGTAAAAACACTGACCACAAGTGGACAACATTTAAATCCTTACTAAATATACATACACATCGGCATATACTGTGTGGGAATAAAAGTAAAAGGAGTAAATCCCATCCAATGTGGCTTAACAATTATTTAAAGATCAAGATACGGAGTAAAAAACAGGCATTTAAACTATACAAACAAGAGGGGACAGAGACTGCTTTACAGGAATACAAGGAAATCAACAAGGCTTGCAAAAGGGCGATTAGACTGGCTAAAATAGAAAATGAAAAATTAATTGCAAAAGAGAGTAAGACTAACCCTAAAATATTTTTTAAGTATATTAATGGGAAGAAGGCGAGGATGGAAGCTATAGGAACATTACAATGTGACACAGGCCGTCTAATAATTAGTGACCAAGAAAAGGCAGATGAGCTAAATAGGTTCTTTTCTTCGGTATACACAAGGGAGGTACCAGTGGTTGGGACACAGCAACATAATGGGGCTACACCACCTTTGCCAAATAATTGGTTAACACAGGAAGTAATCCAAAAGAGGTTGGAAAAAATAAATGTTAATAAAGCCCTGGGTCCTGATGGAATACATCCAAGGGTACTAAGGGAACTGGGTTCTGTAATAGCCAAACCATTATATTAATTTTTCAAGATTCACTCAACACAGGGTCTCTACCGGATGACTGGAGAAAAGCTGATGAGATACCTATATTTAAAAAGGGAGCAAGAGCAAATCCGGGGAATTATAGACCAGTACCCAGCCTCACTTCTTTAGTGGGGAAGCTTTATGAAAGGGTTAATAAGCGATAATATACAAGAATATGTCTATTTGAACAGGATTATAAGTAGGAGTCAACATGGATTTATGAGGGATAGGTCATGTCAAACAAATCTAATTAGTTTATATGAGGAGGTTAGTAGGAACCTTGATCAAGGCAACTCAGTGGATGTAGTCTTTTTGGATTTTGCAAAGGCTTTTGATACAGTGCCACATGGGAGACTATTGTGCAAACTAAGAGATACAGGAATTGCAGTAAATATCTGCTCATGGATTGAGAGCTGGCTAAAAGACAGGAAGCAAAGGGTTGTTGTAAATGGAACATACTACGATTGGACTAATGTGGTAAGTGGGGTTCCTCAGGGTTCAGTATTAGGTCCTCTCCTTTTTAACATATTTATTAATGACTTAGAGGTAGGATTGGAGAGTGGTGTCTCCATTTTTGCTGATGACACGAAGTTGTGCAAGGTAATTAAATCAGATAGTAATGTGCTTTCCCTCCACAGGGATTTACATAAAATTGAGGAATGGGCATCTAAATGGCAGATGAGATTTAATACGAATAAATGTAAAGTTATGCATCTGGGAAGGAAAAATAGCCATGCAATTTATAATCTTAATGGAGCAAATATAGGTGTATCGGATATTGAAAGGGATTTGGTAGTGCTTGTGTACAACCACCTAGGTAACAATGCTCAAAGCCAAGCAGCAGCTGCAAAGGCAAATAAAATATTAGCATGTATTAAGAAGGGTATAGAAGCCAGGGAAGCAAATATAATTCTGCCACTATACAAATCTCTAGTACGCTCTCATTTGGAATATGGAGTACAATTTTGGGCACCACTTCATAAAAAGGAGGGCAACAAAACTAATAAGGGGAATGGAGGGGCTAAGTTATGAAGAAAGACTAACCAAATTAAACTTATTTTCTCTAGAAAAAAGGCGTCTAAGAGGAGATACGATTACCTTATATAAATACATCCAGGGTCAGTATAAAGATTTGTCAAGGGAGCTTTTTGTGCCAAGAGGTTTTCAACTGACAAGAGGACATCGCTTGAGGTTAGAAGTAAAAAGATTCCACCTTAAAGAAAGAAAAGGGTTCTTCACAGTAAGGGTGGTTAATATGTGGAATTCTCTACCAGAGGAGGTGGTGACAGCAGATTCGATAGATAACTTTAAAAGGGAACTGGATTTATTTCCAATTAAAAAGGGAATACAGGGTTATCATAGATAATTAGAGAGGCAGTATTGATCCAGGGAGATGTCCGGTCGCTGGTGTCTGGGATCAGGAGGGAATAGTTTTGTTTTGTTTTTTATATACAACTAATTAATTAATAGTTAATCCGCATATTGCAGATCAGAGGAGATCTTAAAAGGTTGAACTTGATGGACTGAAAGTCTTTTTTCAACCTTAAATACTATGGGCCTCATTCAATTGCTATTTTGGCCAATTGAATAGGGGTCTAAATAAGCACATAACATATTTTTTTAAGTAATTTTTTTCTTAGTAAGCATCTATCTAAAAGCAAGGTTTTCACGAACTAAAAACTTATTTAAAAAATATATGTTATGTGCTTATTTAGAGCACTATTCAATTGGCCAAATCGCAATTGAATGAGGGCCTATGTAACTATGACTTAATATAGACTTGGGTTTTCTAACACATTATCAGAATTTCATGTGATTTTTTCTTCTTATACTATAACAAACTTATACCTTAGTGAGGTGTTTGTCCAACAGGAAAGATATCACTGTGGACTACAGTGCTCTGCTTTTTCATGTATATATTGATGTATATGTATATATAATATGTGTATATATGTTTCCTTTGCTATGTTGTGTTTATTCCCCATATATGTATTTACCTGATGATATCAGATGCTGTTTCCACTCTCTCTGCGTCTGCTGTTATTATTCATATTGAGGGTTCCATCTCATGTAGTATTGCTTGAGACTTGAAAGAGAGGTTAAATCTCTCAAAAGCTCGTCATTATAAATAAGATGTTTGTCCAATACAAAAGGTATCAAATTATGTTGCAATACTCATTATTAATCTATATAGATAGATTAATAATTACTAAATTACTATATATATATTTTTATATATATATATATATATATATATATATATATATATATATATATATATATATATATATATCTAAAAGTACACAGAGGAATATATGGAAATGGGAAATTCAAGAAATAAACTATTATATGCATTTATATAAAAGTACATGCTTCCTAAAGTACATAAGTAGGAAGGCTTATATTGTATATTAACAGGAAAATCCAATCATACTGTGTCTCTTTAATTATATTTTTAGGGATAATATCCGAATATAAGCTGCACCCTTAAAATTGGATAGATGATGCTTTTTTCTCTAAGTGATCAGCCATAACTGCTAGAAACAGGCTTACTAATCAGTATCTATGGTAATTTCTTTTGCGGGTTACAACCTGAAAACCCTAAGCTCGCAAAAAGGGCAAATGTAAAAGAAAATCCTACGGCTTCCAAATAGGACTCGCAAGGGAGTTAAATGTAGCACCGTAAATGCAAATTAAAAATCAATACTGCACTGTAAAATGCAGGGAAAGCAATGAATGACATTAGAATTAATGGCGCAACAGTCTCAAGCCCGCAAATTAGAAATCATTTTTTTACTGTCGCGAATATAAGCCGCACCCGTAATTTCCAAGCTCGGAAATCGAAAAAAAAAAGTATGACATATTCAGGCCAATACAGTGCTTGTTGAAGGGAATCAGATAGCTATTATGGGACTCCATGGTGGCTGTTATGGATTTTTATGGATGTTCTTGTAAAACATATAGAACTGGTGTTTTGGGGAATATTATATTCTAAAATGTTTTTTTGTGATGATTCATTATTCTCTTATTTTCATTTTTTCCTTAAAGTACTTCTTGCAAATCTTTTCTGTAGGTTATTTCCCCATACATTTTTATACCTCTTAATAGTCTCTTAATCTCAATATCATGAATATTTGATGTCAAAATAATGGGCAGTGATGCTGGCATGGGAGGTGGCTGATGTAGTATGACCAAAGTGCAACATAATAAATGAGGTTAGGGAAGGTGTCGATGATATTGTGTAGTTAGTTGTCCGCTGCCATAATCAGTTTAATACAATTTGAGCATGAGAAAGCTTTATTGAGTTTAAAGTAGCGCTAACATGTAGCATGGGGGAGGGGGAAGGGGCAGGTAAGTAGTTAGAATTAAGGATGGTGTTAACTAATAAAGGCTTATCTGCATCATCCAATGAGAATTCCCCAACAGCCACGTCTAAATAAATAAAAAATAGCCAATCTTTCAGCCAGGAAAAAGTGTTGAAAACTAACAAATGCAGTATGTTTGTTACATACTTTAAACACTGCTGAGGTCCTTTAATGATGCTGGCCAATTTTTAGGGAACAAAGATGCAAATGTTGGCCTATCAGTCTATTGCTTAGGAGATTTGCTGAGAAACAGGTAAGGCCACCAAAAAATGGAATATTTTTTGGGTCAAAACCTTAGTTTTGGTTAATATAAAAAGAGTGGAAATTCCAGTGTCGTTCGATGGGAAAGCTGATTTATTCATGGCATTATGGCTTGATGAGTAGGCAGCAGACCTAGATGTGGAAGTTTCTCATTGTCAAAGGAATAAATCTTTCCCATGTTGTCTAAATATTGTGGCTATACCATTTTTATTCACATGATATAAGAGGAAGACAGGATAACACTGTGTCTGCTTTCATTTCCTAATTTTAGAACAGAGATACATAAATAAATGAATTGTTATATAACTCCCATTTAATTGTGTATGTGAACAATACTGTACCACACCCTTTTTCATTGTTGTTTTATTATACTTTACAAGCACAACATTTTGCTAGCCAAACAATAATACATTTATTTTGCCATTAATAATATATATATATATATATATATATATATATATATATATATATATTATTAATGGCAAAATAAATGTATTATTATATATATATATATATATATATATATATATATATATATATATATATATATATATATATAGTAACAGAGTCATTGATGGAGTATACGTGGGAGACAGACTGAGCAGAGCCCGGTGTCCACTAGGGGATGACAGGGTTAACACAGCAGGCTAATCAAGCCCAGCTGGCTTCCACCTTTAAAGGTCTGATTAGCACCCAGCAGAGAGAGCTCAGTCTGAGCTGGACAGAGGGCTGCAGAACATGTTTTTGTGTATCCCTGGGCTCTCCAAAGAAGGCTTTTTAGGTCCGTAGTCACCTTTTTGTTAATAAGCACTTGGTGCACGGTGCTATCAGTTTTTTTGGGGAGTTTTTGTGTGGCTTCCTTAGTTTAATTTAATTTTCAGTTTTCTGGGAGTCAGGCTCAGCTCTCTATCCCAGGAGGGTGAGCTGTCTCCTGGATACTTTGCCACACCCCTCCCCTAGCACTGCACCTTCACTCCTAGAGCTTTTAGTTTAGATTATTTTTAAAGTTTTCAGGTTTTGTTTAGTTTGTTTGTTTTGTGTTGGGTTTTGTGTTTTTTGGGGAGAGAGGAAAAGAACATCTTTGTGGGCAGCGGATGGGAAAATATTTAAAAGTTTTTTATAAAATGGCTGCTTAAGGCCTTACACAGAAACACAGAGGGGCTAATAAGATAGAAAGTCTGCAAGGAGAGGGAAAGACAAAAAGTTAGAAGAAGAAAAAAAAGAAAAAGGAAAAGAAAAGAAACTCTCTTTGCAGGCAACTTCTGTGCTTTCTGTGTTAGCTGCAATCCGGCAGCTTGTTACCACCTGTTAACCCTTCCACTGCCCGATAACACCAAAAGTCTCTCTCCCTCAATTTTGTTTTGTTTTTTGCACTTTTTCCTTAAAAAACAATAAAAATCATAAAACTAAAATAAAAAGAATTGTAAAATGAGTAAACAAACAAAAACAGTTTTAAACATGAGGGATAATGTACCTAAGAAGCCTCAGGGGCCAATAGGGGGAATAATGGCCCCTTAAAAAATCAAGCTGCAGCACGGCACAGAATAGGCCCCAGACAGATAAGATAATCCTAGCTCCTGGTGGAAAAACACCTTCTGCCAGCAGAGCTACCCCTGTGACAAATACCTGGTCACAGGTGGTTTCTGCTGGCAACAGCAATACCATCGCTGGGGCTGAGGGGCAGATCACTAGTAAGCATGGGGTTAAGAGTCAGATGTCTGGGGTTTATAGTATCGAGATCTATCTGCGTGCTGCAGCTAATGTCATCAGCCCCTCTGTTTTAGTAGCAGCCAGCAAAATGTACGGGAAAGCTGTCTTCTTTACCTGTACGCTCGCTGCTGCTCACAAACTCATACAGAGGGGCATCACAGCGGGGGGATTAGATGTTCCAATTGAATCCCTGGAAGGGTTGGGCACTAAAGTTACACTCTCAAATGTGCCCCCCTTCCTACCAGACTCCCTCCTGCGCCCCCACCTGCAAGCCCTAGGGGAAATAAAAACACCTATCATAAAACTTCCCCCTGGGTGCAGAGAGAGAGCACTAAGACACGTGCTCTCTTTCAAGAGGCAGGTACAAATGTGCTTGCCCAGGGGCACAGAGAACATTGAGTGGTCTTTTGGGGTTCCATTTGAGGGGGTGCTGTACAGAATATTTTATAGCACTACGGCGGTGCAATGTTATTTTTACAAGGGGTGGGACACACACTTAGGAATTGCCCTAATGTTAAACATCCTGTCCCAGCCCCAGCAAATGGCACCTCCACTAGTATAGCACCCATCCCCGCTGAGCCCATAACAGCGGGGACCTCAAGGGTCATAGCCCACCCAAAGAGCTCAGGTAAGGAGGCCACTCCTCATACCACCATCACGGCCTCCAAGCCCCCTTCTTCCCCACAAAAGCCATCTGTGTCTGCAGTCTCCAGCAAAACTGCAGACACAGGGAAGAAGGGGAAGAATGTCACTGGTCCTCCCAGTGTCACGGCTGTTTCCCCAAAGTCTTTTTCTGCCCCCAAAATAAAAACATCAGTTAGTGTGGGGCACAGGATAAGCAGAGGGATAATAACCCCTCTGAAGGGGAGGCAGTTAATGACAGCTTCTCTTCCAGGAGTGACGTCCCCAGGAAGAGGAAGCTTAAAACCAACAGGGAGGTTGCTGATAAGTGGGAAGTGCTCTATAGTGGAGCACCTCCCTCTAAAAGCAAGAAGAGGAACAAAACATCTCCTCCTCATCCGGTGACATTGTCTGGCCCGGTTATTCAGCTCAGCCAGCCGGTGCCAGACCACACATCTCTCTCTCCAGACCCTATAGGGGTTAATGTGGAAAAGGGTCTGGAGGAAAAGCAGGGGCAAGAGGGTCTCCCAAGTGAGGCAGGGGTAGACAAGAAAGATCAGGTTCTGCCTCTGGCCTTTGAGGGGGGTCCCAACAAAGCCCCTGCTGAATGGGTAGTCAGTGTCCCTGAGGTGCTGAGCTTCAAGGGCACCAGTCAGTCTCCTCCTCCAGTGTCACTCTCTAGTGACATACCTCGGGCTTTGTTAGAGCCCCAGGCTGAGTCACTACCGGAGGGGGGAATATAGGCCTGACCCCCATTCAGGACCCAATAGATTTGTCTGTCAGGTGGGATGGGGCACAAGGGGAAGTGGATATGTGGGAGGGTGATAAGGCAGGTTTTCCTGTTAATATCATGGGGGAGCCTGTCAACCCTCCTCAGTTTTCCACTGACCCTAACATCTGTGCAATCCAAGCTGAGCAAGCAGAGGAGGCATATAAAGCCTCCGAGGCTTCCACTAAGGAAGCCATGCCAGCCACTGCTGTGCACCCAGCTACCCCTGAAGGCACCCCTGAAGCTGCAGGAGTGCAACAGCAATCTCAGGATCCACTATTTAGCGTGAAGGGGGCAAAAGGGACTCCTTCTATATTATCCAAGAGGGGTTCCCGTAGAATGAAGCTGAGGAAACTGACCCCAGCCGGGGAGGATGGGGTAAAAGCCCTCAGCGAAGAGGAGCCCAGGGGGGATCCACTAGAGGGGACATCAGATTCTAAGTGGGTTATCCCTGTAAAGGAATTAGATCAATTCCTTGAAAGCCCCCTTCATGGGCAAAAGAAAAGGAAGGGACAGCTGGCCTTGAGAAAGTGGAGTAATATGTCGTTTATTATACACTCTCTCCAGCAATATCTAGAGGTCAGCAATAGGGCCAAAAATTCTGGGACTGTGGAGTATTTTCGCGTCCGGAATTTCTATAAAATGTGCGTGGCCTATCAGCAGTCTCAAGAGACTGAGGAACGCACAATTTCTGACACGCAGTAATGGCTTTGCACATCAGCCATGTCAAGCCAGTTTCCGCAGGTTCCAGGTACTCTCCTATTTGCGTCAGGGAGGGTACTCTGTGAGTTTCCTGCAGGAAACTCATACCACTCCAGAGGCTGAGGCCTTGTGGCAACTGGAGTGGAGAGGCAGGGTCTTTTTCAGCCACTTCACATCAACGTCGTGAGAGCTTCTGCTTGTGAAAGCTGTTATCCCAGCCTCCAGGTCCGAGAGCAGGGTAGCGTAATAAACCTAGTAAATATATATGCCCCTGCTAGAGGGCCCAAGAGAGTGAGGTTCTTAGCCAGATTGTCATACTTCTTAGAGACAGTTGACACAAATGAGTGTTTGGTTCTCGGGGGGGATTTTAACTGTACCATCGACGCTCTGGACCGTAATGGTCCAGACCCTTACCCGCCTTCTGCGTCAGCCATGCAGGAGCTCATCACCCGCTTCTCCTTAGAGGATGTCTGGCGAGAACAGAACCCAGGGGCATCAGACGGCTTCACCTACGTCAGGGTGAGAGCTGGTCTGGTGACCCACTCCCGGATTGATAGACTATATATCTAGTCACTATGTCACAAGCCCGTTCTTGTGCCATTAGGCTGGCTCCTTTCACAGACCACAACTGTGTGTCTGTGACAGTGGCGCTAACGCCAACAGCGCCACAAGCCGCCTATTGGCACTTCAACAATGCCTTGAGTGAGTTTTGGATGGACTGGAGGGGTTGCAAGAGGGACTTTGCCACGTTAAAACAGTGGTGGGACGTGGGCAAGGTTAATTTGCGACCTCTGTGTCAGGAATATACCATGGGTGCGAGTGGGCAGCGCAAAGCTGAGCTGGAGTCACTCCGGGGGGAGGTGCTCCATCTAGAGCGGAGGCTGTTTACTTGTAGGGACCAATCCCTGCAGAGCGAGTATGTAGAGAGGAAAGGTGTCCTCCGTGACCTGGAACGACACCAGGCCAGGGAGGCATATGTGCATAGCCGCTTAGGTTTTCTTAAAGATCTAGACCGCGGCTCGCGCCTTTTCTACTCACTGGAGAAAAGGGGGGCAATAGTAGACACATCACCTATCTTATAGATGAAGACGGTGCCCCCCTTTCAGATGCGGAGAGTATCCGGGACAGAGCCCAGATTTTTTATAAAGACCTTTATTCTCCGGATCCTATTTCTCCAGACGCCTGCAGGGTGCTATGGGAGGGGCTCCCCACAGTCAGTGAGGGTGTAAGGGAGCAATATCTTTTCAAGAGCTCTCTGAAGCCCTCCGTTCCATGTCCTGTGAGAAATCTCCAGGACTGGACGGTCTGACTGTAGAGTTTTTCCAATTTTTCTGGGACCTGATTTCCATCTTGTCCTTGGGGAAGCCCTGGAGACCGGGGAGATTCCCCTGTCTTGTTGCAGGGCAGTACTTGCCCTGCTGCCCAAAAAGGGGGATCTTCACCTTATTAAGAACTGGCGACCGGTCTCACTGCTCAGCACAGATTATAAGATAGTGAAAGTAGCGAAAGCCATCTCACGTAGGCTTGGATCTGTGCTGGCAGAATTGGTTCACCCTGACCAGTCCTATGTGATCCTGGGTCAGACTATCTTTGACAGGATCTTTCTGGTCCGGGATCTCCTGCAATACTCTCGCAGGACTGGTCTGTCACTCGCCTTTCTCTCCCTAGATCAAGAGAAGGCGTTTGACAGGGTGGACCATGGTTACCTCATAGCCACTCTGCAGGCATGCGGCTTTGGCCCACAATTTGTGGGCTATATAACAACGCTGTACGTTTTGGCAGAGTGTTTACTGAAAATCAATTGGTCCCTAACAGCATCTTTGGTATTTGGATGAGGGGTACGTCAAGGATGTCCCTTGTCTGGACAGTTATATGAGCTGGCCATCGAGCCTTTCCTCTGCCTGTTGTGGAAAAGGCTCACAGGGCTGGTGCTTATGGAGCCAGACATGCGGATCGTCCTTTCAGCCTATGCTGATGATGTGCTCCTCGTGGCCCAGGACCCAGTTGATCACCCAGCTGGCAAAAGAGTGCCAGGAGGTATATTCAGCTGCCTCCTCTGCTCAGATCAACTGGTCCAAATGCACAGGCCTTATAGAGGGTTCTATACAGGTGGACTCTTTGCCTCCCACATTCCGTAACATCTCGTGGGAGACAGATGTCATTAAATATCTGGGGGTCTACCTGTTTGCTGCGGACGCTTCCGTCCCAGACAACTGGAGGGAGCTAGAGGACAGTGTCCTCTCTCATCTGGGACGATGGAGGGGTCTAGCAAAAATGCTTTCCCTAGTGATAAATCAGCTGGTGGCTTCTCAGATCTGGCCCCGGCTGATCTGTCTGAGTCCGACCCCGGAGTTTGTCAGCAACATCCAGAGGAGTTTGTTAGATTTCCTCTGGATTGAAAAGCATTGGGTCTCTGCGGGTGTGGCAAGTCTGCCTTTGGAGGAGGGTGGGCAGGGAGTGGTATGTGTGCGCTCCCAGTTGTCCACCTTCCGCCTTCAGTACCTGCAGAGATACCTATATGCAGATCCTTCTCCGCAGTGGTGCGCACTGGCGTCCGGCTTTTATCACCAGTTACACAACCTGGGGTATGACTGGCAGTTATTTCTTATCAGGCCCGAGGGGTTTGGGAGAGACTTCTCGGTGTTGCCGGCATACTACCAGGAAACCCTCAAGGCCTGGAGCATGGTCTCTGTGACCAGGCAAGGCATGCCTTTGGGGGATGAAATATTTACGGAGCCCCTATTATATAATCCAGCAGTAGGGGCTCTGTTGTTACAGTCCCCCAGTATCATCCGCCGCCTTAGTCAGGCACGGTTGACACGAGTCGGGGATCTTCTGGACTACGAGCTCTCCGATTGGGTGTCACCTCAGGAGCTTGCGCTTTGTATGGGTTATATGGCACCCAAAGACCCGAGGCACTTGCTCCAGGAGATCAAGAATTCACGGGGCTTTGCAAGCCGGAGTGTCACATGTACCTTTTAACACCCATGCTCCGGCTGTTTGCATTGGACACAAGCCCCGTGTTTCCCCTCAGTCTCCTCCTGTCCCCAACCTCTCGAGGTTGAGGGACATATCCTCGGCATGCTTTCGTGGCATGCCAAGGAAGAGCTTGTATTCTCTCGTGCTCCATACAGTGGACTTCCTTGCCCTCGTGACCCGTCCCGATACCATCTGGAGACGGGTCCTCCCAGCTGACGAGGGCAAGAGGCCTCGGTGGAGGGAGCTTTATTCTACTTTAGTTCCACGACCCACTGGGGACTTGAGTTGGAGAGTGCTCCATGGTGCACTGAGCACAGGAGAGTACTTGGCTAATTTCACGGACTCTCCCTCCACTTGTCCATTCTGTGGAAAGGGAGAGTCTGTGTATCATATTTATTTTAGTTGAGCCAGATTGCAGCCCCACTTGTCACTCTTGAGGGGCCTCCTCCTACAGTTCTGGCTGCATTTCTCCCCCCACATATTTATTTTTTGGCGCCGAGTGTCCCTGGGCAATAGGGCCAGGGACCTCCTCGTCAACCTGCTCCTGGCATTAGCCAAGCTGGCTATATATAAGTCCAGGAAGCAGTGTTTGATAGAGGGGGTTCCATTGTCACCTGAGGCCATGTTCCGGGCACTGGTGCGCTCCCGTATCCGGGCAGAGTACCACTTGGCTTTGTCCACTAGGGGAATAGATGAGTTTGTCTCCCAGTGGGCTGTAGATGGTGTACTCTTCTCCTATACCCCCAACCGGTTTCTTTTGTGCTAAATTTCCTAATCTGATTTTTTTATTTTATTTACAGAACATGTCTTTTTGTTAGTTTGACATTCAGATTGGCCTTATAAAAGGCCAGTCTATGTAAAAAAAAATTGTGTTTACAATACACCAGAGTCAGCTGTGGAAATCCCCTGCTACAAAGCTGACTTAAAATCCAGCAAGTTGCAAAGACTTTATTGTGTATGGACTTTGTCTTGGACAGTGAGGGAACTGCAGCCAAGAGTTAGTCAATGCTTCAATTGAAGCTAGGCTGTTGTTGTACCAAAATAAATTCAACTTCTGATATTTTAAAAAGGGCTCCTGAGTATTCCATTGTGGTGCCGCATATAAGGGCACGAACCCTGGGTGTGACAGCAGAGATATCACAATATATTTAAGTAAAATTAAAAGTATTCTTTCACTGTTTTTAAACAACCAATGACCTAAGGACACTAATCTCTGCAGTGCCTGTGATGTAATTCACTAAATTTGCAATGCAAGTTTCACCACAGAAAACAGTTATAGCAACGTCAGCAAACTAGCTGACACCTCTTAGCGAATATCTATAACAAAAAAAAAGTTTTGTTTAAAATTACCATATTGATTTTTACCATGCACTATACAAGTAAGCAGATGTATTTTTTTTATACAATAATAATTTGTTTATGGCAGTGAATACAAATTGTATTCGTCAGTACGGTAGACCACATCTTTTGGGACCAGTAGGCCATTTTCCATTTTGGATAGCCTTCAATCATATACCATTTTCAAGAGAAAGAAGATAATGCATGTGTGTATATTATTATATTTTAACTAGCGAATTGGCCGTCAAAAATGATGGGCAAAAAATTGTAAGGCAGGCAAATGCTGTTTGCCACACAATGTGAGGCTTTTGCTTCTCTGAGCACCTTTGGCGCAAATCGCGAGCCCCGAGATGAGCGCCTTTCCTCCTGCCTACTGTCTTGGCCGCTCATTGCAGGGTTCATTAACCTGCAAGTTTTGTGCTTGCGAATGCCATGTGTCTCTTTCCAGCATCTCCCCCTGTGCCTTCCCTGTGTGTTTCTCTTCTGTGTGTCTGCTGACTATTTATGTGGGGTGCGCTGACTGCCGGTTGTTTTATTTTCACAGTCCTGTATGCCTGGCGTTGTTGGTGTGTCAGTGTCTTTGCTGTTGTCTATTTTCTAAAGCCTGCGTGTCTGGCTTTGATCAGCCTCATTTTCATACAGTTTCAGATTTTTTTACGTGTTTCGTCCGCCATTTTGTTTCTAGCTTAGCCGATTTTCGAATGACGAAACATGTCAAATGAGACTCAAAATCGCTTGCAACCTTGCTCCCATGCTTCCTGTGCTGTGTGTGTGTTTTTATGTTATTTTTTTCTTGTTTTTCGTTTTTTCGATTCTCGCAGGTCGGCTGTTAAATTTGTATTTTTCCGAGGTCGTATTTTTTCCCCCAAGCTCGCATGTGTGACAGGGGCCACTGGTTGTCATGAGCGCCTTTGGTGCTCATTGCAGCCTAAGTGCTGCGCGGCTGCTTAATTGCTCATTTCAGCCTAATTCCTGCGTACTTCATTGCCTCAACTGCTCACCCCGCGAAACACCCAGGAGCGCCTTTCGGCGCTCATTTCAGCATAAGTGCCGCATGCTTCAATGCCTCAACTGCGCTCATTGACTGAGTCCTGTGAGATCGGAAGGCTTCAATGCCTCAGCTGCTCGCCTTGCTTCGTGAGGCACGCAGTTATGGCCCTACTGGCCGCAAACGGCTCACCTTGCTTCGCGAGGCTCGCAAACGTGACGACAACTTGCAGTTTGACAATTATAATATGTGATTTGCCTGTGATCGGCCAGAATTCCAATATTTTGTTGGCATTCTTACCTATTGAGATTATGGAGAAACTCATAAGCCATTCATACCAATACTGATAGGTTATGCATTCAAACTGCTAAGTGGACACGTTACAATCATTTAGTAATGCACATTGGCAATACAGATGTAACTCTTAGAACTGGTTTGTATATTAGTCTAGATGTTGGCTAGGGTTATTCATAGTTAGGACTGGGCTATGCCAGTAGAGCAGCCTTCCAGGCAGGAGTCACCCATAGAGGTCCTAGCCAGCCTATAATTAGGGGTTTCAACTTAATTATTTATGTGATTGGCATTTACGACGTCTCCAATTATCTTTTCTTTTAAATCACATTACAATTGTCCAAAATGTTTGCTTAATATAGAGGTGAATACGTTTTTTGACTAGAATAAAATAAAGGTTTGTGTTTCATTTCCTATTACCCAATCTTTGTGATATAATATAGGTGTTAAGCATCCAGGATGAAACCTTTTTTTCCTAATATTAGCTAGTATCAACTGTGAGAGCTTGACATTTGTATTATGATATCTCCAAAAGAGTTAGTGGTGATGTCAACAATGATAATAGAAAAGGGACACCTTACTTGTGTAAAATACTGTGAAGGAAATACTATAAACAAATGTTATCTGAAGATAGTAGAATATTTCATCATTCACTATTTTTTCTCTTTAGGGGTCAGAATAGTCTGTTGCTCAATTCAGTTTTCATTACTAACTTTACATTTGCAGGGGGCGGTGAATGTCTTATAATATCTCACCAGATGCTCTGTGGACTCTATACATTTCTATTTCTCTTCCACTCAACTGCTTCTTCTATTCAGACTGAATATCAGTCTCACATGGAAAATATCAAATCCATGCCTCCTTAGAAGTCTTATTGACCTCAGAGTAGTGCTCTCTGAAGACATTATGGGAGCTTTGGTTGTTTTGCCTGCAGAGCATAGCATTGAAATGAATATCTCAGCCAGCTATGTAGAGAAAAGTGTAAGTGCATAGATTGATAGCACAAGCATGGCAGAATTTAGAACTAAGCTAACCAGGTAGTCGTCAGGAATTTCTTATCTAAATAAAAATACATTTCAATATCAGTTTGATTATGCTTCACACATAGACCCTGCTTTCTCTAGCCAGGTGCCATAAGCAAGTTATTTTGTGGGAGAAGTGGTGGGTGTAAAGTGGTAGGCTTGCAGTATGCTGTATCGTAAAACAAGACAATGGGATCACATGGGAAAATTCACACTGTCTGCACCATTCTGCTCCGTCCTCTCACTACATCCTTCAGGACTTTTCTCAAGCTGCCACTAGGAAGACTATTCCATTTAGTACAGGTCCTGCTAAGTCAGAGATCTTCAATTCTAGAGCCATGGAACTAAGAAACAGACTTAAAGAAAGAGGATATCTTAATAATGTAAAAAAACAAAAACAAAATAGAGGTGCTCTATCAGAGAACAAACTAACCTTAATAGGTTAGTTCTGTGGACATAATAACCCACTCTGAGAGCAACCTCTTTTAGTTCTCTTGTGCCTTCACTGGGAGAAATATTCTGCAGTATATCAGTCTGGTCCCACTGACTAGAGTGACCCAGCCCGAAATACCAGGCAATTCTACCATGAACAGGAGAAACAGCAAACCCCAGATGTACGTTTCAGCCTTCTTTGGGCTTAGTTAGTGAGGTGTAGCTGATGACTCCCTAAGGCACAGTGAGCAAGGGGTCCACGTCTGGATTCCCCTATCACCCTTAGGGAGACTAATCCCTAAGGGTCATTTGCATAAAAAAAAAAAAAAAACAGAGGTGCTCAATCAGAGAATGATCTAACCTTAATAGGTTATTTCTGTGGACATGATAACCTACACTGAGAGCAACCTCTTTTAGCTCACTAAGCAGGCCTACCATAAAAATGTCAATAAAAATGACTTGTCTATTTGTGATCAATATAATTGAATTGATAAAATCCTACAAAGACGTTTAGATGAAGACTGATAATGATATTGATTCAATACTCAGTTATTGGTGATGGGCTCCTAACTTAGGAGATAGACTTATTTGCAGGCACTTTAAAAGTTAGAGGAAGAAGTCCCACTTGGCAGCAGGGACATTCTCATGCTGACATTGTAAAAATGTGTGTTTACACGTGAAATAAGAAAGAGGGATTGTTGATCGTGACAAGGGATCAAACATTTCTTCAACTTCAACATATCCTCTATAATATATTATGTGGAATGTTCCTGCAAAATGAGATATGTTGGCATGACCTCAAGAGCCTTCAAACTAGGCCTAGGAGAACATCTTGGAAACAGTGGATAAGAAAGATGTATACTGTCCACTACTGCTAAACATTTAATGAATTATCACAATGCTAAACCTAAACTGAGATGATGGGATCTTCAAAAAGTCTTTGATACCCTGCCTGTGTACTCAGCTCTGCTGGCACTATATGTGTCACAGCTAGAGCTTTTTAGCGCTTAATGTACATTTAGGGAAATTCTATAATAGGTCTCTAAGTAGTCCATTACTCTGAGTACTAATATTTTTTTTATGGTTTATGGGAGAGGGAATTAGGAAAATGGGAAATCAGATCCCATTTTTTTATAGTTGATGAGCAAATACAGCTAACAAATGACTGGCAAAGTGGATTTTGGAATCCCCTTCATGGATCTAGGTGTTTTTGAATGGGACACCAGCAATGGCTTGATCTTAAAATCGCCACCGGTGTTCTCACCCAGAAGAGGGGTTAGACGATCTTTGGCTGCTTTGATCCCCCGTGCTCGCTTCTGCTCACGTGAAATGAAGGTGCTGTAGATTTTATCGGACAATTTACAATCACATGATGAGAAATAAGGGAACATGAAAATTATTCTGTACCTTCTCTCTGGTTGTTTGAGATAGGAATTGGTTTTCTTTTGTGGCTCTTTCTTTGTCATGAAATATAAATTTTTTATGGCACATTAATTTTTTATAGGCACTGGAATCCATTTTGTGTTACATAGCTTCCTCAAAGCTCAGTCATGAGCGTGATTGTTTTGGCTATGGAGAGAGTGGTGAAAAGGAGGGAACAGAGAGCCATCGTAAATATAACTGGATAAGATTAAAAAGCACACAACGCCCATTCCCTCTTACTGGCCTTGAAATGGGCACCTTGCATAATTCACGACAATAATAGCTCTGAAGAAATGTAAATGCCCCTCACAACTTCCACATATGTATCATGGGTCGCTCCAGGGTCCTGCAGAGGTATTATTATATTTTTTAAGATTGTGATGTATGACTTTTTCCTGCTTAATGCTCTGAGTCAAACTTAAAGCTTTCAACTCAAATATTTTTTCATATTTATATTTAGTCTACTCTTACGGAGAAATTGAATTGATAATGTGGAAAATATGTATAGAAAGTTTAAAATAAATTAGTACAGCCTTTGATTTTTAGGAAGTGTTTTACATTTTGCTTTAAAGGTGGGATACAGTTTGGATTAGACACCTGAGAGATATGGGAGGAACAATGAATTCATTCTTTATTCAGTTCTGTTGATGCCTGCCACTTTAAATAGCACACTTTAAAGCATAAATATCAGTAGAGCAACCCTCAGTTGGATTACCCTCCTACACAGGCTACAGGCAAAACAGCAGCCCATATACATATATGGTCTTTTAAACTTATGGTAGAAAAACTGAAACTTTGCTGCACTATCATTATAATCACTGCATGTACATTTGACGCACTGGAGATTTTTTTTTATGTGACATTAATGTTGCTAACAGTTCTTCACTTGAAATCACCGCTGGGACTAAACAGGCTGCCTACATGTGGTAGGTTCGTCACCTGCTTTAGTGTAATAACCAACATGTCCTGAAGGTATTTTCCAGATGTAGATGTCAAATCTGTAAACAAAGAGATATAGGTTAAAGTAAATACCTCTTTTATTTCCTCATTCCACCTACGATTTCCCTATAGCTGCAATTCACCCTGCAGGTGATTTTTTAGGGTTACTTTCAATCTCAGAATTTCTGAGTGACAGTGTTTGTATTTGCATAGTGCCTAGTAACATCTCAACAGCTACAAAATAGGTTAGTTAAAATAGTTTTTTTCTTTAAAGTCACAAATTATGTATCATACTTTTAAAAAGAATGCCTTACAATCCAGAAATTATTTCTCTTTTGCTAAAACAAGAATGATTACAAGATTAAAAAACATTAAATCTTTGAGCAAAGCTCATTAAAAAGAAGAAACAAATGCAGCCTCCCCCCAACAAACTCACTAAAAGATAAAACAATATTATAGCAATTCAATCAATGTACAATGAACAACATAACGTTGTAGTCCATATACAAGATTTAGCACGAAAACCTTATGGATATCAACTAGGCACCTTATTCACATCTCTGCTTTAAGTGATACTTGTCATTTAGCGTTTGCTTTAGCTTTTAGGCTTTAAAGGACCACTGAAGTTTGATATTTTATTATGCTATTTTGAAGAACTGGACTTGATAATGTTCAAAATGTTTTTACGTAGTTTAAAATAATGAACATTTTTTTTCTCTGTTAAATAATTAGAATCATGGAAGGAGAGGAAGGAAATATTCTTTCAGATAAGATCTGTATTCATTTCTATTTGAAATGTCCTTCTTAAATAGATCCATGATAATTGAAACTTATTGGCAGAGAAAGGCCCCATAGGATAACCCTCTCAAGCATGGAATCTTACCTGACACAATCAGAGCCATCTAAATATAAGATTTTCTATAAAAATGCTTTAATGTCCCTGTTTTATAATGTTTCTATTGCTGTTATGTTCTTACATTTTCACAACTTGTGTAGAATTTAACAAACTACGATTACAGAGCTGTATCTTCCTAAAACTGCCAGTGTTAAAGTATATGAGTTATTGGGTGTTCTTTGTTCCATACTTACTTTTCCTACTTGAACCTTGGCTTTGTTCCCCACCCTTTAAACCTCATACAATTGAAAGCCCGCATCTCGCTGTATACAGGCCGTATGTCTGCAGGCCTGCTGCGGACTCGTACTCTGCTACAATTCTGGTGATATTCAATTGAACAAGCCCACAAGTTATGGGCCGAAAGCCGAAACAGTAAACCTTGCACTTGTACATAGCATTTCAGGGCGGGAACATGATCAATTGAGCAAGGCCTTAACTAACCATTTAGAAACAGTCAATAGAAAATGAGGCCGTCATCATTAGGTCAGTAAAATATGGAGGTTACATTTTAATCAATTAGCGTTTGGAGAACCGATAAGCGATCGGACTCGCAAAACCACATAACACAAAATAATAAAAATTAATGCCAATACTGTTCTAGTCCATGTGGGTGGCCTGATATGTATTAACTCATTGATTCCTGAGATCAATATAACCCCGAAATAAAACGTAAAATAATTCATTTTTTATTGCCGATTTGCAAGCTTGAGACTGTTGAAATTAATTTGAATGTATTTCATCCCTTTCCCAGTTATTTACAGTGCAGTATCGATTTTTTATTTGCTTTTACAGTGCTACGGATATGTCTTTAACCCCTTTGCGGGTCCTCTCTGGCACCCGTAGGATTTTTGACTACATTTGCTAATTACTGGTGTGAAAACATTTGTGGGCTTGAGGAATTGTAGCAGTTGAATAGCAATTTGCAATTGTAACTCTTGCGGACATGAAAGATCAAAGGCTTAGATGGGGTGTAAGTTACGGTTGTAACAACCGCAGGGATTTCAAACTCGTAACACAAAGGCCAAATGAATAGCAAATTCACTTGCGGCCAACATAATGGGCTACTGTACAATTTCTCATTGAGAATTAGGCTCTTTGTCTGCAGCCTGCCTCCTGACACTGGCTTGCCTTGAATTAGTAGTTTACATCCCTCATTCTCTGTCTGTTGACAGCCTACGGGATTGCCTGAACCTTGTTTAGGCGTCTTATACCAAAAAGACATGCCAATTACATTGTTACACTTAAGGCTCAATTACATGGCTCCCACAGGAAATCTTGTGAGTGAAGGTGCATTTAAATCGTCGTAATAAAGGAAAAAATATGTTTATACATCGTACATCAGAAAATAAACCTTTCTAATGGTTAAATTAGAGCTCTACAACAAGAAATAAAGTTGTGCTCAAAAGTTTGTATACACTGGCAGAAATTGTGAAAGTTTGACATTTATTTTGAAGATATGACTGATCATGCAAAAAAAATATTTTATTGAAGGATAGTGATTATATGAAGCCATTTATTATCAAATAGTTGTTTGGTTCCTTTATAAATCATAATAATAACAGAAATCACTCAAATGGCCCCGATCAAAAGTTTACATACCGTTAGTTCTTAAAACAGCGTGTTGCCCCCTTTACCATCAATGACAGTGTAGAGTCGTTTGTAATAGCTGTCTATGTAGGCCCCTAATTCTTGCAGGTGGTATAGATGCCCATTCGTCTTGGCAAGAGGCCTCCAGGTGATGCAAAGTTTTTGGTTGTCTTGCATGAACCTCAAGTTTGAGATCTCCCCAGAGTGGCTCAATGATATTAAGGTCAGGAGACTGTGATGGCCACTCCACAACCTTCACCTTTTTCTGCTGTAACCACTGGAGGGTCAACTCGGCCTTGTGCTTAGGGTCATTGTCATGCTGGAAAGTCCAAGAGCATCCCATGCACAGCCTTCATGCAGAAGAAGACAAATTGTTGGCCAGTATTTTCTGTTAACATGCTGCATTCATCTTGCCACCAATTTTCACAAGATTCCCCATGCCTTTAGAGCTTACCCCCCCCCCCCTCAAAACATCGGTGAGACACCACCATGCTTCACAGTGGGAATGGTATTCTTTTCACTATAGGCCTTGTTGACCCCTCTCCAAACATAGCGCTTATGGTTGTGACCATAAAGCTCTATTTTGGTCTTGTCACTCCAAATTGCAGTGTGCCAGAAGCTGTGAGGCGTGTCAGGGTGTTGTCAGGCATATTGTAACCGGACTTCTTTGTGGCATTGGCGCAGTAAAGGCTTCTTTCTGGCATCTCGATCATGAAGCTCATTTATGTTCAAGTATCGTCGTATTGAGCTCCTTGAAACATCCACACCGTCTTTTTCCAGAGCAGCCTGTATTTCTCCCGAGGTTACCTGTGGGTTTTTCTTTGTATTCCAAACAATTCTTCTGGCAGTTGTGGCTGAAATCTTTCTTGGTCTACCCGACCTTGGCTTTGTATCAAGAGATCCCCAAATTTTCCACTTCTTAATAAGTGATTGAATAGTACTGACTGGCATATTAAAGGCTTTGGATATCTTTTTACTGTATATCCTTTTCCATCTTTATGAAGTTCCATTACCTTGTTACACAGCTCTTTTGACAGTTATTTTCTTCTCCCCATGGCTCAGTATCTAGACTGCCTAATGCATCCTTGTGAGAGCTAACAAACTAATTGACTATTTATACCCAGACACTAATTGCAATTTAAAAATCCACATTTGTTCAGGGCCATTTGGTTGATTTCTGTTATCATTAAGATTTAAAAATGAGCCAAACAACTATGTGATAATAAATGGATTCATATGATCACTATCCTTCAATAAAATACATTTTATTGCATGATCAGTCATATTTTTAAAATAAATGCCAAAATGTCTTTATTTCTGCCAAAGAATGCAAACTTTTTAGCACAACTGTACTAAAGAACAATAATTTGCATTACAATGCCAGTTACAAATACCTGCTCACACAATTAAAAATTCCCTACAAATATATTTAAAATCCCATCAATGATAATTCTGTTTTAGCATTCAATGTATATCCCCTGGAATTTTATAATTTGTTTTATGTGTGAAATTAACATATAATGTGATATATAAACTACAATGTACAATGATAATAAACATTACCAATGTGGGCCAATCAATTTGAGATTCCTAACACCTTAACAGATGACATAACTCTAAATAAATTGGTGGTAAAATCAGCTGCAGGAGCAGAAGTCTTCTGCTTAAATTCATTTTTTTTTTCAGATTGAGCCCAGGGGCAGGATTACAATGAATATAATAGAGTATAGAGTTACTCATCTGGGCTCAGAGAGAACCTGAATACACAAACGGAAACATACTGCAATCCTGGACTGTTGCAGAATTCACATGACAGACGTCACCACACGTGACAAAATAAAGAGACCGATACAGTAAATCAGTTTCAAAGATTTACTAGACGATGGTCAATAAAGTAACAACACACACATATAATCAGTGTGGTATGTCACGACCCAGGGAGAGGGGATCAGGTGCACCCATAACTCTCCTGCTTTAGCTTATAGGAACACACCCTGTTTGGTGAGATTTTGTTTTTAACTCAGCACCCAGCATGCCAGTTTGGGGACATCATTCATGGAAAAATAGAATAGCAGGCTTTTTCCCAACTGGAACTTAATCCCTTTAGTTAGGATAGCAAATAATACAAGAAAAGGAAGCACGCACCGTTGCTTAGTGCATCAGACAGACTCTCAGTTTATCCTTCTCAAACAGATAGTTAACAAAACCCCACAAGGCTGACTAAAATAATACACTTATCTATCTCCTAACACTGCAGAAAATTCATATACATATCACTCATGTCTGGTCAGTACATAAAAATAACTATATATTTATAGAAGGGATTCTCTAACAACTGAATTACTAAAATGAAACTAGTCATAATAGTGCACAGCATCTATATGTTTTCATCATCTGATCAGTACACCAGAAATAATATCACCTAGCTAGTGTCATTCAAAAATTAAAATGTGTTCCGATAAGCAATCCTACCTGCTGTTGTTCTCTAAGCAGTGCTACCAATTCAATATTATCTGTCAAACCATAAAGTAATATAATACATGGCATATTGTTTATTATTGATCTGTGATCTCACAGTAATGCATTGGGATGAGTAAAAAAGAGCGCTTACTCTATACAAATCTCTATCTTGCATGCGCTTTGGACAGGACATCTTATAAATATACATGGACAACAAAGATCAATAAAGTTCATTTATTGCAATAATGTGTCAAACAATTAGTAAATGATACATGAACATTGGCACAATTAATGTGTGTGTTTTTTAATGATGTACTGTCATATGTCTTTGGGAGGGAATCACAGGATAATTGGTAAGAAGCATTACATGGCTACATCAAGCAGATATGAAGACTGTTGCTGAGACAATAATATTAGCCTTTGACATGATTTCGATCATTGTTATTTGAAAGATTAATCTTACAATCACCAATGATATTAAAATTTAAACCAATATTAGATGTGCTTACAGGTTTGGTTATGTACATGTATGTTGTTGGTGTGCACTGTATTTAGTTCACTAACAGTATCAGGTAGCACTTATTGGAGATCAACATGCTGTAATCTTCTATTTCAAAACTTACGAAAAAATACTAACTAAAAAAAGAGAAATGATGAAGCCTATATATACTCTCATTCTTTGACACAAGGTTTCTTATTTCTGCTCCACCGCTAGGTTGTTTAGTAGGCTGACAGCAGGGGCTAACGGAGGAGGTGGAGGCTGTCAAGCAGTAGATGGAGCAGATGGGTATGGTAGAGGACCATGTTGGGGGTGATTGGGATGCAGTCTGTCTTTGGAAATGTTCAAGCATTGCTGCAAAGAGGTCCCCCATTCTGAATTAGTTCCCATTCTGGCCCCAGAGAACTAGGTAATGTCCTGTTGTTGGAGGTGATGTCTCTCAAGTTTAACCTCCAGCTGACAATGGTGCCTTAGATTTTGTTGCCCAATCCATCTGACATCATTGACCCTCAAATTCTAGATTATGCCTGCTCGTTTCCTCTGGATGTTGCTTGATTTAACTGTCCAGTTCTTCCTCTAATTCCAATGTGACAGAAGGTGACTGCAGGGCAGTGCTGGGTGCTGTCAGGCTTGAATCTGCAGGTCGTACAGTTCAAACCATTGAGGGAGGGGGTACCAGCCTAAGTCCCAGGGTCCTCCCAATGGGAGTAGGTGGGAGGTGTGTATGTGTGTGCGTGGGGGGGGGGGAGGGGGGTTGAACTGTAGGAGGAGGAGCTGTAGGTCAGTGTACGCTTGCTGCATAGGGGTCTCCTGTTTATTTTATTGCCCAGATTAACTGATACTCTCCTCCTGTGGTGGCTGCTCATACTGCATTGCTGGTGCTGTAGAAGAAGACTAATATACATACATTTTCGATGTAATTGTCATAAGCATGACGTTACGCCCCCCCCCGAATTGGAGACTACGCTCACCCCAATTCTCTCTCTATGGGTCACAACTTTTTGTTCAAATTTCAGCATCCAGCAGGCAATTCAGATAACAGCATCATTTCTGAAGAGGCAGGCACCATCAGACCCCTTTTCTTAGGATCTCAGAATCACACACCCTGTACCCTGATTAGTACATGCAGACTTCGACACCACCTTTATTTAGTGTGTCCAAAATCAGACTGGCACTTCTTTATTTTTCAAGACACATTTTCAGATAACACAAAACACCACCCCCCAGGTCTGTTACCAAGCCCAATCTTTTAGTTGCTAGATCACAACTTAAAGGGTTATAAACTAAACTCCCCTTCCAGACTCAATACAGGGATCTATAAATGGCTGACTCTCAAAGCCATATAAATTCTTTAGAATCTTTAACCCTTTGTATATCCCAGATATGATTGCATTAACTTTATATTATCTAAGCATATCCTAAGGACTACTTTACAGATACATTATTTTAATGTTAATCAATGACAGTACTATATGCACTTATTACATCAATGATATAACTACATGTACGCATTACACCCATGATATAACTGTTAAGCAAGTCAATAGCACCTTCTTATATAATAACTGATTAACTCCAAATAGTCCAGTGGGCCCTTCTGTTCATAACACATGAATTTAGTCAGTGTTTGAAAAATACAGTTTTCTATTGTGAATTGCATAGGTAAGCACTATAGGACTATCGGCCATGTCATGGGTCTTGAGATTGTCATCTTGCTGATATATACATTGTTGGCCTTAGCGTTATGTGATAGCATGGACTTGTCTCATTATACAAATATGTATATTACAGTTTAGTGTGATGTCATATTGGTATCAAGCCAATATGATTAGTCATTCATGATCCAGCTACATTATATATGTGATATTTATACTGCAGCTGAGTAATGCCTTTGTTGAGTGATGTAGGCCACATCAGCGTATAGGAGAGTATGTTTGATGAACATAATTGATGAATGTATTGTATGGTCTTGGGCTAGTCCATGTCCAGTAAGCCAGGTAGGCTGATAATGGTTTCTGTGGACATTCTGCCCTCCAGGAGTTCCTCCCACGCTTTATCACAACAATGTGTGGACCACCCCTGTGGCTCTTGAAATGGTAGCTTCCTCAACCATCCTCCTCTTTGCAATGGCCGAGCAATTATCATAGTGAGGCTTTACCCTTGTCACATCCCGAACATGAACCCCCACTCTGCTGACCTCTGACGCCACCTCTCTCCATATAATTGCCCTCTGACCAGCTCTGACCTCTCCGTCTCCATGGAAGATATGCATTAGATATGGTTAGTGTTTATTTTTATTTTTTTATTTTAAATATAGAAAAAAAATGAGTTATAAACCACTGCATACCGTTTTACATGCCAAATTATCAATGCATCAAACTATTTCTATAGTTATATAATGAATGTCACTATATACCCAATTCTAAAAGATATGTATTACAATTAGACACATAAACAATACCACAAGAAAACAAAAAAAAACATAGGGAGATCTCATAACCCCGTGCGAGAGGAGCAGGAGGGAGAGACAGAGTCTAGACACCAAATTTAAAGAAAGCCAAACTTAAAAAAAAACAAAAGAGAAATAAATCTTTATATGCCCAGTGAGTCCAATACTTTCCATTTAATTACATTGTTCTATAATATATTAATTGATTCTAGGTATTTATCAAATTCACGGTTTCGTGCTAAAATATTAATTAATTCTACCCATGATGGAGTTTGTTCCTGTTTCCATAGTAACCATTTTGAAACTATTATAAACTGAATAATAAACGCCTGTATTTCCGAGGTAACTTCAGCCGCGAAAATATGGAAAATAACATTTTCCATCCTTAATATGATTTTAGTGTTCAAAAAGGTAGAAAGATAGTGGGAACACATTTGCCAATAAACCTGAATACGAGGGCAATTCCACCATATATGCGAATGAGCGCTAACAAACGTGAATACAAGGACAAGTCCACCATATATGGGAATGAGTGCCAACAAACCCGCATTTTCTCCAACAGTATTGATCCTAATCATCTCTACTAAATTGCCAAATTTTGTAAGGAACCAAGCACCATTTATTCAAGACTTTAAAGAATACTTCTCTGTAGGCTGCATTTTTTATATACCTTCCCGTGGAGCTACAAGCTTTATACCACATTTCTTCTGACCAGGAGCTATCTAACTCTATTTCCCACAGTACCATTTTTGGAGTTTATTCCTTTTCCAAACTTTGCTTTAAGACACCTACCGTAGATATTAAGTGGGTCCAATCAGCTGATACTATAAGTTTTTCTAGGGGCTTCACTATAAAGTTAGGTTTAAGCTTTAATTTATTTAAAGAAAGAAAAAAGGTATTAAGTTTAAGTAATTCAAACCTCACTTGGTCCATAATTTAATTGTCAGAATCTTTCACAATACAATCAAGTGGCAGATTTGGGCTAGTATAGGCGATTAGGTCATATTTATCATTAAGAATTTTCCATAATTTCAACAGACCCCTGTTTCTATAGCTCCATTTTTAGATCCTTTATTCGGAAATCAGTTAAAACTAGTTTCTTAAGGTCCTGTCCCAATAGCATTTCAATTTCTATTAGATTCCAAGCATAGGTATATAGAGGATCATACCATCTAACCATATGAGAAAGCATTGTCGCTTCATAATATAGTTTTAAACTCATATATCCAAGTCCCCCTTTGTATACCTGTCTAGACATAATGTTCTTTTTAACTCTAACTTGCTTATCTAAATATATGAATTTGTAAATTGGAGTTTGAAATTTCTTTATCAAATAATTAGGGAGTTTTAATGGTAAACATTGAAATAAGTAATTTATTTTTGGGCGTAGAAACATTTTAGATATTGCTATCCTTCCTTCTTATCTTTCCATTCTGATAATATAGATATACATTTTTTATACAATTTGTTGTAATTATTAATAATTATCTCTTTTAAATTAATGGAAAACTATATTTCCAAATGAGTCACCTTATTTGTGTGCCACTTATATTGGTAAATTTGGGACAAGATGTTAATTTCTTCCCGCATTATGTTAACTGAAAGAGCTTCTGATTTTGTAATATTAATCTTATCATTTGAAACTATACTATAATTATCTATTTCTTTCTTAACTGCTTTTAGGGAATCTACCGGATTGGTTAGACAGAGAACAGTGTCATCGGCAAACAAAATAGTTTTATGTTCAAAATTGTTGATTTTTAAGCATTTGATTTCTACTGAGGATCTTATCAATTTTACAAACAGTTAGATCATTAAAGCAAATAATAACGGTGAGAGGGGGCATCCCTGTTTCATGCCATTAGCGATCTGGCAGACCCTAGATGTAATTCCTACTCCCACAAGCAGTGGGCTTTGAATAAAGAGCTCCAATGGCCTACTCTCCAAATTCACTCAACCCAAATTCCTTTAAAGTCTCCTTTATAAAAGTCCAATTTAAACTATCAAACCCTTTCTTGGCATCAAGGGAGAGGGAAACTGCAGGGATCCTCCTAGATTTTGAGTAGGAAATCAGATTTAGTAATCTCTTGCAGTTTTCCTCCCCCTGTCTTTTTGGTATAAAGCCCGTTTGTTACATTGACACCAAACTTTTGATTACCAGATTTAATCTTGAGGCCAAAATGTTGGCGTAAATTTTCAGATATGTATTTAACAGTGATATGGGCCTGTGACTGCTGCATTCAGCTTCATCCTGGCAGCATTTCTATAGGGGCAGCCCCTGTTTCTTTAATTTCATTAAACAAGTCTCTTAAAGGATTGACAATTACCGGTAAACAGACTCTAAGAAATTGATTACTAAAACCGTCTGGCCCTGGCGTTGTATATAGTCTAGAATCTTTCACTACTACAGAGATCTCTTCACTAGATATAGGCATATTTAAGGCTTCTAATTCCATCTCAGAAATTGTAGGTAATTTTAATTGTTCTAAGAATGTTTGTATTTGAATAATTGATACACCTTCTCCATTTATTTCCTGTTCTAAATTGTACAGTTTTTTATAATAATCTGCAAAAGCATTTGCTATACCATTAGAAGTGGAAACTAATTTATGACCCTCTCTAATGAAAGCTATTCTTTTGCTTATGATTTAACTCTTGGATTTTTTAGCTAACGATTTCCCTATTTTATTGCCATGATGAAAAAAGTTTGGTTGAATTCGCCATAAGGATTTGTCAGCTATCATTGGATTAATTTGCTTAATTTTTCTAATCTCTTCCGTTAGTTTTCAAATTGGATTTATTTTATTTTCCATCTGTAACTGACATAGCTTTATGTACAAAGATCTCAACGGGAGGCCTCTCTGTTTTTTCTTTATATTATTCCAATTCATCAAATAACCCCTCACAAAGGCTTTCTGCACATTCCATAAGGTGATTTTTGAGAGTACTGAATGCGCATTTATCACAAAAACATTAATGTAAACAGGGTTTAGCAGGATTATGATTATGATCTAAATCCGGATTTAACAAAATGTTAACTCAGTACCTTGTGTAAATCTTTTATAAATTCCAAGTATGTGACTCAAAAACTTAATTTGATTCTCATTTGGAGTGTATATATATTCATAATCATATACTTTTGATTATTAATTTCCCCTAGCCACAGAATGTATTGACCTTCTTTATCAATTTTTACAATTTCCTCTACAATATTGAGGGCTCTGTTTAAAAATATAGAGACTCCCCACGCTTTTTTCCTGAAAGTTGAGTTATGTCTGACAGGAAAGACATTATCTTGAAGCATAGGAATTGACCCATGCTTCCAATGCGTTTCCTGTATATACACTATATCTGCTTTCTCCTTTTTGAATCTATTGAAGGCCGAAAATCTCTTCGCTGCTGAATTTAACCCCTGGACATTGTGACAAATTATTTTGACACTCATTTAGACATGCCAATTTTTCTTTACGTCCGCTCTGTCTCTCTCCCAAATCGAGCTCCAAACAAACACAGATCAACATTACAAATACAACAAAAACATACCCAAACAACCTAAATTTATCTTCTTTCCCTTTTTTTTGGTTAACATCTTTTAAGGCAGAGTCCAGACCCTTAAAACTGATTCCGAAAAACTGATACACAACTGGGAAACAGGAACAGATTACACAGAACCAGAAAAACTGAATTCAGTTAAAAGATGACTTGGCAGCAAACCAAGCTGGGGAGTACCAAAGGAGTATAAAAAC
The DNA here is from genome assembly GCA_027410445.1 of Discoglossus pictus. Classification (NCBI taxonomy): domain Eukaryota; kingdom Metazoa; phylum Chordata; class Amphibia; order Anura; family Alytidae; genus Discoglossus; species Discoglossus pictus. Next base: position 182,551,290 of record CM050165.1, read on the forward strand.
CTAAGCTTCTTAGATCTAATCATTAATTACACTGTTCCTTTCTTTGTCTTTTTCCTTCCCTTCTTCTCTTTTTCCCCCAAAATTCTATAATAGACGCTTTTAATCTGAAAGAACTTAAGGAAGGCTTATCTCTGAATCCATTAGTACAAGATTAAACACCAGCAGCCTTATTAAATTGCAATTCGGCAAATTGAATAGGGCTCTATATAAGCACATAGCATATTTTTTTACAGAAGTTTTTAGTTAGTGAAGTCCTTGCTTTTGGATAGAAGTTCACTAACTAAAAACTTCTGTAAAAAAAATGCTATGTGCTTAAATAGAGCCCTTTTCAATTTGCCGAATTGCATCTGCAGATGTTTGTGGGAAGGGAACCCAGAATGAGGAGCATAAGAGACAATTGTTCAAAATCTACATCAAACATTAATATTCTAGAGAAAATCCATCTAGTATGCCTACTTCATTCTACTTGATTATATCAAACCTCTATTTTAGAAATTATCCAAATAACTTTTATTTTTTTTCTCTCCCTTTTTTATTTAGTATGCAACTTATCAACATTATATATGTACATATTTGTTACATTTATTATTATTTGTGAGGACCAATGCCCTAACCTATTCAATTCACCATGTCCTTTTAAGTGAAATCTATATTTTTAGGAGTAGACTCTTAAAATGTCTAAATAAGTGTTAGTTGTGTAAAAAGCAAAACTATTTTAATTAAAGCCTGTAAATGCTCTTATTCTCCCCTTTTTCCTTTTCCTTTTTACCTTAATTACCCCTCCACTACATCATAATCTTCAAATCCATTCTATACTTCTGTTTCTATTTTTCACATTACTTCCTTTTTTGTTATTTCTTTCCTTTTTTTTAATTATTATTTTTGTTCCTATTTTCTCTCTTTCCTCTTCTTCTTTTCCTTTCATTATACGCCTGTGAGCTATTTTACATTACGTAGCATCCATATGGACAAGATTCCATTCTCTAACTAAAGCTTTGCCTTCCTCCAGAATGTCAATACCATTTTTTTTTCTTTATATGTTATTAGTAGCTTAGTTAGGAACCCCTATCGCTAAATTATTTTATTGTTTCTCACAATTTTAGTCACAGTACTATATTCTCTCCATTTTGCCATAGTGTCTCCTGATAAAACGGAGAAGATCTGGAGATGTTCATATGGATGGGCAAATATTTTCTTTTTCTTAGATATTAATTCCTTCTGTGCATAGTGATGTATCCTCACTATTACATCTCTTGGTGTATCCCTTTTTATAGTTCTTGGAAGAGGGATACAATGTACACTATCTAGTTTCTCTTCTATTGGTTTATCACCTCATATCAAATCATTAAGGAACTAAGTTATATACCCAGAAAGATCCCTATTATCTGAATTGATCTGACAATTTAATACATTTTTGTTTTAAATAATTTATTTCTTATCTTAATTCTTTTAATACTTTTTGATGTTCTTTGTCAATATTATTACAAGTAATTTAAAACTCTTGACTTTTTCATTCACCTGGCAACTGATTGCCTTGGTAATTTTTGCGATTTAAGATGCTAATTCTTCTTTAATTAATTTTTTGGAACTCTCTAAATAAAGATTTCATTATAGCCAGAACGTTCCGAAGAGAAACTATCCTCATTTTGCCTTGATCAATTGATGACTCCAATTGTGGAGGGGATTCAATTATTGTTTTCTCCTTCCTCTGAGACTTTTCTAGAGGTGCCAAAAAATTGCCAGGCGATTTGTGTACGTTTTTCTTATCCTTATTTTTGGATCTCACTGAATGAGAATCTTTCTTCATATTGATTCTGATTAATATACACCTCTTTAATAAACAGGGGTTATATTCATCTTGTAGCACTGGAAACTCTAACTTGAGATTTTGCTATATTTGTAAAGCCAATCCATCCCCTTCCCTTGATGCAATTGCCAGTTCATTTATCTATAGTCCAATCCAATCAGATCATAATATAACATATTTTATACATATCTTTCAAAACAGAATCAACACCTTGCTTGGTAAGTATTTTATTGAATTAAGCCTTGGTTATTTAAACAACTCTTTAGCTAAAGAGAAGAACCTTACTGCTTTAAATACTATTAAATTGCTAAGCCGAATATACATAGTCCAGGATGACATAGCAGTTATTAAATATATTCAGAGAAGTTATAAAAGACAACAAGTCAGTGGAATCACAAAATCTGCAGCAAAAAAACATGATCTTGCTGTGGTATATATCCTTTTTTTTTCTATTCTTCCTTTTTATATTTCCCCCCTCTCAGATTGAAGTAGTGCCAGACATCATGGGGTGCACGAATGAGCACGAGATTTTAATCTATTTTCACTTAAGAACAGTGGCCAGGTTGAGCTGCTTTAAGTACAGTTCAGTCACTTCTGCTCAACACCCTTCAAATGACCCATTGACTCTATACCTTGTTATCCTCTTCTTAAATAGTGCCAATCATCGGAGGAGCATAAAATTGATCAAAAGACATTTCAACCAGTTGCATTTATGAGTGGAATCTCATGTAGTAGCCAGGCTGGGTTATACCAATAATTTATAAGGACCCAAGTTAAAGCTTTGGTTGAATCATAAAGTATAATTACAAAGGCCCAATTAGCTTAGTTTAAGAGAGACAGTAGGCAGACCTAAAGCATGCGATGTCCAGACAAATAGCCTATAATTTATGCAGCATACAGTATAATACGCTATTGCAAAATATATACTGTCTTGTTCCTCAGTGGGCAATAAAGGGAGACACATTAAGTGAGGGGATCAGACTAAGTGTATACATACAGTCTTTGAGTTTGTCTTCACTGATCCCCCCTCCTTACCTCCATCGGCACTTGCCATTATGGCCCAGTCACTGGAATCAGCAGCTGCTGCAGGAACAGAACCACTTTCAGTCTGTCTCATTAGCACCGCAAAGAGGTTCAGGGGCCTCTCTGTTGTTCCTTCCCAATGCTCTTCAGTTACCAGGCTCTGTTATTAAAGGCTCCAGTGATTAAAGGTACAGTCTGCCTTATGGTATCTCTCTTTTGCTTTAAAGTTTCTGGGCACTGGAACTTGGACCCAAGTGGTTCTTTTATGCCAGCTATTTCCTAATTAGCTTGATGTTAGAGCATCGGCATAGCCTGCAAAGCATATGGCGAATAGTATCCTTCCATATGGCCAAATCTCTCCTCTCCTCTGGCGCAAATGCACTCTTATGCAGAGCACATGATATCAAGTAGTGGAGCTCCCCAGCTCACATCCGCCATTAGCCCAATTAGCGTGCATCTAATCTCTTCCTTGGCGTGGCATCCTCCCCAGTGGTGATATATGGTTAGTGTTTAGACAGAACATAAATTCCTCCATGACCCCTGAGTGTGCCTAGGGATCTCCTACCTGCACTGGCCTTGTCTCCCATTAGCCCCAGAGGCATCCCCCACTGTCCCTAGGCCTTGTGTGCCTACACTATAGGAATCTGGACCCTCCCCTCTCCTCTTCTCACACCTCTTTCCCACTCCACATCTTACCCCCTCTCTCCTCCTTGCCCCCTCTTCTTCTCTTCTCCTCTCCCTGCCTCCATTCCTCTCCCCCTCTTTCCTCGTCTCCCTCTCTCTTAAGGGCTCTATCTATATCTGCTCCTTTCCTCTTCTCTGCTCTCCCCTCCTCATGCCTTCCTCCATCTCATGACAAATAAATAAATAAATAATCATGGCACTCACTCGCAGATACACACAAAGACATATTCTCACTAACACACACAAAATCACCACACATTCACAACCTACTGTTTGTGTGAATTCTACTAAATATATGATACATAAGAGATGAGGAAACACTAATCTATGTAAAAACATGCATTCAATAATGCACTCCCCAGATTGCTCCAATTTTGAACATGGGTGTTCAAGCCATTAAAATGGCTTAGATTGCTGAAGCCTGTGGAATTTGGAACCTGAGCCGTGAGCTATGTGATGTCTGAGAAGCAAAAAAGTAATTTATTATTTAAAATACAAAATATAATTTTCTATTAAAGTTGGAGCTTGGCAATATTAAAAGGGTTACAACTACAATGATTTTATTTAACATTCCATTCAATTCAATGTTGCATCAATGTGCGCAACATCTTGAGAATTAGATTTAGGACTATTGGTATGAAGCCCACTGGCTAGTGGAGGCAGTCTCCTTCCTCATATTTACTATTTTGAATCTTCCACATTCATGAAAAATACCATAAATTCAAGAGTCAAATGTCTTCCTTGTCCTTCCTGCAGCAGTCTGTTGCTCTACATTGCAATCTAAATATGCACACAGATGTCACTAGCACAATCAATAGTTAGGGGGTTCCTAGTAGACACAATGGACAATATTGGCTGTGAGTAACAAACATGTCTGTGATGATGGCCTGGCCACATCTCCCTATTTGTCCTGTGTTACACTGAATAAAATGAAACTTTTCTCTCTGGTGAGACAGGATTTGTTCAACTTAAAAAACAGACACCATAAAATATCAGTTTAGGTCTCACTACTATTATTTTCTCTTTATTTGTATAGCAGCAAACAATTATGTAGTTATTGGGTACAATAAATGAATGAGAATAACATTTAAATAGACTGCTCCAAAAATGGTAGAAGGTCCTGCTCTTGAGCTATCTGTCTTTTATAATGCTTTTCTATGAAGAGCTGAGAAAGGTTAAGAATCTTCAAGCTTACAGACTAAAGGTGAAGAAAGAAAAGTGGAGTGAGCAGAAGGGAAGGGCCAGGGACCAATATCCTCATTAAATTGGGGCTATGTTGTATAACATAGCTCGTAACTCGAGAGTGTTACGGCTATTAAATTAGCCCTGTAATGTTTGTTCGCAGCGGACTTGCGTGTTAACACGCAGGACGGCCGAAAATCGTCTACAATTTGAGCTACTTTGAACTTTGTGCACATAAATCCTTTGATCTGTCCTGCCCGAAACTGCTACTTGTTAAATTCAGATATTAAATTGCAGCGTTGTAACTCGCGAGCAAGCCGTAACATGCAAACGGAGCCCAAAGGCTTACGTGTGCTCGAGAGCACCCGCACGGGGTCCACTATGTAGCACTTAGTAGGCAAATAAAAACACACTACTGTACATTTATTATAAGGGAAAGTGATGTAAGGTCTTATAATTAATAGCACAACATTCTCAAGCCCGCAAATCGCCCCCCCAAAATACTTTATTTTATGTTCATATTTTGTGCGATATTGATCCTTGCAATCGATGTGTTAAGACATATACTGTAACTCACATTTTGTTCTATTAATTCTAAGACCTAACATTACTTTCCCTTATAATAAATGTACAGTAGTGTGTTTTTATTTACATTACAAGTGCTATGTATTGAACTTTACCCCCCTTGCGGGTGTTCTCGGGAACACGTTGACCTTTGGGCTCCATTTGCGCGTTCTGGCTTGCTCACGAGTGACCACGTTGCAATTTAATAGCTGAATTGAACAAGTAGCGGTTACAGGTAGGACAGTGCAAAGGGTTTACATGCACGAAGTTCAATGTACCTCAAATCGTAGGCGATTTTCGGCTGTCCTGCGTATTAACACGCAAGTCCGCTTCGAGCAACATTACAGGGCTAATTTAATAGCCATAACAGGTAAATCTTGAGCTTCGAGCTACGTTTTACAACATAATGAGGCTGTATATGTAGCAGCTGTGACTACTGCAGAATATAATACTATTAGAAAGCATTAATTATAGGTGGGTTGGTGTGGACAGCATACCTGGTTGAAATGTGGGATGCTTGCAGTTAAAATAGCTGAGCATGCTTGATAGGCTAAGTACAAGCTTGGAGAGAAAAGAAAGTGTTTGAGACAAATGTATGATATATGCGATCTGAGGGAGAAGCACTGGCAGTTGGGCTGGTGGAGAGGAAAAGTAGGAGGAAGAGAGAAAGTACCAGAGAAAAAAAACTAATAAAATGACAAAAATGCAATGATTGAAGAAATTACAAAAATTGTTTAACCCATGCGGGCATTGTAATGCTCTTACAATAGTGAATTTACCATTTTATAGCTTATGGGCATGTGTGCATTGAAAAATTATTTTGGAGCTTTATTAAAAAATACAATAATAATCTTGGAGAATTGTTCCTCATTTGCTATATTTCTTCTTTTTCTTTGGGAACCCTAGCTAGACAAATAGAAATACATACATAACAGTTTAAAATTATTGTAATCATTGAAAACAATGCTTGTGTTATTCTTGGTTAAAGAATGTTTTTTTGGTGTTATAAGGAAGTAAAAAATAAATTCATGGGTCAAGCACATTTGCCTGCGCATTTGTAAATATAAGTGAACTGTTTCCTGGTACTGTAGATTAAAGGTGTTTTATGTTTTTCGTTTGCTATTTCATTTCATTTGCTGACAATCCTCCCAGACACAAGCATCAGAACTGTGAGGAGTCTCCTAAAAATAGCTAACATGTAAGTATACAAATCTGATGTGCTATTTCTTTGTTACTCATAAAATATTTTGCAGATATTACATTTAATGTATTGAGTGTTTTTTGGGGGTAACCGCATAGGTATCACTAAGTGTCACATGCAGAGCAAATAAATTCATCCCAAGCGAGTGTCATTTAATTAATACTTTTAGCTGTAGCGATTGTGATGTTCATCTATATTTACTAAAGTGAGAGATGAGACTTCTACAATATCTATACGATTATGTTAATCCTCTCTTTTAGATTACTGAAATCTCTCCACAGACATTGTATAATGAAGCGAGACCTCACCGATTGCAGACAGCTATCATATTAGGGAATATGACTTGTAGAACATACAGGTTGGGTTATGCATACTCTTTGTGTTTTATAATTTTCTTAATGGGTTAAGTAAACAAAGTTTTACTTTCTTTCCATTCAACTAATTTTTATCTTGTTCTGTGTATAAATAGTTTTTATGATGTAGCCTTTTTTACTCAAGGGATACAATAAATTTAAATTTGTATTGAATTTTATCAATGGGAGACATTAATGGCAGTAAAACGTTTAAAATCACAAGTAAATACTGTTACATGAATGAATATTTAGATAACACAGATCCCAAGGACTGTGTGTAAGAAACACAGACAGACTTCTCAAAACTTCTCAAAATTAGTTGCTTAAGACTTCAGTATTAGAAAAGAGAGATTTATGGAAACTCTGGCTTATTATAAATGCTAAAGAGCCATAGTTTGCCCTGAGAAAGCTAAGTTTGGTTCTTCCTTTTACAGAGGGTGTACTACATTAGCATGGGAACGTCACAGATTTTAACAATAACAGAAATCCTCCATAGTCTTACCTGCCTCCAGTGAGTCTCTTGCCCCCCCCCCCCCAAAAAAAAGAGGCTATGGCGTTCTTAATACTCTACAACTTTGGTCTGAGATAAGGCCAAACAACAGTGAAGGGTGTGCTGGTCCATCAATGTGGTATGTTGGAAACAGCTATTTGTCTCCTATTTTATATGTGGGTGTTTGGCTCCCAAGTGGTGAAACATTTTTCCCTATCCTTTGCCTTATTGTCAGTAAATACACCCCATTCTAACATTGCAGCATCACCTTATTTTTCCACAGTGAAGGTGTCCTATCCTCTAGTCACTGGGTAAATACTCAATTTATGGCTATGAGAATTATGAAATCAAACAATCTGGATATATGTTTTTTTTCTGGTAAACTGATGTGACTCCGATGACAAGAGCTTGAAAGTACAGTGCTCCTAATGTTCTTGATTTTCTGAATTTTGATAATATTCAGATGTTAGGATTTGCAATGTAAGATGCGTGAATGTTTATGTCACAAGTTGTATATGCTGAGAAAAAATCTTCTAGCATAGAAGTGTCCTCTTATCAGACTTTTATTTAAAAGTGAGCTAAGAGTAATAAGACACTGAGTTGTCCAATTCAGACATCACACAATGTTAGCTCTAATAAAACCTGATAAGAAAACTTGTAAACCTAATAACTTCAATTTTATTCAATTTAATTCAGAACCACTATTCACAACCCATATCATTCAATATTTTATCTGTCAATGTTATCAGAAATGTCCGGTAGCACGACTTCAGAGCACGTGCTAAATGCGCGCTGACGTAAGCACACCGACAATTGCGCCCCAGACAAATGCGCGCTGGCCTAAAAACGTGCACACCCAATAGCGCTCCTCGATATCTGGGCTTGCCATCTGTGAACTGAGGGGCCCATTCCTTCCACACACAGGAAGGTCAGCTCTCGGGGTGTTACTGCTCCTCACCAGGCCTGGCTGCTACCCATTAATACCCATATATATACCCCTGTTACTACTCATTTAGCACGCGCTATAGACGTGGTGCCGAGATGTCCTCTAGAAAAACATACTCATCTCTATTTCCAGCAGTATGCCCAAGTCGCATTAGACAAGAGTAGAAAATGATATGTTATGTACCCTTGTATTGCAGAGACCGAAGAACTCTACAAATATTGTATTAACAGTTATTAGATTTGAAAGTAAGATACCAACTCTCACTTTTATAAAAGAAATACAGGGGAAGTGGCTATAATCTAGTTCTCTCCCAGTCCCATTTTTTCAGAAATGAATATACTTTTCTATAAACAAATTGTATATTTTTAACCAAATGCTCTTGTTTATCCAATATAGTATTAAGTAGATTACTTAACAAAGCAATGCTGAGTTAGAGGCATATAACAGGGTAAAAATTAAAAGAGGAAAAGTGTCTGGTGAGGACGCTGAAATGTTGTTATTCACAATACTGTAGGTTGTCTTTTAAAAGACTGTTGTGACCCATTCTGCTTTAAAAAAAGCCAAATACACATTTTTTGTTTAACTAGTCATGTTTTGTAAATTTATAAGGATGAACTACAACTTTTTTTCTTTCTTTTTGAGGCTAAATTTACTTTAAGAAATGTATGCTTTAAACTTCCGACTCTTACGATGTAAGAAATTACCATGCTTCTAGTGCAGGTTTCCTGGATTCTCAATAAATTGTTGATTGTAGTCTATTTTATATCTATGGTATACAATATCAGGGTTCCCTGGTGGTCCAGTGGTTAGGATGCTGTGGTTTCACTGCTGTGATCTGGGTTTGATTCCAGTCACACCACCCTGAAGCTAAGCAGGGTTGGGCTTGGTAAGTACTTGGATGAAAGACCACCTTGAAATATCAGGAGCTGTATGCAGTGGTCCACTGGAGAAGAAACTGGCAACTTACTCCAGTGTCTCTGCCATGAATACCAATTAGATCAGCAGGGTGTGTTATGGTCCATGAGGTCACGGAGAGTCGGACACAACTGTACGATACACACATAAGATATCAACTATTTTGTCAATCAGTAGACAATCTGGGATTACACTATCATAACAATTTAGGTGTGGGACCATCTAGATTTAGAATTACTTACGCAGAAGAGTGTCCTGATACCTAAGTTAGAAAAGAAAAAAAATAATATCTCTCTGAACTGAAGTATTGATCCTGGCACAAAGAACATGTGTTTTGGAGAGCAAGGAGATACAATGAAATCACTCTTTGGAAAACTGATATCTGGGCGACATAAACATAAACCATATATGAAACATGAATACATAAGTCCAATAAAGATAATAAAGTTCATGGGCCATGTTTGTTTAAAATAAATGCACACTATGAATATCTTATATTTCTACAATATCAAGCTCCTTTTGAAGCCACATCTAAATCGGTGCTTCTGGGCTCTTCCCGTCCAGTCACACTGGTGTTCCCCTGGTCCTGGCAATGATTTGTACAGTCAACTATACAAATTCTGATTTGCTTTCATTCTATGTTTGATGAATATGTATGCAGATGTGTGTTGTCAGTTTATAGCGCATACCCACAAGGTAACCTATGATTTTAGTTTGCATTACCATTTTGCTCTCATACTGTTTTTGGATTTTTTTTATCCTTAAACTATCTAAACTATAATGCCTTGAATAAGTTTTCACCCCCATGGACCTTGAGATTTTTACCATTTGAGTTAAACAAAAATCCTAATACTTTTATTATCAGTTTATTTAATTATGAAAAGCAGTACAGTCATTTCAAAATTACTACCTATCATCAGCGTGGGGCTGGATCCTTAGCTTGTGTAGTGGATATTTTGAGTAGGTAGTTCACCACAACAATCATTTAATATATGGAAGGCTGTACGTGGGTGGGATTCCTAGCTTGTGTATAATCCAACCCTGGCTTTGCTCAAAGCTGTTTTATACAGCGGGCATGTGCTTAAGGGAAGCCATGTTTAATATGGTTATGGATTGCAAGAGCAAAGTCTTCGTGGGCACATTTGCATGTCCCTGCCAAGAATCCCAGAGTGCTCATTGCAGCCTAAGTCCCGTGTGCCTCAACTGCTTGCTTCGCAAAGCATGACAACAACTCACAGTACGACTGATATATATATACTAGCGACTTGCCCATCAAAAATGACGGGACAATAAAATTTGAAGTCATGGCAATGCTGTTTGCCACACAATGTAAAGTTTTTTCTACTCTGAGGACCTTCGGCGCTCATCACAAAGACAGATATATATATCTATATTTTGTTAACTAATAATTAATTATTTAGTTACATAATAAATTAATATACTTTACCTATTTCTAATAAATATATCCAGCAATCAATAGCCTGAAGAGCTAACAATATGTTTTTATTTTCCTGCAGCATACAATGTACAGTTGCAGTGTTGGTGCCCTGAGGAGAAAGTGTCATGAATGTCCCAACTGTGCATTAGAAATAGGCTGTGTGCGCGAGGGCAAACCGTTGGTTTAGTTGTGTAAAGCGCCATTGTAGATTTGTAACGTTATTAGTTGCAAGTTAGTGTTATAAACTGGCGTCGTTTGTCTATGTGTTATGCGGCTTGCGATTTTCCTTCATTTGTAATAGTGTATTTTGTACCTTGTACGTTCCTGTGTGAAAGTACTACGCAGTTGGCGGTATTTTGCGTGGTCCAGGGTCGTGTAGCCTTGTTTTCTTTTTTTTGTGCTACCATTTTGTTTCTCTCTCAGGAAATTTTCGAGTGCCGAAACTCGGCCAAATCGACTTAAATTCGCGTTCCACCTTACTCCCAGACGTCCTGGCTGTTTCCCCGTGCTGTGTGTGTATTTTATGTGTTTTTAGTGTTTTTTGCATTGCACGATTCAGCCGTTAACGTATTTTTCCTGACTCATATTTTAAGTCCCACGTCTCGTATTTTTTTTTCTAAGTCCCGCATTTGTTAACTGCTGCCGCCTAAGGTAATCCCGCGTTTCCTAAGTTTTTGGTGGCTAAGTCCCGCGTGTTTCAATGTGTGATCGGTGCTACTTTGTGGCTAAGTCCCGCGTGTTTCATTGACTTCAGTGCTTGCCTCCCTTCGCGAGGCTCGCAGGCCATGATTGCCTTTGGTGCTCGTCAACTTTGTGCTGCGAGTTTTAGTGCCTTAACGGTTTGCCTAGCTACGCGAGGGATGCAGGAGGTAAGCGCCTTTGGCGATCATCGCCTAAATGCAGCGAGGTAACTGCTCACCTAGCTACGCAAGTTAAAGTCTCGACTCTGAGCGCCTTTGGCGCTCATCACCTAAGTCGTACGCACCACGCAAAGCGTGACAACGTCTCATAGTTTGACAACTATTATATGTGATATTAAATAAATAGTACATTTGTGTTCACATTTGAACGTCTAAAACAAGTTAAAAAGTCTGTTTTCAGCTCAGAATTCCGAGAAATACAGTTATTACACTGAATTCTGGGAACCTGAGCAGGGACATGCATATGTGCCCACAAATAACTCACTCTTCTATCCATAAAACATTTTAAACATGGCTTCCTTTAAGCTTATGCCCGCTGCAGTACACAGCTTTTATGCAAAGCCAAGGTTGGATTATACACAAGCTGGGAATCCTGACCACCTACAGCTGTTTCTATCATCCGCATGGGGCAGGTTCCCAGCTTGTGTTGTGGACTTTATGAATAGGTAGTTCATCACAACAATCATTTAATATATGGTGGACAAAAGAGCGATAGAAGCCCTCCACCGTACAGTAGTAAAGTAAATAAATAGTACATCTGTGTCCACATTTGAATGTCTAATATAAGTTAAAAAACCTGCTTCCAGCTCAGAATTCTGAGAAATACAGTTATTACACTGCATTCTGGGAAGCTGAGCTGGGACATGCAAATGTGCCCACAAATGCCTCGCTCTTCAATCCATAAACCATTTAAAACATGGCTTCCTTTAAGCTTATGCCCTCTGCATTACACAGCTTTTATGCAAAGCCAAGGTTGGATTATACATATATTTATAAATAATAACTTTTTTAATGTCAATGCTTGTATCTAAGCTTTTCTGTTTTGTAATCAAATTCATTGAATTCCTCCTCCTTCCCCCCATGTCATACATAGAGCCTGTTATGTAGATTGGCTGAGTGGGTACTTCATAAACCTGGTACAGAGTGTCCTGGGTGTTTTGATTAAGAGATAAGTGCATACATACTGAATAGAGCTTCATTGTGTGATCTTCTTCGTCGTTAGTATATTTATCTCTGCTTTGTTTCATAGATCAAAACAAATACTCAGGACACATTTACTAGGTCCATGAAACACAATTTACATACCATACTCCATGTGTCACATAGGGAGAGGGAGGATAAATCAATGCATTTGAAGAAAAAATTGATGCAGATGTGTAAACACATATGGTGTTAATGGTTCCATAGCAAACACTAGTTGAGAAAGAGGCAACCCTGCCTTGTGCCATGATAGATCGTGACACTTGCAAGGTCATTTTTGGAGATTAATATAGTGTAATGATACTATAATGTATGGGACCCTTAAGACCAAAGTTACTTAGTGCTGCTGTCACAACCAAAGTGGACTTTATTAAACACTTTTTCAGCATTTAAAAGAATAAGTCCTCTGGAGATATGGTGAGCATGTTGAAATCAAATTAATAATACTATTAATGTAATGTACACACCTGGATCCTGCATTTTTGCCCATTTAACAATTTTCAAGTCTTCTAAAGCAGATACCTGAGCTTTGACTGGTCCATGGTAATACATGGATGTTTTAAACAACTCCAGAGTTTGAATCGTTATGCAATCAACTCTTGCAATGTAAGAAATTATCAATCCTCTAACACAGGTTTCCTTGTTTCTCATTCTATTGTTGATTTTAGTCTATGGTGTAAGATATCAACTGTTACTCATATAGTCAGCAATCAGGAAATGTAACTAGCAAATTCTGTACTGCCATGTGTACTTTGCTTCAAGTCCAACTTATCTTTAATTGCATTGGGAATGCTGGAATATATTATTTATTTACTCTCAGTATTTTTGAAGTAAAACAATTCTATAGATGGCCTTACAAGTGACCAGTCTCTCTAGGGATAACCCCAGCCCAAAGTTTCTCAGTCAAAATGTTACAGACCAATGTTTTCTATAATTATACTCGTGTCAGATCTTAGTTCTAATCAAAAGACCTTCAATCTCAACAATCTACTGAAATATAGTAAAAAACATTAGGGCATCAATCCCATGTTTGGACATTGAATAAAAAGTGTCTGAGAAGCATGTCTTTCCTTTTTTTCATTTATAATCCGAAGAGATTAGCTAAATTTTGGCTGATTATGGGCAAATCATACAGCTGATAATATATGTATGGATAGTATGGTTTTGAAAGAGTTGCACACTTCTAACATTTGCATACAGTTATCTTAAGTCGTAAAGATGATTACAAGATATCAGGGTAATTTTCACACCAGTCATCCTTGTCAAAACAATTTAAAAGCCAAAATGTTCAAGCTGAGGGAATCTAAAACATATCCTGAAAAGTTGAGGTGTATTGTTAACTTTCCATATACTTTTATTATTATCACTTATTTTAAAATCATCAGCACATTCTAAAGTGCTAAATACAAGGGTAAACATAACTACAAAATATACACAAGAAGACACAATGCACACTAAAAAAGAAAATAATGAGGGACCTGCTCACATTATAGCTTACAATCTAACAGCCACATTAAATTTGGGCTTACTGTTAAAACGTTGGCCTTAGTGAAATTTGCTATTAAAATGGACCCGTAACGCAACCCACAGATGACTTGCGGGTTAAGACGAAAAAAGCCTACGTGTTGAGCAACGTTCAAGTTCGCGACGTAAATCGTTTGGTCTGTCAAGCCCGTAATGGTACATTTCCAAATGAGCTATTAAATTGCAAAGAAGTCACTCGCGAGCAAGCCCGTAACACGCAAATGTAGCCCAAAGCCCAACGAGTGCTTGATAGGACCTGCAAGGGGGGTAAAGTATAATATGTAGCACTTGTAATGTAAATAACATCACACTACTGTACTAATATTAAAAGTGAAAGTGAAGTTAATAGCACAACATTCTCAAGCCCGCAAATCGGTCCCGAAAAATACTTTATTTCATGTATATATTTTGTGTTATATCGATCCTGGCAATCAATGTGTTAATACATATACTGTAACTAGCATGAGATAGAATATCATATTTGCGGTTTTATTAATATTGCATTCCGACTGGAATATGGGTTCGTTCGTAAATCGTAATTGAACCCCTTAAGACTTTGAGATCAATCCTCCATTTTCTTGTGACGCAATGCTGACAATCTCTGTTTCCATTGGATCCATCTAAACTTGGAACTACGGGCTTGCTTAATTGATTACGTTCTAGCCTGCAAAGCTGCCGGCCGACAGTTGGCTTCTCAAAGCTCGTAGCTCGCAGCCTTTCTAATTTAATAGCACCGTAACTCGGCCAAATGTCAAGCCCACAGCCGTTACGAGCTTCCTATTGGAGTTACTGGGATGGAATTTAATGTAAGTATAGAGGGTGTTAGTCAAAAGCGTGAAAATGACATGATGGTGACATGGTCAAGTGGCATAAAAAATGGAAAAGAGCAATTTGTGAAGAGGTTAAAATCTTGCTGCAGCTGGAACCCACTGTCCAATATTCTTTGAGCAACCAGTAACATAATGTTGTGCTTGTTTCTCTAAAAAATGCAGCTCGTTGATTTGTGCCCATCAAACAAGTCAGAATAGTAGCATGAATCTCGAGAGTGAGAAAAAAGAGATGTTGGTGAAAGGGAGGAGGTACTGTCGAGGATGATCCATCTATTATTTTATATTTATAATAATGAATTCGACTTACTTGTATATTATTTTTATCCACACATAATTAGATGTAACAAACATAATAATTTATTAAAGGCATACTGCTCTTGTAAGCATTATACCAAAGAATCCAAAATGAGTATGTTATTTAAAAAAAAGCTACTTAAATTTACTACTTTTTAAAATTCTTCCTTTGCTACTGAGTCACTCTAGAAGCAGTCTTTAAAGATTATGAGGATGTATGTAGCCTGGAAGAACAATGTGCACTTATACATGCGCACATAATGTACATTAAATCTTGCTATAGTGATTCAGCAGCAAAGTTGGAATGTAGTTCTTGATGAGAGCTGCAAATGGAGTCACAGAGAATAAAAATACAATATTTAAAAAATAAGTACCATATGTTTAATTTTTTTTAAGAACATGCTCAGTTATTAAATGCCTACATGGGCTCTATGCTTTTAAAAAATATACTTTCATACAGTGGTCCTTTAAGTTCAATTTCATCACCAAAGAGGTGTTTTAAATTGTATTAGGTGTTAAGTTTCAGCCTGTGACCACATTGAGGCTTTGTGTGACTTTATATAGGTGTGGGCAACCAAAGTCTCCCAAAAGATTGTTATATCATAAATTGCCTTGGTGGTTGGCAATATTGTTTTATAGATGTTGTGGTGTAAGTGGGGAGCAAAAACAAGAGTAACTACAAGTGGATATGGAATGTAGGGGGTAATGGAGGCAATAACTACAATGAGGGAGATGTTCAGTACAGTGGACATGATAGAGGATTTATTAAAAGATTTGATATATTAATTTATTAGGTGAGATGCTGGATAGGCAACTGGTCAAATTAGTAATTATGGAGGAGAGAGACTTAGCTTTGGTTATCATCAACATAGAGATGGTACTGAAACCTAAGTTTATTTGTTTACCACTGCCAGATGCGTTGATTTGGAATAGTAAGGTAGCTAAAGGTACCCCAGCAGTAATAAGTAGGGTAGCCAAAGTAGTGCTAAAGAAGTATGGTGGTCCAGTGGTTAGGATTTGGTGCTTTTACCTCTGCAATCTGCATTCGATTCCAGTGAAAGAACCAAGAGGTCACACCTCCCAGAAGCCATTTAGGGTTGGGCCTCATCACTACATGGATGAGAGACCACCTAGGAATACCAGGAGATGTATGCTGTGGCCCACTGGAGAAAGAACTGGCAACCCACTCCAGCATCTCTGTCAGGAATACCAAGTGGATCAGCATGGTGTTTTGTGGTCTATGAGGTCAGGGTGAGTCAGACATGACTGAGCAACACAAATAACAAAAGAAGTAGAACCTGCAACACTGCACTCTTATTATTAGAAACATAAGAGTGGAACTGTCAGATTACAGAGTTTGAGGTAACATGAGGTGGTCAAATGTGGCAGAAAGGTCCCAGGAGATAAGTATGGGAAGGTGTCCTTTTTGGCAAATTTTTGTGAGTGTTGTGCACAGAAATCCGATTGCAGAGAGAGAGTTGGATAGAGAGTTAAAGAGAGAGAGAGGGATAGAGAGAGAGGAAGGGATAGAGAGAGAGGAAGTGATAGAAAGAGAGGGAGATAGAAAGTTAGAGAGATAGATTCTATGCCTCTTCTTCTATCCCTCTCTCTCCCTCTCTAACCACCGCCCCCCCCCCCCCCCCCCATCTCCATACCTCTCTATCTATCCCTCTGAGTCTAGGTCAGGTATTTTATGACTGAGCTAATAATGATACAAGCAGATACTATGATAGCAGCAAAAAAACTGAGAGAGTAAAACTGCATAAATAAATAATTTGTTTAATGAGCAAATAGATTAATTAAACAGAGACTAAACAACACGTGGGAGGAACATCTTGCACCTACAGAAGGACAGGATGATAATTCCCCAACAACAGACCACAACCAGAAAGTTGCACTCCAAGTTGGTTCTGCATGACTCAGTACTGTTTTGTTTCTCCCTCCATTTGACTAAATCTATATGTTTGTAAAAAATGTTTTAAAGAAATATTTATTCAGTTTATAGGCTGCCTTTACATAATTAATATTAAGTTGTAAAAAACTATTTGAGTGGTTAATTAGCATATATTTCTAATTCTGCTCCTTCGCACACACACACACACACATATATATATATATATATATATATATATATATATATATATGGTGAAAGACAGGTCACACGCTTGGTGTGTGGAGCAGAGTAGTCAGAATCAATAAGACCACCAGAGTATTACTGAAGCTTTACACACAGCTTCCTCGATCTGCATGCACTGTGAGTTGGGAGTTTTTTTTTCTTCAATAAACTTTATTGAAATTGTACCAATGTATTCACTTCCGGGGGGACTGTGAGTGGTGCAGTCCCTGTATGATACAGGACTTTTTCCTCCTGGCTATTCTGATTGGGTGATGCAGCGTTTGACAGACAGGCTCAGCTCTATTAGTTAGAGCACAATTTGGGAATATACAGCATTGTGACTGTTTTTTTTAATTCTCACATGTACCTTGATCTGTAGTACTAGGCAAGTCTTTAGCAGGGGGCTAGATGTGATAGGTCAGTGTGTTTAGCTGCAGCACAGAGGGTTTTTAAATATAAAGTGACAGCAGCAGCTATTAAAAAAAACAGAATATTGAACATGATAAAACATTTTTTTATTTTTTTTATCATATAAATTATACAATTAAGTAAGTGATGGAGGGATTAAGTCAGTGCATTCATTTTGGGAGGGTGGTTGCCCATTTGCCCCTATGCACCGGCCGCCCCTGCTTTTTGGAGTGATTTGTTATGAACGCTATATTGTGTTTACAACATTGTAAACAGTTTAAAGCAAGTATTAGTTATGCAACAAGTGCAAGCATACCTTAAGTGTGACAAATAGTGCAATTAACCCAAAAAATAATTTTTTTAATGAAGTATATGTAAGAGGAAAGAGCACACAAATATATGTAAATATATGAAAATAGACTTTATCCAGCATATTTATTCGGTAAAACGCATATTGTCATTTATATCTGAATGGTTTGTTTACCACCTGGGTTCAGTAGAGGAGATGGGCCCAGTTTGCTATCGGAAAGTGTGATTATAGAGAATTGTGAGCACAACATGTAGCATTATATCTAGCAGAATGAGAAATCACAGATAACCCTTATAATAGTGCACAACACCATTAATTGTACATCAAATTGTGAAACGGGGTAAGGGAATTAATAACTGCATCTTTATTAGTTGATTTAAAACACATCAAATAAAAATAAAAAATTGTGTGTCAGTTTAAGAAACCTAATCACAGTATAGAAAGAATTGAATAGTCCGGAATGAAAATTGGTAGCTGCGATTTTACATAGATTACCTCCATGATTGTAAATAACAAATCATTGGTGGCCTTAGTGTATTTTTATTGTATGTACAAATATGGTTAAATTGAGATTAAAGTAACAAAGTAAAGTCACAGTTTCAAACTTTATATATATGCTCTAATGTTGCAATTTACAAATTGGATTCTTGATAGAAAGACCAGATTTATAGATTACAATTTGTAAAATAAATTGCCAATTTCTGTGATTATGGGATGATTATATGGGAGGTAGGGAAGCACTGATAGCACTAAAGTTCCAGATGTTTTTCTATTTTGCTTGTGATTGATTAGAAGTACAATTTATATGTTGGGAAGATTCTCAAATTTAGCAAATAAAGCAGTTGTCATTGTTAAATTACAGCATTCATTTGTGCAACTTTTATTTTCATATGCATTTAGAAATGATTCCCACAAAAGGAAAACAGCTATTTTTAAATACAATACACAGACAACATGCATAAAATGTGCAATCTTTTGGCACAGAATTATAAACATTTAATGTAAAAGGGTATAAATGGTGCCAAAATGCTGTTTGTAAGTATATTACTCAGACAACATACATGTCACGTGCTGTTTTTTTCACAGAGAGCAAACTGGCATTTATAGCACAAAATTAGAAAATTATTAATATGATTAATTGAGAGGTGCAGTTTGTATTGCAAAAAGGCTGTTATTTCCAAATAAGCTCCCACAGCAGCATTTGTTGACATATAGTCTTTTATTTCATATGTCTAAAGAGATGAAAGAGTTTATTTTAGTCTTTCAGTCGTGTCAGACTCTCTGTGACCCTACAGACCTCAGTACTTCAGACACATCTGTCAGTCACTGCCTCTCTGAGCTCTGTTACGCTCATGTACATTGCTCAGTGACCTCATCTCTCCATTTCCACATCTGTCGTCCCCTTCTTTGGCACCCAGAGACTCCTATTTGTCATTTATTTGCTTATTATTATATGTGCAGCATTACATATTTTCAGAGATGATTCCCACAGTAAGAAAGAGAAACTGCTGTTTCTAATTAACCTGTTAATTGTAAATGCATTCGTTTATCAAATATAAATATGTGCAAAATTGATTCACAAAGTATAATTATTGTACAATTTTTAAAAGTAAGACGACAAATGACATTTGTATTTCACAAAATATATCTTCTGTTATGCCAAATGACACTTTTTTATTTGAGCAACCACCATTTTGTGTTTGAAAGACAATACTTAACTTTTAAGATCATGTAAGCAGTATTTTCTATTGTTTAATATATGCAATCATCTTTTGTTCATTTTTGAAGTCTGGTTCTTGAATTTTGCAGTGCAAATGAGCAGCAATTATTTATTTATTGACTAAATTAAATGCTATGTAATGTCTGTATATTTGTGCAATAAAGATAATCATCTAACACTTAGTTTTCGGTATAAATGAGTAATATTTATGTGTTGGAATAACACTTATATTTGATTGCCTTCTGGCACCTTCCTGTTACACGTGTAAGACATTTGTATTTAACACCATTTTCAAACTACTCCTTAGTAAGCTATATTGAAACTTGCTGATCAAAAATTAATTTGTATCTGCCTTCCTGGTGGCACCTTTTTGTAACAGCTTTTTCAATGTATTACTTAAAGGGCCAGTTAATCCAGTACAAGTGACATTCCACCAGACAAAGCCATAAAAGCAGCTACATGCAGCTCCCTGCTGGAATCAGCTAAAAATTACAGTTGTGGATTAACATGTCTGACTACCTTCCCGAAGCTCAGGGAGAAACTATAAATCTTTGTGCTCATGGAGCCTTCACCCTTC
Source organism: Discoglossus pictus (assembly GCA_027410445.1). NCBI lineage: Eukaryota > Metazoa > Chordata > Amphibia > Anura > Alytidae > Discoglossus > Discoglossus pictus. Next base: position 182,571,573 of record CM050165.1, read on the forward strand.
AGAGTCAGCAGATGTTGTTAATCATGGAACAGTCAGGAGTGTGTTTGTAAACAGACCAAAGACCTGTGGATTTTTAGCTGTTTTTAGTGTAATAAAAAAAAAAAGATAATTTCAGCATACACTCTTGTGCTCTTTCACACCATGATGAGCACTTATAGTAAGGTAAATGGCCCTTTAACAGACTATGTTAAAGCTAACTGGTCTGAACGCTGAGTTTGTAGTATTTCGCTTTATCTGTCTTTTGGTGCCCTTCTATTGCATTTGTCAGATTTTTTTAGCAGCATTTTAAAGATATTGCTTAACAAGCTGTTTTAAGGTTTTGCTAATCTAAACCCCTGGTTTGTTTCTACATAGCGTTGCTAATTTAAAGCTGCATTTATTGTGTATTCCATTTGCATTTGCCTGCCTACTATCTATATAAAATATTTATTTCCCATAGCGTTATATTGTTATTATTTCATTACTAGCAACTTGCCCGTCAAAAATGACGGCATGATTTCATTTTATACATTGTGTTTTCTGTCTGTTTCTGTACTATCTCTATGTACCATATGTGTTTTTCTGTACAGCTCATATCTCTTTTGAGACTTTTTACCAAATATGGAATAATTCAGTCAACTATTAAAAAAGCATTATTTTTTATTAAATCCAGTTTGTCTTTTTTTTCTCTAAACCAATTATGAACAATATCTGTATATGAAACAGTAAACATATTGTATATTTTATGTAATATACATGAATCTCCTAAAAATGTACAACTACTATTTTAACATGTGATGTTCCAACTGTAATAATTCATAGAACCCCTTCAACTATAAAAAAATTATGACATTCAATTTTTTTATCTTTAAACAAATACTGAACACTATCTTCATATTAAACTGCAAGCATTTCATTTGTAATACTATATATGAAGATACTAACAATGTACAACCAGTATTTTTATATTTTTACATGTCATATTACATTTTTTATATACAATAATAATAAACATTTTCTTTCTGCTAAACTAATAAATTATAATTTACACATGAATAAATCTAATTTAATATTCCCAATACTAATAACACGTGTTAAATGTATACATATTTACTATTTCTGTCCATTCCACATAGTATTTAAATGTCCATAACATTTTATCCTATCTTTTGTCTCTTTACAACATGTCATCATATACAATATTTTTGGTAAATACTCTCCCATCCCCTTATTAGGCTCACCTTGACTTTCTGTTTATTTGACCAAGACTTTTATTTATAATGGAGTTTTGCATCTTGAGAATGCCACATAGAGTTGTCCATGGGCAAATACTGGTTCCTCCAAAAATAGGTTAACAGACTTAAAAGTTTGACCTTGTGATTTATTGATGGTCATGCATGGCAAATGCCATTATGATTGGAAATTGTCTTCTTTAAAGAACAAAAGGCAAGTTACTCTCACTTGGAGCCAAATCTATTCTTGGAACGAACTCTCTCTCTCCTTTATGGGTCAGAATTTCAGCATGTATGAAATTTTCTTTTTTGGGTTCATATTTCTCAGTAACATGACAATTGCCCCTTTTTGGAGCTGCAAAATATGTGGTGGCATTCCAGGTGTTAATGAATTTATAAATTCAGTTGTGAAGTTTGCTTCCCTCTGTTTGTCATCAGCCAGACCGGAATCTGCAGAAATATCTCTGCCACATATTCACTATCATGATTCTATTCTCTATTAATATATATACTTTCATTAACCCACAATCCTCAACATTAATTGATGCTCTTCTAATTTTTAATCTATGTAGCTATTATTTAACTTGCTCTGATCTTTTTTTTCTTGCCTTATCATTTTTTATTAAATTCCTTTAACTATTGAATACATTAATAGGGTATACCTCTGATCTCTAAGTAGTTGCAGGTTAAATGATGCAGAGCTGACAGTCTCTCTTCATCCACGTCCACTGTAGGCAACCAAGTCTGTGAAACTGTCTTCAGCAATTGTTATTTCAAATTGACAGAGAGCTGCAAACTGTAAAATTCAATAAAAACAATTCTTAATTCTTTCTTGAATAATAGCCTCCTACATTTCTTTAATGTAATTTTTTTTCATTTTAAATTTATCTGTTATGAATATATGTCTTGTTTTTATTTTAGCAAGCAACAATTTCCTTTCTTTTAAATATTGCTATAAATGATTAATGTTTTAGCCCCATTTATTAATTAATATGAAATTAATTGTACTTTACCTATTCTCTGTTATTTTCTGCAATCCAAATCCTAAACAGCTAAAATCTCAATTTCACCCTTGTTTTGAGTTTTTTTCCAAACAATTACAGGTTTATGGCCGCCATTTTTTTCCTTGCTTAGCCGATTTTCGATCTGTTAAAAACACCAATTAAACCTCAAATTAGCTTGCAATCTCACTCACAGGCTCCCTGCCTCTCCTGCTGTGCTGTGTGTGAGTCTGTAAGTACATTTTTGCAGGAATTGTCGGTTTTCTGACGGCATCCGAGTTACGGGCTTGAAAAACATGGCGGCCGTTAAAGTCGTATATTTTTCGGGCCTCGTGCTCATAGTGGGCCTGGCATTGTCAGCCGTTTTCAAAGTATTGCAGCACTTTTTTGAAGTCTTGCAGGCCTCGTGATGAGCGCCTGAGGCATGCGCAAGCCCCTATGTTTTAACATTGCGTGACGATAACTTGCAATTACGACAACTATTATATGTGATATCTCCAACTCAGTCATCACATATATAGTTGTGAGCAGCAGAAAATGTTGCTAACGCTGACATCATAAAGGGGGCGTGGCTATGATGTAAGTGGGGGTGGGCCTAACACCTGATCTTAACAGAAGCGTGGCGGCCATTTGCATTTCAGAGAAAGACAGCAAAGTGAGAGAGGGAGACAGGTACAGAAAGAGAGGGAGACAGCTACAGAGAGAGAAGAAGACAGGCACAGAGAGAGAAGAAGACAGGCACAGAGAGAGAGGGAGACAGGTACAGAGAGAGAGGGAGACAGCTACAGAGAGAGAGGGAGACAGCTACAGAGAGAGAGGGAGACAGCTACAGAGAGAGAGGGAGACAGCTACAGAGAGAGAGGGAGACAGCTACAGAGAGAGAGGGAGACAGGTACAGAGATGGAGACAGGCACAGAGAGGGAGAGAGACAGGTACAGAGAGAGAGGGAGACAGGTACAGAGATGGAGACAGGTACAGAGAGGGAGAGAGACAGGTACAGAGAGAGAGGGAGACAGGTACAGAGAGGGAGACAGGTACAGAGAGAGAGGGAGACAGGTACAGAGAGAGAGGGAGACAGGTACAGAGAGAGAGGGAGACAGGTACAGAGAGAGAGGGAGACAGGTACAGAGAGAGAGGGAGACAGCTACAGAGAGAGAAGAAGACAGGTACAGAGAGAGAGAGGGAGACAGCTACAGAGAGAGAGGGAGTCAGGTACAGAGAGAGAGGGAGACATAAAGAGAATTACAGAGCAAGAGCACACACAGACAGTGAGGGAGCACAAAGACAGCGCAGAGAGAGTTCACAGATAGAGCGCACAGAGAGAGAGAGTGCAGAGAGATTGACAAAGAGAGTGAGGGGTACAGAGACAGAGATTGCACACAGACAGCAGTGCACATAGGGTGCAGATAGAGAAAGCGCACACGCAGAGAGCATGCCCAGCCGGTACATCTACACATTGTATAGTAATAATAATAATAATAATGCACAAGAGCATGCCCAGCCGGTACATCTACATATTATATAGTAATAATAATAATAATAATAATAATGCACAAGAGCATGCCCAGCCGGTACATCTACACATTATATAGTAATAATAATAATAATAATAATGCACAAGAGCATGCCAAGCCGGTACATCTACACATTATATAGTAATAATAATAATAATAATAATGCACAAGAGCATGCCCAGCCGGTACATCTACACATTATATAGTAATCACATATATAGTTGTGAGCGTACGAGCTGTTGCTAACGCTGCGGGCTCGCGTAGCAAGCCAAGGCCCTCGCATAGCGAGGGCACTGGGCGAGGGTCTCAGTTGCTGGCATGGAGTGCCGTAGGCGCTCCATGCCAGCACCTGAGGACCTCGCAAAGTGAGGGCCGCAGTTGCTGGCATGGAGCGCCGAAGGCGCTCTATGCCAGCAACTGCGACCCTCGCAAAGTTCACGTCGCAACCCAAAGAGCACGACACACACATTACGACACTCGCAAACAACATACGACACACGTTCACACACATTACGGCCTCGCAACACTCGGACGCAACTCGCGAACATTACAAAATGTAAAACACAATACATACACACAGCACATACATAAAAACCTTACCTACACCAAGAGGGAGCACCCAGGACCTCAAAAATGCCACTTAGACCTTCATTTTACTCGAAATAAAAGAGTTTAGAGACTAAAAAAAACTGTAAGCGAGAGAAAAAATTGCCGCCGAACAAAACGAAAACGAGGCTACAGCACTCTAAACTCGCAAAACACCACAAGAAACTCGCAAAACGCCACAAACGACCTACAGATATTCATACCACACAGTGCACACATTCAGCATGCTTACACAGCAGCTCCACACCACTAATGCTCCAGCAACATCAAAACAGATTGCCAGCTCTTCAACACAATGCTTCAAAATAGGTAAAGTATATTCATTTAGTAATCTATTACATATTTCAGTATTATGCACCAAACAGCATTAGCTACCTTACAATTTCATTGCCGTCATTTTTTGACGGGCAATATTCTAGTTAATTTAATAAATATAACCTGTGAGCTTCTTGGAACATTCGTTAAACAGTTCTATAGAAAAATATGGAAGAGACTCAGGGAGTAAAGAAAGTAACATTTTTGTTTTTTATTTAAAACTTAAAATGTTACTATTTTCACAATAATTAAAGTAAAAGCTTATATCAAACAAGGCTTCATTTGAAATATGTTATGATACACTGGTCCCTTAAACATGATCTGTTAGAGGTAGTCATGACAAAGTGTTATTTGCCAGTGCCCTCGCTTACCCACCACCAGGAGTCATGGTGCTGCTTGTTAGTTGTCCAACTGTATAGCAAGGTATGATGGCGTTCTCTACATAAATGAACAATTAAGAGATGGTCAAAAGCAAAATGAAGTCTACAGAATTGTACAAGACGCTTGCCTTATTATGGGGCTAAGTGAAGAAATAAGTTTGTCTCTACTGTTTTATTTGTGACAGTGTGCATTGTTGTTGTTGTTCAGTCCTTAAGTTGTGTCTGACTCTCGGTGACCATATGGACAGCAGCACGCCAGGCATATCTGTCTGTTCCTGTTTGTGCTTATCCATTTTCTTCACTTGAAAAAGATACTGGAGTAGATTGCCAGTTCCTTCTCCAGTGACAGGGAGAATTAAATGACCACTAGAATTCAAGGAAAATGTTTCTGAAATATATAACAAACTAGCAACATTAGCAAATGTGTAAGCCATGGATATAAAAAACTTGTTTGAAAAAATCTGATTTTTTGAAGACACTTTTTATGAGTAAATGAATCCATGTTGTGTTTCTTACTCAATTTCTGGGTGTGTTTTGATATCTGTCAGTGGAGGGAAGTGTGGAGGAGGAGGAGGGAACAGGGAAAAAGGGCTTTGCTACATAATTGGATAAGCTTGAAATTGGCTCCCCCTCATAGAGCAGAAGTAGGCTGTGGCATCAATATATGCAAACAAATGTAAACGTCCCTCTTATACACACACAACTTCAAATAATGTATCATGGATGACTCCAAGGTCTAGCAGAGGCATACAAATATATTTGATTTCTAATGAAAAATACTTAATTGCCTTTTCCTTGCTTAATTATGTATATGTATATATATGTTTTTCATTGAACGGTGGATCACACACTCAGTGAGAAGTGGGCTATCTAGGGATACCTAAGGTTAACAATCCCTACTGAATCCCTTAACTTCATGTGTGATGCTGACAGAATATTATCTAATCTAATGTAAAATCAATAACTTTACGGCAAACACCCAACAAGAGGGGATTTTTTTTTCTCTTAGAGAGAGCAAATGCTTTGTACTTATTGTGGGTTGAAGAATACAATGAAATCTGGTAATGTGTCTCGTAGAGATTTAATTGAGGTAGCAAATCTGCTTATCTATTTTCTGTATGAGAAACAATATACATCTCCTCCTTTGATGTTTCAAGCCCGTAAATGTTACCAGTGCTAAAGACTCAAAATTCATATTAAATTACAACAATTCAACAAGACCGCAATTGTCTTCAAACACGTAAATGGCAAATGTATCCAAAAATCATACAAGTACTAGATGGGACTCGCTAGTGGGTTAAAAACCTGTTTGTAACACTACAAAAGCAAATAAACACACAACACTGTACTTAAAAATACTGGGAAAGCAATAGAATTAATTGCACAACAGTCTGAAGCTCGCAATTTCTTTTTTACATTTTATTTCTGTGTTATATTGATCCTGGAAATCAAGGAGTTAATACATATCATGAACCCGCATGGACTACAACAGTAGATTTATTAATTTTTATTGATTTTTACATTTCTGGATTGTGAGTCTGATTGCAAATTGTACTTTTGAAGACTCATTGATTGTTGTTTAAACGTGTTTTACTGACAATGATGGCTCATTTACTATTGGCTCTGTCTAAAATGTAACGCTTAATTGATCATGATCATGCCCTGAAATGCTACGTACAGGTTCATGGTTTGTTTGTTGGGGCTTTAAGCCTGTAATTAAAGGCTTGAGTCAACTAAATACATCTGTTTATGTTAAAAAAATCTAACCTGCAAACGGTTAGTACAAAGTTAATTACGGGCTTGGAATGAAATGGGGGCCATAGACTTCTCAAACAGTTATCCTTAATAAAAAAAAAACTTAAAGTAAGGTGAAAATTAACCTTTTCAAGTAAGGACACACAATATTGTGATGGCGTTTGAATATGTCTCAATGGTAACAAAACATATTTTTATTACAGTTTTCTGATAAGCATACTTATCAGGGTGCATAGATCAGTCTGGCTAAAGCAAATAATTAACACAATTTTAAATTTTAAAGAACTCTGGCAGATTGCTGAAACCTTAACCCAGTATGTACCTGACATATTTTTTTAATTTTGATTTGCTTTTATATTTTTCATACTTAGCCTGGTATTTTTAGCAAATACAAAAATGAGCATTGTGGGGAATGTAGTCCTGTTGCAATGGTTCAGATCTGGCAAAAACGGAATTGTTCACTGTCATTTACCTATAAAGTAGCATACTGTCAGATTAAGAGTAAAGAAATACATGGAAGTTTGTAAAAAAATGGCATTTCATACTCAAAACTCTGCTGTCAAAAATATTCTATTATCCAATACGTCTGGTCATGCTTTAAAAGACTTAATAAAAAATACTTTCACCACAGAAGCAGAGATTTGAACATAGCGTTGACGGTAAATAAGAACAAAAAGACCCATATGGTCTGCCCATTCTGTCTACCCAAAAGTTTAGCTTAGTTAAGATTCATTATAGCCTCATGCCTAAATTCCTTAACAAAATTTGACCCTGCCCCAATCACTGGGAGCCTGCTCTACTTATTTTTTAATCTTTCTGTATTGTAGAACTTTCTCATAATGCACCTAAATATTCCACATTTTTCTCAAGAGGAATACAAGATTAGCTGTAAGATCCAGAATATTTTTAACAATGTGCCATACTAAATGTTCATCTAGATATGCACTGATTGGAATAACTATGACTAATAAAGTGTTAGGCTCTCCTAATCTCCTGCAGATTTGGAGTATCAAATGAAGCATATTAGTAGAATTATATCAAGATAAATCTCTGGTCATAGTAAACACCCCCTTCCAACTCTCTTCGGAGATCACTCTACACATGGGCATCACCAGATGGACAATATAGAAATCAGATCGACTATATATTTTGTAGCTGAAAATGGAGAAGCTTAATACAGTCAGCAGAAACAAGACCTGGAACTGACTGAGGCTCAATAAAGTTGAGGAAAAGAGGAAAAATCATCAGACCAAGAAGATGCAAAATAAACAACATCCCATGTGAATATGCAGTGGAGGTAAATAATTGATTTAAGGGACTAGACACATGGAAGATAGAATGCCTGATGAACTTTGGACATTTACCTTAAAACACCAACAAAGAATATCCCCCCAAAAAACACAATCATGCAATACCAGATCCAGCCACGAGAGAATGCCAGGGCTATAGAGCTGTATGTCTTTCCAATGAAAACTTTGACCCATAATTGATTATATACTGTATATATATATACATATGTATATATATATATATATATATATATACTGTACACATGATAAGTAGCCATATAGATATACATATTTTTTATATTCAGTTGTTCATTGGTCAATTTTCTGCTGAAAAGTATACCTCTAGTGACCACATACCATCCAATTTTAGAGAAAATATGGAAAATAATCAAAGATTTACAACCATTACTAACCAAAGATACTGAATTCAATGATATATTCCCTAAACCTCCCATCCTTGCATGTAAACAAACCTGAAACAAAAAAATGGCCAATGAACAACTGAATATAAAAAAGCGAACTAAACCTTGTAACAAAAGTGCCCGTAAATTATGTCAAAGCATTTGTAATGATGACACAGCCACACATAACAACAAGACCTATAACATCAAAGGATCATATACATGCACATCGTCCAATGTGGTTTATCTAATACATGTAGGTAATTGACTGTCAAAAATGCCGGGAGTAAAAGGCTAGCAATACTGTTTGCCACACAATGTGAGGCTATGGGCCCTCTGAGCACCTTTGGCATTCATCGCATGGCTCGCAATGAGCGCCTTTGGAGCTCATTGCAAGCCGCTCCCCCTGTGTTGTTTATAGGCCTTGCGCTTGAGTATTACTGTATTGGGTTGTATTAATGCCTTGGGTTAAGTGTTAGTGGCTTGGGTTGTGTTACTGCCTTGTGTTAAAAGTTAGTGGCTTGGATTTTGTCTTTCTTGTTTTTCAAAAAATTTTCCCCCCATCTCTTTCTGGTTACTGTTTTTAGTTCATACTTGTATCAGTATCGCTTTTTGACTTGATAAAGAGAGGCATTATCTCTCGAAAGCTTGTCGCTTTATTGTGAATACGTTTTTCCAATAAAAAAGGTATCACTATTCACTGCAATACTGATTATTCAACTATATATTTGTTTTGTTTTAATTGCTGATTTTTATGCTGTTGATGTATAGTATGTATATGTATAGTGGGAGTTCTTTCCATGTGATCAGTGGAAGACTCACAGTTTTTTATTTGTCAATATTTGGTCAAATTTAAATTAAAATACTATAAGTTTGACTTATTTTTGGAGTCCTTCGCGGTTTATCAGTATATTTGGAGATATTGCCTTACTAACAAGAAGGAAGCCAAGGTGGATCGCAAACCGCTGGAGTCACAAACCGCTGGAGTCTCAACCTACACCTGTATCATACCTCATATACTTGAGGTAATAACATGTGAGTTGGCATTCATTAACCATAAGCGGAGATTTATATACATATTACTCTATTGGGTTTTGAATGCTGGAGGATAATCTGCACTAGGGTGGCGCCTTTTCTCTTTCTCTTTTTGTCTTGAAGATTTATCAGTTTCGGTCGCTTTGTGGACAGCGTACCTTTGAAAGGCAGCGGAACTCGAAGACTTTGCAAGATATCTAAAAGTCTAAGATTATCGTGATTTGATACAGATGACATTTTGTGACTGTTTTGTGACTGCTTTACAGAGACTATTTGGTGGTTGTGGACCCTTTTTTTTGTTTTGCTTGATTTTATTTGGTGCTACCTAGTGGGGATTGTTGGTATAAACAGCCTCACACTATCTTTTATATATATATATATATATATATATATATATATATATATATATATATATAATATAGATCCGCCCCTGCTTCCTGTCCTGAGAGTAGAATTGTATTATCCCCCCAGATATTTTTGGGCTCCTACGCCCATGCCAGCAAGGTAATGATAATGATCCTGCAAGCTCAGCACCAAAAATATGCTGACCGAGATGTGCAAGCCTGCTTTTGCAGAGGCACAATAGATCAAATTACCAATGTCCACTACATAATAGAGAAAGGAAGAGAGTTTACAGAAAAAAAGACTATTCCAAAGTATTTTACTGTGTTGATCACAACAAGATGTGGCAAGTTCTTAAAGGCCTGGGTATTAGATCATCTGATCCACCTCCTGAGAAATCTGTATGTTGGCCAAGAAACCATGGTCAGAATAAAACATGGAACAATCGAATGGTTTCAGGATCGGGGAAGTAGCATGACAAGTTTGCATATTGTCACTCTATTTATTTAACTTATATACAGAGTAGATCATGTGTAAGCCAAGGCTGGATGAATCCAAAGCAGGAATGCTGGGAGAAATATCAACAACCGCACATATGATACTACAATGATGGCTGAAGGTGAGGAGTAACTAAAGTGCCTGTTGATGAAGGTGAAAGAAGAGGTGGAATAGAGTGGAAAAAGTAGAGGCAGTGAAAGATTTGATTTTGCTGGGCTCCAAGATCTCTGCAGATGGTGAAAGCAGCCATGAAAGTAAAATACATTTGCTTTTGGGGAGAAAAGCTATGGCAACTATGGACAAGCTATTAAAAAGTAAAGACTACATTTTCAACAAAGGTCTGCAGAGTTTGAACTATGTTATTTCCAGTAGTAACATACAGATGTGAGAGCTGGACCAAAAGCAAGGCTGAGTTCCTTGCGGTGCAAGAAGATCCAGTCAATTAATACTACACGAAATCTAGCCAATCTATCTACTAGCTCAAATATTTTGGTCATATCAGGAGAAGACAGGATTTCCAAGAGAAGACTCTGATGCTGGGAAAGATTGAAGGCTCATGAAGAAGGGGGGGTAGCAGAGTTGGAGATGGATACATGAAGTCATTGAAGCCACTCAGAGGAGCAGTGACTAACAGATATGCCTGGTGTGCTGCGGTACATAGGGTCACAGAGAATCGGACACAAATGAGTGACTGAACAACAACAAATCCCTGAGGTATCATTAATTAGCAGTGGTCCTTTTCTAAGCTAAACATATCTAACTCACAGTTACTTGCCTTTGTAGAACTTGTTTTCACGCAAAGAACAACATGCAGCCTTATTAAATTGCAATTTGGCCAATTGAATAGGGCTCTATTTAAGCACATAGCATATTTTCTTTGGCTTCGCAAGGCTCGCAAAGTGTGATCAACATAGTAAGCATTACGAACAACCACGCAGATCGACAACTATATATGTGATTAGCTTGCATTGAAAGCCTCTTATCACCTAATAATTTCACATAAGTGATAATAAATTAAAAGCTGTCTTATTAGTTTATACTTAAACAAGTAGAAAAGTCATTAAGCGATCCTCCAACAACCACAGAAAATTTCAAATGGTAAAAAAATCGTCCCCTATTATAATAATTTTCCATGCGAAAGCACAAATGCTATTGTGAGGATTTTGTGGATAGATCATAACTGTAAAACTCTGGCTGTGATATAATTAACCATCATATGTTCAGTTCACATGACATAAATCCCCAAATAACACTTCCTTAATTAACTATTTTCACTTTCGCTTTGACCAAGAATTGGAAAAAAAGCATCTTTGTGGTGAGAGGGAGATTATATCAAGGAAATTTGCATGTTTTACAAGTGTCTTTTTTAAAATTTTTATCCATTCTTTTTTTTATTGAAGAAAAGTTAACAACAGAACAGTACATAAAATAAGAGAAAAAGGAGAGGATTTTAGGGCAACAGGGTTATATATAAGCACTTGCCTTACATATACAGTAAGTCTTGCCTTCAAACATATTATTTTAATGTTTTTTTATTATCTACCTCAAAGAACGAGCATTTCAAGTGGTGAAGGCCTACCTGCAAACCCTTGATCTCCGCTTCACATCTAATCTTTTGAGCCAGAGGCTCAATCGCCAGAGCAAATAGCAGTGGAGATAGTGGGCATCCCTTCCGGGTTCCCCTCTGGATAGCTATAGAGACATTATCTGATTCAGGAAGTTTGAGATGGGCCTGCGGGTTGTTGTACATTGTTCTGATGAGTTGTATGAATCTCCCGTCAAAGCCAAATTTAGCCAGCACTGCAAACAGATAATACCACTCCAATGTGTCAAAGGCTTTCTCCATATCCAGAGCTAGCCCACAAAGGGGAGTCTTGCTCTGAGAGGCTAAGTGGATGACATTCAGAGTCATCCTGATGTTATCAGCAGTCTGCCTGTGTTGAACAAAGCCAGTTTGATCCTTGTGGATCAGATCCGGAAGTAACCCCGATATCCTATCCACAATAATTTTGGCTAGTAGTTTAAGATCCCCATTCATAAGGGATATAGGCCGGTAGTTCTTGGGATCGAATAGGTCCCTGCCTTCTTTGGGAAAAACAATTAAGTCTGCCCTATCTAGCCCGGGAGGCATCAAGTCCCTGTTTAGGATGGAGTTAAATAATTGGCAGAGGTATGGTGCCAGGATATGCGCAAAAGTCTTGTAGTAAGAGTTGGTAAAGCTGTCAGGCCTGGTGGGCCTTCCCTGGTTTCAAGCTCTTAATGGCTTCTAGTATCTCTTCTACAGTTACGTCCGAATTGAGTGTAGCCGCACTCTGATCAGAGACCATGGGGAGGTCGGTTGTATCAAAGTAAGACCATAGAAGATCCGCATTCGGCAGTAGCCTAGTGGAGTATATTGAGCTATAAAAGTGTGCGAACGTTCGCTTGATGATATTTTGGCTTACCGTTATTTGTCCTATTGCAGTTTTAATACTCAAGATCCTGGACTCCGATATCTTAGACCGAAGCTTCCTAGCCAAAAGAGAATCCGGCTTGTTGGCCTTGGAATAAAATAGATGTTTGGTACGTCTGATGGCTTTTTCCGTTTTATGGGATAGTACAGCGACTAACTCTAGCCTACACTGATCTATCAGCTGGCGAATTCTGGAAGAGGGGCGTGATTGATTCCTAAACTCCAAATCCTGTAGCTTAGTGGTAAGTTTTTGCTCTTTAAGTTTACATTGCTTTTTAAAAGAGGAAGCCAGCTTAATGCAGGAGCCCCGGATAAAGGCCATGTGGGCCATCCACACCCAGCCTATACTTGAGTTGCCAGACTTATTACACTCAGAGTAAAGGTGGAGATCATTTTCAATTTGTTCTGATAGCTCTGGATTAGCGAGTAAAAGCTCATTTAGTTTCCAAGCATACGTGTGGTTATATTCAAACTTAGATCAATGTCTATGCTCACCGCTGCATGGTCCGACCAGGGGCAAACCTGAATTTCCGCCCTCTTTGATTGGTCAAACAAAGATGAAGCGATCTAGCGCCTTCTTAATTTGCCTTAGTTTGTTTGAATACCGGTCTGTGACCTGAGTACCTGAGCGGTCCAGATCTTGATCAAAGGTAAGGTTGAAGTCCCCTCCCATCACCATCGTACTAACAGAATGAGGCTCTAGAAGCCTCAAGATATGTAGTGGTGATTTATGTGGTGTATTGGTAGGAGCATAAAAGGAAATGAGGGAGATTTTAGTCTCAAGAACTAGTCCATGGAATATTACATAGTGTCCTTCCTTATCCACCACTTTAGATTCTGCCTGAAAGGGGAAGTTGCGATGAATAAGTATAGAGGCTCCATCCTTCCTGGTGAATTGAGTAGAGGAATGGCATGCAGGATAATCTCTACTTATATTGCGGGCAAAGTGTGTTTCTTGCATGAATATTATCGAAGGCTTAATATCTTTAATATCTCTTAAATTGGGAATTAAAGCCCTTAACGTTGTGAGTCATGAAGGTAAAGTTTACGTCAGCCAACCTAGCTATTGCTAATGTATAGTGTTAGGCTGCATTGTCCAGTCATCTTACCTTGTCCTTGGTGTCTTTTCAACAGCTGAAAGATGACAGGAGAATGAGCAGACAGGACCATATGATATGAAATAAGAAATAGAGCCAAGTCTTTTATGTACTGTAAGTCTATTATGTACTGTAAGATATATCTTATGCATATTGACCATATATTTTACATGTAGACATAAATACACTGGAGTTTATCACATAAAATGCAACAAAGGAGAAGAGATCTTCTGAAACATTAAAATATTTTTTTTGTTGTTAAAGGAAAGAGTCTGCCTAGACGTATGAAACATATATAAAAATATATAAAACTGTACACATAAATTAAGTAAATACAGATTATAAATCCTGCCCATTTTGTATTAAGAATGCAAACTTATAAACAAAGTTTTGGAGTATATCAGGGTGAAAAATTAAAAATAAATTGGGTAAATGTATTTGGGGTTTGTTGTTTAGTCATTCAGCTGATTTCAATTCTATATAACCCTATGAACCACAGCTCGACAGGCACATCTTGTGTCCAGTTGTGCCAATCCATAAGGTTTTCCTGGCAAGGATACTGAAGTGGGTTGCAAGTTCCTTTTCAAGTGGACCACAATTTGTCTGACCTCTCTGCTATGACCTGCCCATCTTGGATGACCCTGCATGGTAGGGCTCACAGCTTCATTGATGTACACAAACCTCTTCAATATGACAAGGTAGTGATCCAGAAGGGGGTATATGGAGTATAACAGGGTAAAATGGGCTGTTGGGTTAAATCATGGTGTTCATTTCTTAACTTCTTATTTTCTGTTGAGTCTATTAAACTAAATGAAACAATGATATAAATTTACTTTAGAGAGATGGATGGATGGAGAGAGAGAAAGGGAGAGAGAGAGAGAGAGAGGAGAGGAGAGGGAGGGAGAGTGCCAGAGAGCACACAGAGCGCAGAGAGAGGGCACAGAGAGAGGGCACAGAGAGAGACAAAGGGCATAGAGAGAGAGAGCACATACAAAGAGAGGGTGCGGAGAGAGAGAGAGAGAGAGAGAGAGAGAGAGAGAGAGAGAGAGAGAGAGAGAGAGAGAGAGAGAGAGAGAGAGAGAGAGAGAGTGAGAGAGAGAGAGAGAGAGAGTACGCACAGAAAGAGACAGAGGAAACACACAGACAGCAGAGAGAGAGACAGCACAGACAACTGAACATAACATATGATACCATAGGTCATTTATGATGGGCAGGTTACTGGTAATTAAATCATATTAATGGTCATGCATTACATTATTAAAATGTAAATGATGGTTTAACGCAAATAAAAATATCACAGAGTATACAAACCAACATTCATCAAAAGGTACTTTTTTCAGACAAGTGTGAAAATAAGTATGACGTGTCAAGCTTGTGCATGAAATATTAATGTTTTCACACTTTTGAAAGTACAGTAAACTCCAGACAAGTACCACCTCTTTCATTTATACAACATCCTCTAAAATATAAAAACTAATTTTTGAATGAAAAGCAATGGACCAGAAATCTAGCAAATAGCCTTATCTTAAAGTGATGTTTATGCATAAATCAGCAGAATATGCTTCTCTATTGTGTAAACTCCAAAAAGGGGTATGGATAACCCAACATGTCACCAATAAAACATTCCTTGATCAGTAAAGAATAATGACTTTTCAAACCAACCTTGTATCAGCATGAGATCCACTAAAGAATACTAGGCTGACTGTCATTTTTCTCTTCTTGTATCCAACACTTAACATTGTTTTTTCAATAAATAATTTTATCTTAAACCTTCTTTAACTTTCTTCGGTGACGCCGTTTTAGAGTAAAATATATGATAATAATAGTAAGTATAGACTTTAAACACGTATTTCATTTACAATATTTTTAATTTTTTGAATAATTGTTTTATTTTGAACAATTACTAATTGTTGGAATGCTATTAGCAAAAATGTATGTAATGCATATCTAAGATATCTGTTTGTAATAACATGTGATAGACAAGACCCTCCACAGTGCCCTGTCGTACCCAAATTAGAGATTGTCACAATGGGGTCCAGTTATTGTTCAATGATTGTACAAGGATTCCAATAACTTTTCAATCCTTGAAACCCTATTATTTGATAGGAAAAATATTTTGAATGCTTGTGTTAACTGTGTCTCTTTCATATCACTAAATTGTTTTACAAAAATGAAAAAGAAACCTTTTTGTTATTAAACATAAGCTTTGTGACTTTTTCCATGCTTATTTATGTACTTAGTTAGACACTACATTTTCAGACATACATAGTTTTTATTGTACAGTGCTCTTTTAACAGGAGGTGGACCACAGGGCATAGTTAGACTTATCAGACCACTACTCACAACGGGATGCAGTTTGGGTATACTTCCACGGTTATTCTTAGAAGGTCAGGTCTAGAGGTAGACAAGAGAATATCCAAAGGTAGATGAGGGCTCAGTTTGGGCCAAAATCCAATAAATAACGCACTAGAACAGTTATCGTACCCACAGCTATATCCTTGCTCAGGTAAGTAATCTCCTGTCCTGTGCCATTTTGACACTCATGACACCATGGCATAACAATGCCTGCATCTCACCACTCTATTCTGAAACCAAGCATTCTCTGGGAGCACAAAATTGACACGACCAGCTTGAAGATGAAAAGTGCAGTGCATATTGTTGTTGGACCACACAAGCCTTAGTGCTTTTTCAGTGAGATGACTAGTAGACTAGTAGAGATTGTAAGACAGTCTCCTGGACACAACTGCACCGTTACTACTGGCACCTATCTGCTAGAGGCTGCAACATATTTTTTTTTTAAAAAGGTCCATTTACTATTTCTTCATTTATTTATTTTCTTTAAATACTGATTGTATTGCTAAACATTTATCTAGATAAACACATGATTACTATAATGTTCCTTTAACTTTGGCCTCCTACAGTATGAGCCTGCAGGGCAGATTCACTAACGTGAGAAACATGGTGCTTTTGAGAGAATTATCATAGATCTCTTATTGATCCATCTATCTGCAACCAACAACACATCAATTTGATTCTGTATTTTCCTGCCTCCAGCAAAATTTCTGCTTACAATCAGGGAAGCCTATTAACTTAAAATGCATTGTAACAGGGATACTAGAGGCAGGCATCATACCATAGCAGGTGGTGTTTAATGACTTTGCTGTGTTTTTATAGATCTGAATTGTGCAGATACTCCAAGATTATGGGACTGAGGTGCTGTAATGTGATACAGGTGTTTCACTGGGGAGGAGGACTTTGGTCTACTTGTTTGCTAACCTCCATGTTGTATTGATTTTTTTTGCCAGAAATTTCCCTACATAGATTTATTCAGTTATTATGTGTCCAGTAACCTTTAGAAGATATATTTATTGGTGCTGCCAGCATGCTTTCAGCAAACATTCAGGTGATGGGGGTGAAAGGGTTATTCCAACAAATTAAATAACTATTATAATAGAAAATATTTAATTAGTCATACTTTTATGTAGCTGTACACAGCAGTAAAAACATTAAGTGATTGTATATTTGGCAACGTAACCACAATGAGTAACTGAAAACCCCCTTCTTGTTATGTTTTACACAATTTCCTGACTGGTGGCGGTACAGAAGAGTGTAGACATATAGCTCCTTTAGAGTACCGATTACTGCTGATTAACGTTTTGTTTTATGTTTTTCTTTCTTTGAGGGGAAGCTAAATGACCACGGACTAGTTCACTCGTTGTTTAGACAAAGACAAACCATCTTCTTCAATAGCCTTGAAATAAGCAGTGGATTAACATCTCAAGAAAGAAAAGATTGTCTATTCTGAATACTTAAATTGAACATTCGTCCTTCAGGAGAGACTAAAGTATTTTGAATTCTTGTTAAAAAGTACATGAACAATATTTTTTTCTTGAGCATTTGGAATTTGAGATTTAATCACATTAAAAACAAATTAGTCCATATTTTTCATGCATCATTTGCACCTAATAAAGAATTGGAGGCCCAAAAATTTAACAAGACATTTTCTTTAGAGGATTATATGTAGAAAGTTTACTATAACCTAGCTGACATATGCAATTTGTCAAAATGGAAGATCATCATGGAAAGATTATCTTCTTTCAAAAGCTTGGCTACAAAGAGAAAGACATTAGAAGAGTCTTGGAGAAGCTTGGAAAGAAAGCACTGGACAATGACATTTTACAAGAATTATTAGTTGTAGGAGGGAGATCTTACCTAGAAAAGGAGAATATCCCCTCTAGGAATTCCACCATAAAGCTTGTGCCTCGAGGATGCTGTGAGACTGAGAATACAAAACAGAAGCCTATGGCAGAGGATGAAAGTAGTAGCCCTTCCAGCAATTTAAGGGCAATTGTAATTGATGGCAGCAACGTTGCAATGAGGTAAGTGCATATTTACTGGTGTTCTTTTAATTCTCATTAATAATATATTTTATAATTTTTGCACTTGGTACTAATTATATATAGAATGTGAGTATTTCAATATATTGTAAAGCACACAGACAATATCCAAAATGTGGAACATCTAAATATTTTGCCTGCACTACTATATTTTAAGAATGGTATTCAATCAGTTTTACATGCCATTTTATGCCTGAATTGGCAATGATTAGTTAGTTCTTGCAATTATAAACAGTAACACACATGCGGCTTACTTATATAAAGGCATTGTAGAATACTTTTTAAAATGAACTTTATAGTAGGCTATCTATTTCAAAAAGGTTTAGAGAGTGGAGTTTAAAAAAAATATGTTAATAATATCTTCACTTTCGGTGATTCTATTGAGGCTATTTATCAAACGTCATTTTTTAGGCACTTTGAATAAAAGGCTAAATAAAATAATAT
Organism: Discoglossus pictus; assembly: GCA_027410445.1. Classification (NCBI taxonomy): domain Eukaryota; kingdom Metazoa; phylum Chordata; class Amphibia; order Anura; family Alytidae; genus Discoglossus; species Discoglossus pictus. The sequence continues at coordinate 182,590,310 of CM050165.1, forward strand.
GGAACATGGGAATATTAAACACTTTATTACACACTGTTAAAATATTATACATTTCTGAGGCTTACTTGCTAATATCAGAATACTGTTACCATTCTAGCACCTCTGCTTGTAATAAATACAGGGAATTCAGAATTTTACAAATAAGCACCTACTAAAAGAAGCAGGTGCAGATGGCCTAAATACCCCAAACAATAATTACAATTTAGTGGCATATGTGTAAAGGGCATGGAAATCTATGCCAAAATGTTCCCACATAGAAATAATGTAACATTAAAAAGATTGCAGATTGACAACCACAAGGTAGCTGCCAAGCCACTAAATCCTGTCATATTTAACTGCTTGTGTAACTTGTAGGAGCTGTTTGCGCACTTTGAGGTAAATCAGAAATTGTTGACATAACACACATCCCAGATGTAACTCTAAGGAGTTACAACATGATTGCTACTCTTCCTGTAAATACTCTAACTAAATCTTTTCACTGGCTTTGCAATGTGCTGCAGGCACATCTGCCAGAGAAAGGGTTAAATAAATTTACTGAGTCAGCTTATCAGCATGCTCTATGGGAAGTGCAAACAAGAGCCATGGGAAAATTAATACTAAATTACTGTAAATGCAAAGTATATCTGTAGATACCAACTAATCTTTTATATCTATAGTAGACAATGCCATAATCTGTTATATCTATCTAATACCATAACACTGATAATCTGACTTTTTCCCACCCATATATTCAAAAAAATGCTGTACTTTAGGGAAAACTTCATGTGTTAATGAAATGTGTAGCAGATTAAATGCTCGATTACGTTCTCCTTACAAACACATCTTCAAGGCTGCATTTTCTTTGCAGGCAATTTTACAAGTAATCTTGCAGTTATTACATTGTTCCCACAAAACATATGCCTGTAAAATGTATGGTGTTGCACCCTGGGTGTATCAGCCGCAACTACTTAGCTCTAATGTGCTCTCTCAACCTGTCTAATATATACCATAGTAGCTTACAAGTTTTAAACTCATTAGTCTACAATACATAGGCCACTATTCAATTGCAACAGTTAAAGAGCGATTCAATTGATCAAGCCCGCAGCTACCTCGCCGAAAGCCTAAACTGTAAACCATGCACTCGTAAGTAGCATTTCAGAGCATGATCATGATAATTAAGCAAGGCCGTAACTACTGATTTAGAAACAGCCAATAGTAAATGAGAAGGTCACCATGGAGGTTAAACCACAATCAATTAGCGTTTAGAAGTCCGATATGCGATTGGACTCACAATCCGTCAATGTACAAAATAATAAAAATGAATGACGATACTGTTTTAGTCCGTGTGGGTGGCCTGATATGTATTAACTCCTTGATTACGGAAATTGATATAACACACAAATGAAACGTAAAAAATATAATTTTCAATTGCAGATTTGTGAGCTTTAGACTGTTGTGCAATTAATTCTAATGTCTTTGATTGCTTTCCCCGTGTTTTATAGTGCAGTATTGATTTTGTATTTGCATTTACAGTGCTACGAATAAGTGTTTAACCCCCTTGCGAGTCCTATCTGGCACGCATAGGATTTTCTTCCACACTTGCCATTTACGGGTGTGAAAACAATTGCGGGCTTGAAGAATTGTAGCACTTGAATAGCAATTTGCGAATGTAACATTTACAGGCTTGAAAAATCGAAGGCTTAAATGGGTTTGAGTTATGATTTTGACAACCACAGGGATTTTCAGCCTATAACCTGCAAATCGTTTACGGGTAGCTAAAAGACGCCAATTGAATAGCAAATTAGTGTACAAACTACATTAAGGGCTCCACTAACTAACAATTGCTCAAATGCATAGGGGCCATAGTAACACATTCCACAATAAAAATGAATGTGGGTGGGATTATACCCTATGGATCCCCATAATCCCTAATATTACCAACCTAAACAGTCAGTGTTGTCTTGGTCCTCAGGCTTCAGCCCTTGATAAGCATGCACAATCCAGGATATAATCCAGCTTGACTGAAGCCATAGAACCTCATCTTCTGGCCCTCCAGGAAACTGCCTCTAGGATCCCTTTGGGTCCATAGGGATCCCCATGGCAGGGGAAAATGCTAGAGTGCCATATGAGTCCATACAGACAATCTTGGTAATAGCTTGAGATATGAGTTAACTTTAGTGGCCAACGGGGTCCAGAGAGACTCCCATGTGGAAAGGTAGAGGACCCATGGGGGCAATATGGTAGATCCTTTAGGGAGCATGGGGGTCAATACTGACCTCATGATGGGCTAATGATAGGGCCATCGAGGGTCAGTAGAGATAGAGATAGAGACTACAGGGGTCCATTGATACCCACAGGAGATAAATATATAAATATATATATATATATATATATATATATATATATATATATATATATATATATATATGGTTCCACGTAGTCCCTACCCATAATATATATATATATATATATATATATATATATATAGTGGTAGTTTGACCTGTTACCTTCTAGATTGACAGCAAAAAGATCATGTATTCTTTTAATCTTTTTATTAAAAGTCAAAAAATTACACCACATAATGGCTTACATAACCAAAGGTATAACAAAACACACAGTTCTCTTGTAAATTTCTTCATCAATAGAAAGAAGAGCATTCAGCCTGCCCGTCTCTCAGAAATACTCCAACCTCCAGGGATCCTGAAACAGTCTTTTGAGATACTCTGTTCAATTCACAGTTATACTGCTGCCTTCTCCCTGGGGTTACTTTACACAGACTCTTGTAAGGAAAATATAATCCTTTACTCACAGCCTCTGGAACACCACTTTCTCTGCGAGCAATCTCGGGTAAACAGTCTTCAAACTGCAAACGGCTTCCTCTGTGAGCAATCTCTGGTAAAACAGTCTTCAAACTGCAAACAGCTTCCTAGAACAGACTTCAGTCTCTCAATCCAAATTGCACATCAGATTATAGATTCAAGCAGGAACAGTCAGCAAGCTTCTTTCTGTAGCTTGTTTTTTGCTGCTAACAGCAGCTTACCAACAGGAGCAGATTCCACACACTGCTCACACTGCTTAGGCCCAAGCCTAAGTGAGAGACTCCACCCATCTCTCTGCTGTTGTCTTAAAAGCAATCCACAGCTGGGCTTCAATTAGCCTCCGATCACTGCCCGGAGTTAACTCTTTCTTTCTCCAGAGAAATCTTCCAGCCTATTTAATTAAACCCACCTCTAGGGGCAATCTTTGCTTCACTCTGTTACAATATATATACACATGTATATATATATATGTATATATATATATATATATATTTTTTTTTTTTATATATATATACATAGTAATTGTTTAGTTTGTATACGTTATGTATACTTGCAAAGGCTTTTATAATTTTGTTTTGTTTTTTATATACATATAGGACTTTAGGCCCTAATGCGTGCCAGCAGATTAGCACACACACTTTCCCTGTGTGTGTGGGATGTAATATAAGTGAAAGATGTTTTGCACATAAACCAGGGAACAAATTTCAATTTTTTTTACACTGAAGATTCCCTACGGGACCAGTGTAATCAAGGTCTACAAATATTAACAACTATAAACATAAAAGCATGCTTAATTAACATGCTTATTAATCTTACGGTTCAGTAAATAAGGGAACTGGTACAGAGGAGGAAAAGCTGTATGTTCAATTTTTAGAGTGACTTTGTGCTTCTGACCATTGGAATGGGTGTGGGATGTCAAAATTGAACCGCTGATCACTGGTGAGGCCACAAAACCTTACTCCCTAGAGTCAAGCAGAGTCTGCTAAAGTTAAAATTTTCTCTAAAATGTTTTTATGCTCTTGACCAACATAGCTGATAATTTGTTACATATTTTACAAAATATAACATTTTTGACAAACTACAGTAGCTCTTTATTGGTAAAGCAAAAAACAGAATAACAGAATTTTAAATATATGTTTTAAATGAATCAACCTTCTAATTTTCATTGTATCTTTAGTCTTAGTATACTAAGTTAATCTTGATGATGAAATAACTGAATTCTGATTCATTCATGAGGAACATTAATTGTGAGAAATTAGTCATAGAGAGGATTATTTTCTGTTTATAAATAATTTGTACTTTTCAACCCAATTAAATTCCGTACAACTCAATTTATGGTTATAGTGGAAGGATGGGACTCTTGCTGATTGAACATATACTGTGAGCACCCAACAAAAAGAGATTGAGTATAACACTACTAAAATATACAATTATCGGTATATGCTAGAAAATCTGTGAGCCACCAAATATAATAAAAGCCAAAAATGCAAAGGAATAGGGTATGCTTAGCTGTTCATATTAAACAACATACGGTAATTATCATTTGCATCCCTATAAAAAACAAAGAGCGACCACCAATGTTATGGCTTGTAAGAAAGGAAGTAATAATTATTATATTAGAAATTATATATAAATTATATACTTTATATAGTCAAAAGCCAGTATAAAGTGTATAATAGAAAACAACTGCATGTTTGGTATACCATATAGAGGAGATATCAATATATACTTTAGCCAGCACCAATAAGCATACACATAGAAAGAAGTCCGCTGTCAATCATTAAATTCTTATTTGATGAATTTCTACTTGGCATCCAGAGCAATCTAGACATGCACGCTCTTTGCACAAATAATTGTCCAAGTATGATTTCATATTGCCACAATATGCCGGAGTTCATCCTTTAAGACCAGCAGTACATAAAGAAGATATATCTATGAAGTGAAATATGTCAGGTTGTATGAGGAGTAGAATAGTCCAGTCGAAGGTCAAGGGCTAACTGCAGATATCAAGTTGAAGGTCACTGGCAAGAAATTGTGTCTGGCAACAAACAAGAAAGTTGGCATAAGTTCTGGGTAGTAAAAAGTCAAGTGGAAGGTCAGTGTCACTGATAGCAGTCAAATGCGGGTATTCAATCTCAGTCTGAGAAGCACCATCTATCTATACATTAGTCCTGCTCAGGTTGTATCAGCCTTTCTTCCTTCACCCTGGGATTACAGACCTTGGAAATCTGGGGGACAATTTGTTTGTTCATCCCCAGAACAATTTCTTTAGATAGACTTTCAGTGAATAGTCATGTTTTACCAGTCCCTTTACCTGCATAATGTCACTTCTTGCAGAAATTTCCAGCAACTTCCTTCAGTGTATATGGCAGTGTAATTCTATCACAAAAATAAAATCTTCATTCTAAAATAAACAATCCACATTCGAAAATTATTAACCTGATTTATGCACCCACAAGCAGAGTATGCAAGTGCATTCATATGGCAGAAAAATGCCCTTAGGACACACACGTACCTTGGAAGTTTACAGCCTTATTAAATTGTGATTCTGCCAATTGAATAGGGCTCTATATAAGCACAGAGCATAATTTTTTACAGAAGTTTTTAGTTAGTGAAGACCTTGCTTTTGGATAGAAGTTCACTAACTAAAAACTTCTGTAAAATAATATGATGTGTGCTTATATAGAGCCCTATTCAATTGGCCAAATCACAATTTAATAAGGCTGTAAATCTTGGTATATCTTATCCTTTGTACATGTGAACAACTGTGTTACAAATACAACCCTATATGCAACAGGATCATCACAACAAGAGGTGAACAATCATTGCTCTTGATTACCATAAACTGTTCTATGAAGATCTATGATGATTAAGCAAGAACGTTTTCTTTTTACTTTTAATTATGCTTTCTGTGCATTTTAACCCATTTTCCTTTTTCCATTTCGTAAAGATATACATAGTTTTAAATAGTTACTGAATTGATAGAGTTATAGGCATTTTTGCTAGGGTTGCAGAGTTTTTGGATCTGTCTCTGTACTTCGGAATAGATAATTAGGTTGCACGGACTGAGACACTGAAACCTATTGCACAAGAGTTTTTTTTTAAGTTATTTGGAGAGATAGCTCAGTGGTAGAACATTTGTCCGTCAAGCAAAAATTTAGGTTTAAAATCAGGAACCCCATCTTTCTTTTTATATACATTTTATTGGGTTTACAGACTAAAATACGGCAATTATAAGCTGGAAGAGGTTTGCATAAAAATACTATGAACTGCACTGAATTACCAATTGTAGCTTGTTGGCATTGTGGCAAAGCCTCCTTCATCATTATTTATGCATCTACCTTTGGAAGCATGCCAATTACATGCAAACAATAATTAAAATGCATATAACTAAGCTAATTCTTTATCAGTTCCTTTAACTGTTTTTGCACATTTATCTTATAAATGGTTTGCTAATTCCAATATACAATTATCTTTTAAAAATATATAGATAACATAAAAGCAACAGAAACAGAAATCAAAATGTTGTAAAGGAAAATGTAAAGTAAAAAGCAAATGAAAATACATAGAAGCATATATTTTTTTAAAAGGACACAAAGTGGTTTTTGTTTTACACATAACAAAAATGGTAAAATCACTGTCTGTTAGTGATATAAATGTATTAATTGGTAACAGAGGTATTGATTATGAGGATACTTGTTACTGGAGTGCAAGTGAGAATGAATTGCTAGTTGTGGAGATACAAAATAGACTGTGTGTTGTAGTAGAGGAACATTCTTTTCATCTTTAGAGAACGGGTTGGGGGCCACATGGGAAGTGTTTTCAGTGGTGACCTGCATACTCCAAGGTGATTGTCACACTTACACAAACTGCTTATTTGTTATAAACTTCACAAACATGTGAATTTCTTTCTAAATTACAGAGAGACAGTTATATTTTTTTCTGCAATTTATTTTTCATTTTCCAAACCATTTCTTCTAATAGGGTAAAGTCCATATATTTTGAGAGATATTGATGGAAATTCAAATGTATTTCATTTGGTAATAATCATTTGGCAACCTCTCCAAGTAATATGGTAACCTCTATAGCCATCTTTTCACATTAGAGAGGTATTGGAGAATTTTTGGACAGACCTCTAGAAATAGAACAAGAGGCTTCAATAGCATGGTCTCCGAAAGTTTATTTAAATGACTACTTTGGTCAAAAATATATATAAAAAAATATTCTTTTGAAGAACTACATTTGAAAGTAATCAACATGTCCCTGTGGCACTGCTCTCATTAGAACCAACACAAAGCTTGTTTAGAAGGACACACCCTGTTGAGACAAAAACAAGCCTAATAAACAAAAATAGAGGCCTAACGAACAATCGCTTATAAAAGTGAAAAACTTTAAGGCTTGAGTATTTTTTTTTTACTTTCTACAAACATTTCTCCATAATAAAGTTTAGTTATTTAAAAGGCCATATAAAAAGATTGACCACAGTGATCTTTTAATTAATTATTTTTCTGGCCAATGAAAAATGTTGTGAGGTACTAAAACACGCACACACACACACACAACACATATGTGTATCTATATATATATCTTGTTGTTGTTGTTGTTTAGTCTCCATGACTCTATGGACCACAACACGCCAGGTGCATCTCTCAGTCACTGCCCCTCTGAGCTCCATTAAGTTCATGTTCATTGCTTCAGTGACCTCATCTATCCATCTCCGCCTCTGTTGTCCTCTTCTTGTAGCTTCAATCTTTCCCAGCATCAGAGTATTTTCTAGGGAATCCTGCCATCTCGTGATATGGCCAAAATATTTGAGCTTCAGCCTCATGATCATACCTTCTAGTGAACAGTTTGTCTTGATTTCCTGAAGTTTTGGTATATTGGATTTTCTTGCAGTCCAAGGGACAAGCAATCTTCTCCAACACCACGATTAAAAGGCGTAAATTCTACGGCGCTCAGACTTCTTTATTGGACAGCTCTCACATCCGTATGTTACTACTGGGAATACCATAGTTCGAACTATGCAGACCTTCGTTGATAGTTTAATATCTTTACTTTTTACTAGCTTGCCCAAGTTTGCCATAGCTTTCCTCCTCAGAAGCAAACGTCTATTAATTTCATGACTACAGTCACCATCTGCAGAGTATATATATATATATATATATATATATATATATATATATATATATATATATATATATATATGCATATATCTTCATCTATATCTATCTATAAATATTATTAGAGCATAGTCATGTTCTAACAAATAAGGGTCTCTTGAAAGTCCCATTCTAAACTCATTTTTCATGAGCTTATAACTATGATTGGTTTGATGAATCTGTTTTTCACATCACATATTATATTACTATGAGACGTTGTCACTCTTTGTGTGTTGCGTACGACTTAGGCGCTCATCGCCTGCAAGCTTCGCGTAGCGTGGCGAGCCTTTAAGGCGCTAAAACTTGCAGCACTTGGGCGATGAGCGCTGAAGGCCCTCATTGCCTGCGAGCCTCACAAAGCGAGGCGAGCAGTGGAGGCAATGAAACACGCGGGACTTAGCCTCCAAACACTTAGGAAATGCGGGATCGCCTTAGGCTGCAAGCATTTGATGAACGCGGGACTTAGAAAAAAAAAAATACAAGACGCAGGACTTCGAAAAAATAAAAACGAGATAGGAAAAATACGAAGTCATCGGCCGAACCGCGCAAAGCAAAAAACACAAAATAAATAAAAAAGAACATCACACACAGCACGGGGGAACAGCCAGGACGTCTGGGAGTGAGGTGGAATGCATATTTTATTCGATTTGGCCGCTCAAAAAAATGAAAATGAGGCTACAAAACACAGCCAACCGCGTAGCACTTTCACACAGGAACGTACGAGGTACTAAATACACTGTCGGAAAATGCTTGCGAACCGCGTAGCACATAGACAAAGACTCCAGTTTACAACACTAACTTCCAACTAATAACATTACGAATCTAAAATGGCGCTTTACACAACTAAACCAACGTTTGCCCTCGCGCACAGAGCGTATTTCTAATGCACAGTAGGGACATTCATTACACTTTCTCCTCAGGGCAGCAACACTCTAACTGTACATTGTATGCTACAGGAAAATAAAAACAGATTCTTAGCTCTTCAGGCTATTGATTGCTGGATATATTTATTACAAATAGGTAAAGTATATTAATTTATTAAGTAACTAATTAATTAATTAATTATTAGTTAACAAAATATAGATATATATATATCTGTCTTTGTGAGGAGCGCAGAAGGTGCTCAGCGGAGCAAAAGTACAGGAGAGGAGAGGCTTGCAATGAGCGCCAAAGGCGCTCAGCGCTGGGCTTCCAATGAGCGCCGAAGGTGCCCAGATGACCAAAAGTACATGAGGGGAGAAGCTCGCCAAAGGCGCTTAGCGCGAGGCTCGCAATGAGCGCTGAAGGTACTCATAGGACCAAAAGCCTTACTTTGGGTGGCAAACAGCATTACCTGCCTTACAATTTTATTGCCGTCATTTTTGACGGGCAAGTCGCTCGTGTTTATATATTAGTGGGATGGGTTTAACTTGTTTGTCCTTTTCTCCATAAGACAACTTTGTCCGATGGCTTTTATAATTGTCCCAGTGCAAAAAGAAAAATATGTCTGCTGTTCTACTGAGGGATAACTTCTATACCCTTATTCATTTTGCAGGTCTTTGTTTTTCCATCCAAAACCACTTGAGAGAATGTTTTCAACTAATTCCACATGTAATTTTCCTATGATTGGTAACCATCAATACTTACTATTAATAAATAACTTTGATTTTGTTAAAAAGAGCAAACACAATGCTGTCATTGTTATTGTGAAATTGAGAACAACACTTTAAATATATTAACAAAAAACGGTATTAAAGTATAGTTAAGGTTGCAGGGCAGGATGGGGAATTTAAGGGTGGAAAATCTCACAAAATTGGTAAGTTAAGGTTGCATGTTACCTTAACATTCCTCCCTCCCCTGCAAAGTTTTTTTTCTGATGACACCATTCATTATATAATTGTTGACATTTTGTTTAACAATTTATGCCATCATCCATGATATCAATGATGGCACCACACTAGACCCCTATGATGTCACTTAATGAATGTATAATTGTACCCCTAGTTAAGTTGTTAACTGTAAAGGTTTCAACATTTCAAATTGGAATTGATTATTTAAATAATATAGGACTAAACATATTTTCTTAAAGTCATCATAGTCAATTGTTAAGAAGTATGTTTATATATCTGCTTAGCTAAAAATGCCTAATTAAAGTTTTTTTTTAATATCCTTTTATCAAATATTCAAATATGGATGTAAAATTGTGTTTCATATGGTATATACATATACTGCATTCCCTCTAGTTATGGTTCCAAAATCTCTTCTAACCCCACCCCCAACAGACTGAACAAGATTTAGGTTTAACACTATGCCAATATGAGAAAGAAAATGAATATTTAACAGGCTGGGGAACCTACATATGTCTCATTTGCATTTACACTTTGTGAAACCTAACTCATGTTGTGTCTGTTGGCTTTAAAGAGAAGGTTGTGTATTACAGCTCTATAGTTAGAAGGTTCACAGCATGTTTATTTATTCTATATGTTATGGGATGCAGCTGAAAATCCTTTAAACTTTTTATCCATGGTTATGGGCAACTTATGAGTTGAACAATATATGCTTTTTTTATTATAAATGTACTTTAAACTGAAGTGTTAATTTAAAGACAGTAGTTTGATATGGATGATACCTTTTAATGTCTGACACAGCTAGCCATTAATATGTACCAACTCCAACAAACTGATTTATTTTGTACAGTACTACACCTTTTTTACGTCAAAACTCTCTAAGTTATTAAGCTAAAAATTCCCAGTGCATAACACCAACTTCAATTATACCATAAAATAATATTGTATTCACAATTTTTTTATGGTATAAGCCAAAACTCTATTATAATTATTTAAACAATGTATTTTCAATCATATACATTATCGCTAGTTTCAAATATAATTTTTTTCATTATTTCTTATCTCATAAAATGTACCATAAAATGTGATCATAGATGCTGTATTTTTTCATATTATCTATGATGTCATAGATGATGCCATTATTTATTTCATATGTGATGTCATGAATGATGTCACCCAATGTCATATATGATGTCATGAATGACATCAACAGAAAAAAACCTTTGCAGGAAGAGGCATGTTAAGATTACGTGCAACTTTAACTTCCCAATTTCCTGTGTTTTTTCCACTTTTCCTGCGGTGCAATCTTAACTAAACGTTAATGCAGTTTTTTTTGACAATACATAAATATTTTTATATAATGAGATAGATTACATTCTCTTACATAGTCTTAATTAAATTAAACAGAACTGTAAGATAGCTTGGAGGTCTATGTTATTGTTTCAGTTTTTGTGGTGGGTGATGGAATTCTCACAAGAGTGACTAGCAGTTAGATAGACCTATTAAATTCAAAGCCTGTAACTCCAACGTGAAGCTCGCAACGGCTGCAGGCTTGACATTTGGTTATGTTGCTATTAAATTAGAATGGGCTGCAAACTACGGGCTTGAGACGCAAATCGTATGGCTCGTTCATAGAACGTTGGATGTACGGACGATCAATTAGTGTAGACCGTAGTTACGGGTTTAGATGGAGCCAATGTAAAATAGATAGTTAGCGTTACATCACTGAAAAAGGGGAGGTTAGATTTCAAAGTCCTACAGGCTAAAATTATAATTTGCGATTGGACCCACATTCCAGATTAATGCAGTATTTATAAAGCTGTAAATATGATATTCTATTACATGCGAGTCACAGTATATGTATTAACACATTGATTGCCGGGATCAATATAACACGGAAATCAAACATGGCATTTTTTCAGCCGTTCTGCTTCTTAACCCGCAAGGGTGGCCTGTTTTACGGGGCTAATTTAATAGCCGTAAGTCCTACTTTCAACGTTACGGGCTACATTTTAACACGTAGCCTGAAGCTAATGAGGCTGAGAGAGTAGCAGCTTTCTCCATAGGATAGTGTAGGGAGCTAAGAAAACACCTCTGCATAGTGAATCTAGACCATTACTTATACAAACAGAATTATGGCTTACATTTATTGAATAGTGCATTGTTATTTCATAAGAGAAAATATCTACTCTACTTCCTTTCCTGTCACTGTTAAGAAAGCAAAACAGAATAAACAAATAGAGAAGTGCAGCGAGTACATCCTCAGTAAGTTAATTAATAAACATAATTTTTCAGCCCATTGCTACAAATTCTCTTTCTGTCTTGTGTTACTGAAATTAAACATTGCAAAACATAATAATGAGAAGGAACTGAAAAAAAAAACTAATTGGTAATCATTTTTCTTTGGTCTGCTAGCTTGATTCCAGGGATGAATGTCTTTGGATGCGATAATTGAATTCTTTAAACCAGTTTTTCATTAAAGGTTCACTGAAGTCAGAACATTTTTATATTAACATTGCGCTGTATAACATATTTTTTTTCTATTAATTTGTTAATTTTATTAAAACACTAAGAATAAAGACTAAGTAAAACACTACTTACTAATGATTTAGGCTTTCTATTTTCAATATGGGTGCAGCCATTTTGCTGCTAATAATCCTTTCTTGATAGTAAGACATCAATTTTGTGAATACTGCAGTTGCTCCTGTATCCTTGACTTACCTGTGAGATGTCACTGGTGTCAGCAGTGACATTACGCAAGCATGTAACATGAGCAAGTGTGCATGGGCCCATGCTGCATATACATTTACAAGTACAACATGATTAAGATAAGATATATTAAGGGAGAATTATTAATGACATAGTGGAAATTTGGCTAAATCATGAGTAACTAGTATTATCCATTTATGTTAATATTGTATTAAAAAAAACATGATTTGAAGAGAAATATTGATTACATTGACTAATTTAGTTTTTAGCTTTAGTGACCCTTTGAAATCTAGTGTTACATTTTATGTGATCAGTAGTTCCATGAGCAGCTTACCCCAAGACATTTATTTCCATTGAAAGATTTGTGGTGTCATTGTTGTACCCTGCACTGTATTACACATTTTCCTGTTGAAAGGTGTAAAAATATAGGCACTGAGCTAATAACAGCCAATCCACTAGCATGGCTGCTAAAATAAGAAGTTTTCTCTTTTTGGAACTATAATTCATTACACCTGGACCAAACCTTCTAATAGTTGACCACACCATTGGCCCTGCAAAGTGTGTTGGTTAATAGGCTTCAAAACACCTCTGTTCTCAGGCACATGAACCTCAAATCAATATGTATGAAACAAAGTTCCAGATGTTCTGGATGGTCCAGAGGAACTATTATAAAACCTTTTCCTTCGGTTATCAGTTTACCGCATATACTCGAGTATAAGCCGAGTTTTTCAGCCCTTTTTTTAAGACAAAAAAGGGCCCCCTCGGCTTATACTCGAGTCACTATCCCCCCCTGTGTCTCTCTAACCCCCCCCCATGTGTCTCTAACCCCCCGTGTGTCTCTAACCCCCTGTGTGTCTCTAACCCCCCCCGTGTGTCTCTCTACCCCCCGTGTCTCTTTCCCTCCCCCCTCCTCAGCATAAACCACCCTCAACCCCCCACCTCCACCTAAACCCCCCTAAATTTCTCCCCCCTCTCACCTCACCTGCTTGTGCTCCGGCCTCCGCTCCTTAACCCGGCGCGCATGTGAAGTCACATGCAAGCCGCATCATTAGCATATACCGGGTGCCGGCACCCGGTATATGCTAATGACGTGGCGCGCATGTGACGTCACATGCGCGCCAGGTCAAGGAGCGGAGGCCGGAGCACAAGCAGGTAAGCGAGGGGAGAGGGGGAAGGTATTTAGGGGGGTTTAGGTGGAGGAGGGGGGTTGAGGGGGGTTTAGGTTGAGGAGGGGGGTTGGGGTTGAGGGAGGTTGAGGGGGGTTGAGGTTGAGGAGGGGGGTTGAGGTTGAGGAGGGAGATAGAGGATGGGGCGGTTGAGGAGGGGGTTGAGGATGGGGGGGTTGAGGAGGAAAGTTGAGGAGGGGGTTGAGGATCGGGGGGTTGAGGAGGGGGTTGAGGATGAGGAGGGAGGTTGAGGAGGGGGTTGAGGATGAGGAGGGAGGTTGAGGATGAGAAGGAGGGGTTGAGGAGGGGGGTTGAGGATGGGGGGGTTGAGGAGGGAGGTTGAGGAGGGGGTTGAGGATGAGGAGGGAGGTTGAGAAGGGAGGTTGAGGAGCGAGGTTGAGGATGAGGAGGGAGGTTGAGGATGAAGAGGGAGGTTGAGGAGTGGAGTTGAGGAGGGTGATAAGGGAGGGGGCAAGAGACACAGGGAAGGGAGAGGGGAGAAGAGACAAAGGGATGGGAGAGGGGAGAAGAGACACGGAGAGAGAGGGGGACACAGAGGGCACAAGAGGGACACAGGGGGCAGCACATTTCCCACCCTCAGCTTATACTCGAGTCACTAATTTTACCCAGTATTTTGTGGTAAAATTGGTGCTCCGGCTTATACTCGGGTCGGCTTATACTCGAGTATATACGGTATATGAAATAAACATTTGGACACATTTTAAAATGTATCATGTCATGTGATGATACAGGTCCCCTTGCTCTAGAACTGTCATGTCTCTGCTCATCAACAGAAGTGCTGGACAGCTAACCTAGACTTACTGGAGATCCATGGAAGAAGGGGTCTCTGTATAATAAAGAGTCTTCAACCCTACAAATTAATTATAAAAGAGCCTATGTCGTTAAGTCAGTGATTGATCGGTGGAAACCAATCGTAGAAAAGCCACCAATATGATTTGAATTTCCAGCCTTACAGTTTCTGAATGTATGCTTTTGCACTTCTCCTACTGGTCCAAGGTAGAGGATGAGCGACCAATCAGGAAAGGGCAAAGGGAAATTCCCTCAAGCCAATACTTTATGGCCTTTGGCCGCTTTGATGGGTAAAAGGAATTAAGAAGAGGTGTTTGGTGGACAATGGAGACAGGATTTGTGAGGCTCTCTGGTGTCCAACGTATGCCAGGGAGTACAAGTCTCTTAAAAGAGCTAAAGCCCTTTCCTTGAGTGTTTTCCATCCTGTAGAACAGTTTATCATTTTCACATTTCTTACTCTGTCTATTTCAAATCTCTTGCTCTGTCTACCCCGCTTATGATGACTCTTCTATTGACTGTCTCTTCTTCTGATCCACCATGCCCATTTAAATGTTCCATTCCTGCTCCCCGCATCTAACTACTATACTACTTTAACCAATCAGCCCAGGGCTGCCAATGATGGTTACCATAAATCCCCAGATAACAGTTGATGAACCCGACGGTCTGGTCCATCAGACCTCATTTTTTACTTTGATGTTTATTTTTAAAAATCAAATGTGTTCCTTAAAGAATCACTGTGGTATTCATACAATAGTGTTCAATTTACTTTAGTTACTGATAGCAATAAAATCAGTATTTACTGAAAAAAAAGAAACCTTACATTTTAGTTTTTAGTCCATCTGCTGCTCTCCACCCCTTTTCATGTGTCCAGGAGGATTGAGAGAACATGTCCAGAGAGACTGGCCTGTGAGATGCCTTTGTACGTTGCCCTGATAACCTTGGTTTTCTGCCTACTTTCCTGCAATGGCTGTAGTAGGCAAACCAACACCAGTCACAAAATATTTTGGACAGCCTTCTTGGCTGATCTACTTTCACCTACTTAAGAGGGGATGAAGAGAAGCAGATCCACTGGAAACTACAATGCTAAATTCAAATGTCAAGGTCAAGGTACAATTTTTTTATTTTTTTATTGCAATACTGTTTATTTTTGCTAATCAGTAACAAAATAATCAAATGAAACCTATTGTATGAGTACTACAGTGGTCCTATAATGTATGCTGCAGTGTATATTCTATTCTAATACATGATGAGGTTTATCTAATGTGCTGTGTTGCACAAACTCTATGGGGGTATATTTATCAAGCAGGTATAAAAGTGGGGATAAGAGGGGATAACATGGAATACGCAGGGATTAAATGGAATAAGCAGGGATAAAAGTTAGGACTTACAAGGATAAACTATAAACCATAATTAACTCCTATAGCAAATGAATATTTAGCATATTTAGCTCCGCTTTTTTATCCACACTTTTATCCTCACTTGATCAATATTTATAGTCTGTATACAAAAACAAATACATTTTGTTTCAGCAAAGAAACACAGCAGTATTCTTAGTGAAATGATGGAATAGCCTGAAAACTGTGAGCCCGATTCAATTGAGCAATCGTAAGTTACTGGAGCCCGTAAGTGAGGCAGTAAGTTAATTTGCTGTTCAATTGGCGTATTTTCGTGGGTGCCAAATGGTTTACGTGTTACGGGCTTGAAAACTTTGCGGTGGTTAAACCAAAACTTACAGTTTCCCAAAGCCTTTGATCTTTCACATCCTCAATCGCAAATAGTTATTCAATTGCTACAATTCCCCAAGCCCACAAATGTATTCATAAATGGCAAATGGAGGAAAAAATCCTATCAGTACTAGAGAGGACCCACAAGGGGGTTTAACCCCTGTCCGTAGCACTGTAAATGCAAAAAAAAATCAATACTGCACTGCAAATGACAGGGAAAGCAATGAAAGACATTAGAATTAATTGCAAAGTCTCAAGTTCGCAAATCATCAACATTTTTTACATTATTTCATATGTTATTTTGGGGTTATATCGATCTCGGGAATCAATGAGTTAATACATATCAGGCCACCCACATGGACTAGAACAGTATCAGGATTAAATTGTTTTATTTTGTCTTTTGTGGGTTTGCGAGTCTGATCGCATATCAGACTCCTTAACGCTAATTGATTGACATGTAACCTTCATGTTTTAGTGACATCATGATGACGGTCTCATTTTCTATTGTCTGTTTTGAAATGGGTGGTTAGGCCTTGCTTAATTGATCATGTTCCCGTCCTGAACTGCTATGGACGAGTGTATGGTTTACGGTTTCAGCTTTCGGCCTGTAACTTGCAGGCTGGGTTAGTTAAATAGCACCGGAATTGTAGCAGAGTTCAAGCCCAAAGCAGGCCCGCAGACATATGGCCTGTATCATGCGAGATGCGGGCTTCTAATTGAATCACGCTCTGTATTTTCACTGTGTGTTGTTTGTGATTTTTTACTTTATGTAATAATTTTCACTTTATTATTAGTCATGGACACAAGGAACAATTCTCATGCCGAGGAATTCAGCTTGCTGTGGATTGGTTCAAACAGCAAGGTCATGAATACATTAAGGTTTTTGTTCCTTCATGGAGGAAGGAGCATCCACGAAATGATGCACCCATAACAGGTAACAACTTTCTAAGTTTAGCAATCTTAAGTTTAGTGCCTTCTAGAATTGTGGGTTACATAGCTGTCCATTTTGAGTTAAGGTAAAAAACGGTCAGTTCATGAAGCAGCAATTATCACAGGCATCCCTGCCTCCACAGAAACCCAAAAGAACACAAGCCAAGCCATGCCATTAATATCAAGCAAACACATGCTGTATATCCAGTCCATTAATCCTCAGCTTACACAGGAAGCACAGTCAGAGATCTCTAGTTTGCACAGATCCCAATTTTCCCAGTTATCCAAAACTAGCACATGGAGCCAAGCAACTCTTTTAATTCCCACTAACAAAGGAATCCAAGACACCTCAATAACCTGAAGTTAGCATAGTAAGACCAGCCACTGGAATAATGCATAGCTAGAACAGGCAAAACAGTACTCCAGGAATACTCCACTTGAGTAATTGCCAACAAACATAGGCAGTTCAATCACGCCATTAATATCCTGATTGTAAAGGCATCTCAGCCCCCTGGTAATCGCCAGTTATCAAAGGCCGACTACCCACCCCAGTAATCTCTTGCTAGGACATGCATCTCACCCACACTAGTGATACCCTGTTTGAAGAAGCAATACAATCACCCCAGTAATCTACAGGTATCCAGGCACTCAGAAACTCCCAGCTAACACAGATAGCCCCATAACCTCTTTAATCACCCAGCTGGTGCTTCGGAATATAAATTGTAATAGCATAGAAAAAGTCTTTGCACCTGGATTGGCATCAGAAGAAAACATTTTAGATTTATTCATGCCATAGACTTATGGCAACATCAGAAATCAAACTACATTTACATTAGATAAAAAAGACATTGTGGACATGAACCATTGCTTTATTTTTTATACAAATACATAATATCAGTGGAAAGAAATCCATATATCAAAATATTCAGCAACACTGACTGATCCATTGAGAATAATATTGCTATAAATTAAAAATGAATCTTTTGCTGTAATACATAGCAAGGAATGCTTTAATGTAAATGGTTATCTGTTTACAGGTAAAATGTTTCATATCTTGGTTTTATGATTCTGTTCACTTGTCTTCAGGAAAATAAATGTGGTTTCTTAAAGGTAAAGTTAGTAATCCAGCTTTATTCATTAATATTTAAATACATTTCCTCCATAGAGTTGATTTATTTAATAAAGAACTAAAAATGAAAGACCCAAACCTGAGAAACAGACATCACTTAATAGTGTACCTTGTGGGATAATGCCCACTCGGGATGCAGTCTCTCATTTCAGTCTTTTCCTGTTTGGAAAAGCAGAACTAAAAGGCCAAGCAAACCAACAGATGTATATTTCAGCCATAAACAGCTTTTGTCAGTAAGAAACGATACAGATTGGAGAGGCAACTTGCACTTCAACTTTCTCCTTCTAGGTCGTGCATTTGTGTTCAATCTCAGCACCCAGCAATTCAATTCAGATCAGGACATCATTCCTGATGAACACATGCGCCTTTGGTTAGTGCAAAAAAAAAAAGACTAAACATACTGTTGCTTATCATGATTCGGACTGGATGCAACTTTAATGGCTTCCCAAAACAAACAGAACATTTCAGAAAAAAAAAACAGAAACAAAGTGGAAACAATATTAACACGAATTGGGGAGTGAACAAGTTTGAATTCCCCGCAGGGATGCACAAACACCACTGAGCTGGATAGCTGTACTGCTTAAATTAGCATAGCCCAATCAGAATGTGTCTGGTGAGACAGAGATGATGTCACGGAAGGGTCAGGTCTCTCCTGGGGGCTGGTCTGTTACCAGAGTTGAAAGCAAGTAGCCCAATAGAATAAAGGAAAAGCATGAATGGAACCTGGTGTAGACTGGCCACATGCTATGGGCTCCATTTTCTTTGTCTACTGGTGACTTACAATAGCACACAATATCCTTTAAACATTACGTATGACAACATGTCATAATCGCTAAAAAAACATGACAGCTACGCATCTTTCCAAACAAAGCATGCAGACTATGATCTACAACTGATTATTGCCAGCAGGCTGCTACACTCAGTCTGTCCATATGTCCTTGTCTTAGGTGTGGTACAAGCCCAGCAGCATCCATAATCCTCAGTAAAAATGTCTACCAAACTCCAGAGGGCAAACCAATCCCAGGGATGTGTCATGACACATTGTGAGAAAGAGGCTCATGTCTGTGTTATACAATATTTTCAGGATTTTTTTTCCCTTCTTAATAAATAGGCAGATGGCTCTGCAACACTGGGGTAAATTTATCAGCCAGGGTAAAACAGATTAGAAAATGTAGAGTTAAGTTGCTCAACTTTCAATGTTTTTTTCTGGTATCTATCAAAGGGGCTTAAAGTTTATCCCTATTCAATAAAATGACTTCAGGGAAAACATGAGCTGCCTCTTGGTAACCAAAATCAGGTCCAAGTGCCCCTACTGATCTACTACATAAGATCTTACCCTGTTCATTTCCTTCCAGATCAGCACATTCTGGAAGACTTGGAAAAGAGTATGATTTTGGTTTATACACCATCCCGAAAAGTTAACGGCAGGAGAATTGTGTGCTATGATGACCGCTACATTGTCAAATTGGCCTATGAAAAGAATGGCATCATTGTCTCCAATGATAACTACCGTGACCTACAAAGTGAAAATATAGAGTGGAAGAAATTCATTGAAAAAAGACTTCTGATGTACTCTTTTGTCAATGACAAGTATGTATTATCTAGATTGAATTTATATGGCAGCATATCTTAAAGATAATTAAAAAAAATCAGATATTTTCAGGTATTTTCAATTTTGTAAAATAATTCATATATATTAGTGAAGACCTGTCAGCATTCCATGGGGTTACACTTTGAATCAATAAAATCACAGCACTGTGCCTTTGGCTATGAAAGGGTGACAAGCTAGAGATACATTATTAACTTCAATATTTTACTATTTAGTACATTTGGACTACCTTATTTTAAATAAAGCTCTTTTAGCATGAACAATGAATGCTGTATTTTATTCTAATTGGTAATAAGTGCTACAGAAAATGCTGGCTCTTTATTAATAAAGATAAATAATAATTTTAATAGAGATGAAACATGCAAAGAAAAGTGCTTTCTCCTTTTACAGATATTTTGACTTTTAAAGGTATATGCAAGTGAGCTGGGAATAGGGGTCTAAATTAGCACATTACATATTTTTTTTAATACGTTTTTAGTTAGTGAAGACCTTGATTTAGGATAGAAGTTCACTAACTAAAAACTTCTTTAAAAAAAAATATGTTATGGGCTTATTTAGACCCCTATTCAATTGGCCAAATCGCAATTGAATGAGGCCCTATGTGAGCATGTCCAGCTTTGCAGCCAGTAAGCAATGTTGTATGCAGACAGCTAGTTTAGATAATGCTGCGACACTCCTTAGAACTAAAGATCCTTGTTGTTGTTGTTTAGTCGTTCAGTCGCGTCCAACTCTCCGTGACTCCATGTACCACAGCACGCCAAGTGCATCTCTCAGTCACTGCCCCTCTGAGCTCCATCAAGTTCATGTTCATTGTTTCAGTGATCTCATCTATCCATCTCCACCTCTGTCATCCCCGTCTTCTTGTGCCTTCAATCTTTCCCAGCATCAGAGTCTTTTCTAGGGAATCCTGCCATCTCATAATATGGCCAAAATATTTGAGCTTCAGCCTCATGGTCATACTTTCTAGTGAACAGTTTGTCTTGATTTCCTGAAGTATTGATTTATTGGATCTTCTTGCAGTCCAATGGACTCTAAGCAGTTTTCTCCAACCAACACCACAATTCAAAGGTGTGAATTCTATAGTGCTCTGATTTCTTTATGGTCCAGCTCTCACATCCTTATGTTACTACTGGGAATACCATAGTTCGAACTATGCGGACCTTTGTTGATAGTTTAATATATTTACTTTTTACCTCCCCAGAAGCAAACATCTTTTAACATTCCTGGCGGTATGGTTATTTCAGTATTTAAAATGTTAAAGTGGTACATTCTAAAATACTGACATAATCATACCGCCTTTAGACACCATTACCCCTTCCCCCTCTCCTCCTTCCTTTCCCCTTCTCTTCCTTCTCCTCCTCCATTTCCCCCCTTATCCGCCCGCCTCCTTTTCTCCCCTTATTCATCCCCTTTCCCTCCCTATCATCCTCATTCCCCCTTATCCTCCTGATTCTCCCCCCTTATCCTCCTCATCTTCTCACCTCATCCCCCTCCCCCTAAGCCTCCTTTACCCCCTCATCCTCCTCCTTTCCCCCCTCATCCTCCTCTTCCCCCCATCCTCCTCCTTTCCCCACTCATCCTTCTCTTCCCCCTCATCCTCCTCTCCCCCCTCATCCTCCTCTTCCCCCCTTCCTTCATCTTCCCCCCTTCCCCCTCCTCTTCCCCCTCTTTCCCCCTCACCCTCCTCTTCCCCCTCTTTCCCCCTCACCCTCCTCTTCCCTAATCTTCCCCCTCACACTCCTCTTCCCCCTCTTTCCCCCTCACCTTCTCTTCCCCCCTCATCCCTCCTTATCCTCCTCCTCTTCCCTCCCTTCTTCCACCCTCTCTTCTGCTTCTGATCGGAGCCCCGCAGCGCATCTTATGACTGTCTCTTGAACCGGTTTTTTGATTTTAATTTATTGGCTAGGAAAGTGTCAGGCTTGTTTGCTTTGCTATAAAACTTGTGATGTGTGATTCTAAGCGCTCTCTCCGTTCTCTCTGACAGAATCATATCCAGTTCCGCTCTGGTTTTCTCAATCTGGGACCTATCCCCCATAGAATTATTTTGCTGCATTGCCCTTTCCAATCTCATTAATTCTTTATTTAATGCGTCCTCTCGGGCCCTGTTTTGCTTTTTATGTTCAGCAGATATCTTCATGCAGACCCCTCTAATATATGCTTTGTGGGCCACCCACACCCATCCTATTCCTACATCTCCTTTAGTATTTTCCCCAAAATATATCTCAAGTTCTTGCTGGATCTTATCTTTGGATTGAGGAAATGCTAGTAGCGTATCATTGATGCGCCATGTCGGGGGGGGGGGGGGGGGGGGGGGAGTATGCTGTGCCAAAGTCTAGGGCAATTTTGACTATTGAGTGATCTGACCAGGTACACGGAATAATCTCCGCTTCCTTTGTCTGATCCAAGAGTGAAGCATCAATGATGATATAGTCAATTCTTGAGTATGAATTATGAGGGGCTGAGTAGAAAGAGTACTCCCTGTCCCTAGGATGAAGGTCCCTCCAGGAATCTACCAGGTTCAGGTTCGCTAGCTGTGTTTTAAGTTGTTTTAGCTTACTGGGGAAGTGGGGCCCCACTCTCCCCTTAGACCTGTCTAATCCGGGATCCAACGCTAAATTTAGGTCCCCTCCCAGAATAATTCTACCAAAGTCCCCTTTCTCCAGTACCATAAGTAGTTTCCGGACCGTGTTATAAGGGTTCGTAGGTGGGGCATATAGCGCAATTAAAGACACTGTCGAGTCGAGTATTTTCCCGGTCAGAATCAGGTACTGACCCTCGGGATCTGATTTTTTACTCTGGAGTTTAAACAGAAAGTCCTTGTGTAAGAGAATTGCTACCCCCTCCCTCTTGGCTAACATACCCGTTGTATAGAAGTGTGGGTATTGTTTGTGGAGAAATTTAGGGGGTTTGTCACGCATGAAGTGTGTCTCCTGTAGAAAGATTACTGAGGGGCGATGCTCCCTATATGTAAGAAAGGCTTTACGCCGTTTATGAGGGGAGTTAAATCCCTTCACATTATGGGACAGTATCTTAAATTCGGGCCTAGCCATTTATCCTTGTCTGTCTGTGAGTGCTGTGCCTGGTGTATGACTTACATTTTTCCTGCTCAGGGTGGGAAAGTTGTTTGAGGGCCAGAGAGCCGGAGACGAGAGGCCCCCTGGGATGACCAGGAGACGAGGTGCACCTGCATCTTGGAGAGACCTTGGGAGTACTAGGCAGAACAGAGATAGACCATTTACATATAAGACATAATTCAGGGAAATGTACAGAAATACATGTGTCAACAGAAACAAAACAATTTCAACTTTTTTATCTAAACTAAAACTTTTTCCTTGCGCTCTAGCGCGCTTGGTGGGCATGAGAATCCTGTTCTCCTGCATATAGCCCTGGCGAGGAGGCAGACTAAATTTTAACTACTCAGCTTACACCCCGTTTAATAAAAGGGAAAAACTCTCCGCCTCACCCCATGGGCCTATCACCCCTTGCATTGTGTAGCACAAAACATTCAATTCAGTGAATTAAGAGAAACCCAGTAGGCTTCCATCCTATATCACACTCCCCTCGGCTTCTAGTGTCCATTAGGCTTCTGAGGGAGGCAACTTATCTCTTAGCCAGTCCCCTCATCTCTTCTCTGGAGGGGGGATTTTCCCGGCCAATATCAACTTGAGCATCCCGGCCCAAGCCTGGTGATGTAGGCCTGTCAGTTACACGGGTTGCCTTAGACCCCCTTCTCTCGCCGCTTGAGGTTGTGGGTTTCTTGCAGCTTTTTGTCTCTTTGAGGCAGGAACTACCGTCCATTGTCTAACTGGCCTATCTCGCTTCTCTTTTGGTTCCTGGCCCAGTGGGCGGGGGTTTTCACCCTCCTTCCATAAGTCCAGGGAGGAAAGGATTGTCTGGCATTCCTCCACATCTTGAGCGATAAACTTGTTTCCATTCACCGTAAATTGGATGTTGAAAGGAAAACCCCATCTGTAAGGAATTTTATGTTGTATAAGTACCTCCACAGTCGGTCTCATTTCCCTGCGTCTCGTGGCTGGTGAGAGATCTGCATAAATCTGGATGGTGGTGCCGTCAGGACACTTGATTTCGTCTAGACCTCTGGCGTGAATGAGAATCTGATCTCTTGTGTGTTGTCTCAGAAAGCGGGCGATGATGTCTTTAGGCATGTTAGGATTTGGGGATGCTCCAAGTGCCCTATGTGCCCTTTCAATGCCGATTTCACCCTCCTGGGGGTCTGGAAGAATTGCTTTTATTAAGTCTGAAAGATACGACTCAAGGTCAGTGATTGAGTTTGGGACGCCCCTGAATCTGACATTGTATCTTCTCGATCTATTTTCGAGGTCCTCCAGTTTGAGTTCAAGAGAGCATATTTTCATTGCATTTGTATCAATGTCTACTCGATCTTGTCTTTGGGAGTCTATGACCTGGTCCAGGGAAGATTCCAAAATACTTGTCCGCTGGCCCAATTCTTGATTTTCATGTTTTAGATCTTGAACTGCCAATGATAGTTGTGATTTTAGCATGTTCTCAAACCAAGTTTTGGAGTCATTGGATAAGTTTGCATCCATCATATTCCCTTTTTGGGAGCCCTCAGCATCCGATATATCTGAAGCCCCTGAGATTGATTCCGGGTGGGGGGATCTTCTAGCCGTAGTAGAGGGGAAATGTTCAGTTATCCGTCGGGTTCCCTCACCCTTTTTGGTTCTAACCATCATGACTTTTGCCCTTTGTATTGTAGATCAGGGCGGTGCGGGGCCTAGTTTAGGAATAAGCTTTCCAGTAGACCTGGTCTGTGCATTTGGGGGAGGAGGTCTAGATTAAGGTGAGTCCCGGCCCACTGGGTAGCAATGCTGCTGCAAGGATCTCTTACGTGCGCTTTAAGAGTTAGGAGGGGTGGTGGCCCATTTATAGGGGTGTTGGCCCTACATTTATCTAATCTTTTCCTTAGTGAGCAGGGTGTTTGCCAACTGGTTTAGTGTTAACATCCTCCAGGGTCCAGGCCCAGTCTGTGTCAGGCTAAATATTGCCTTAGATCTTCCAAGATAAACCTAGTATGTTAACCCCAATGTGACGTCGTGATATGGAATTAATTCAGTCCTTTGTGCAACCGTTTCTCTCTAGTATATGGAGGAGCCGAGTGGGAGGACAGCAGTCAAAGTATGAAGATCTTTAGTCCCTTGGTGTTCTAGAGATTGGCAGGTTCAATTTAGTCTTGAAGGACAGAAGGCCTGCAATGCTTTGAGGCTGCCACCGGGTGGGAGTAGAGTATTGTCAATTGAGACTGCCTATACAATGTGGTGAGTGACACTGCATATCTTTATATAACTGTTGATGAGTGGTATATAACGTAATATAATAAGGTGTCTGGTTAGTCCCAAACACCCCGATAGTGTCGGTGATAATAAAGTCACATTAGTAGTCCTGCAACATATAAATGCAAAGCCAGATAAATAGCACTCTTTGCCTTTGAAGTCCTGTGCAGTCCAAAGTGTATTTTAGTGTTCTGAGTCTCTGTGCTTAAACCCGGGATACTGGGGGGACCTGATGGGAGGACAGAAGGCACAATGTGGAGAGCTGTGGCCCTTTGATGTTCTAGATATTTGCAGGTTCAATACAATGTTGGAATACAATAAACCTGTAGTGGTTGATAGTTGCCACCGGATGGGAGCAGAGTGCAGTCAATTGAGACTACTTATATAATGTTTTGGGTGAGATTGTAAATCCTCATGGTGCTGTTACAAAACGTTATATAACACAGTGTAGTAAGGTGCCTGGTTCAATCTCAAGCACCCCGGTGCTGTTGGTACCAATAAAATCACTTTAGGATCACAGAAGCATATAGATGTGGAGCTAGATAATCTGCACTCTTTATCATTGCAGTCCTGTGCAGTTCAAAGTGTACTTTTAACGTTCTGAGTCTTAGTAGATAGGGCTGGGTTGCTTGGACCCAGGGTATGGGGAGAGCTTTAATGGGGATATGTGGGTAAGGGGCCCCGGATTGCTTAATTTTTCTGGGGCTAATTTGCTGCTGATGCCCCCCTGGGTACCCCTTCCTTGGATCAGGGCTATCCTCTCCCCCCACAGCTCTATAGCCTCTCCCCTGTACCTGCTTATATATGTCCTCAGCAGTGCAGCTCCACACTCTCTCCCTCCAGGCTTCCAGGGGGAAAAGTTCAGCTGGATAGGGATTCCATGCAGGGGCCTCTTCCACTTTCCCCTTTTCTTGGAGCCCTCTGCTGCTCTGTGCCCCGTGTGGGATGTTTCAGGGAGGATGGAGCTGTGCACTCCCTTCTGTCGCCAGCTTAGGCTAGTCCCCCTGCTGTTTGTGCTCCAGCACGGCTTCTCTCTGCTTGCCTGCCTCCTACTGCTCGCCTGCACAGTTTTCTCCCGCTGCGGCTGGCCTCCAGAGGGATCCGGACCCTCGGGAACAGGGTAGGCCAGGGGAGGGATCCAGGGAGCAGGAACTCTTAATGAGGCCGATTGGGCACGGCCCTCCGGAGTAGGCCCCGATTCAGAAGGCGCCTGGTAAATGGGGTATTATCCCCTTCTGGCGCTCATAAACACCCCTCTATACTCTTTGAGGTGGGGGAACCTCTGCAGGGTGTTTTAAGTGTCCAGGTGGCTAAATAATTTGGTAAATGGCCCTTTTAAAGTGTATTAAACGTGGAGCTCCAGCTCAACACGTCTGGCCTTGTCAGTTGCTAGCCACGCCCCCCGAGTTTGTAGAATCTTAATCTTCTTGCTATCCTCTGGAATTCTGCATTCAGTTGGACAACTATTTTCTTATCTCCACTGCCTTTCGCTTTCCTTCTTTCCTGGGCTACTTTCAAAGCCTCATCAGACAGCTAGTTTGACTTCTTACTTTTCTTTCTTTTAGCAATATTCTTTGTTGCTGTTTCCTGGATTATGTTGTAAACTTCAGTCCAAAGTTATTCAGGCATTCTATCTTCCATGTCTAGTTCCTTAAATCTATTCTTTACTTCCACTGCATATTCACAAGGGATATTATTTATTTCGTATCTACTTGGTCTGAGGGTTTTCCCTGTTTTCTTAAGTTTAATTTTCAACTTTGCAATAAGAAGTTCATGGTCTGAGCCGCAGTCAGCTCCAGGTCTTGTTTTTGCTGACTGTATAGAGCTCCTCCATCTTTGGCTGCAAAGCATATAGTCAATCCGATTTCTATGTTGTCCATCTGGTGATGTCCATGTGTAGAGTCGTCTCGCAGGCTGTTGGAAGAGGGTGTTTGCTACGACCAAAGAATTATCTTGACAGAATTCTTCTAATCTCTGACCTGCTTCATATTGTACTACAAGGCCAAATTTGCTAGTTATTCCAGGTGCCTTTGGTTTCCTACTTTAGCATTCCAATCTCCTATGATGATAGTAACACCTTTTATTGGTGTTATATCTAGGATGTGTTGAATGTCTTCGTAGAACTGGACAACTTCAGCCCTTTCAGCATCCGTGGTTAGAGCATAGACTTGGATCACTGTGATATTAAATGGCTTGCCTTGAATTTGAATTGAAATCATTCTGTCATTTATTGTGTTGTAAATGAGTACTGCCTTGGCCACTCTTTGATTGACTAGGATGGCTACTCCATTTCTTCTGCAGGATTATTCACCACAGTAGAAGATCTGGTGGTTGTCTGATGTGAAATGTCCCATTCCAGTCCATTTAAGTTCACCAATTCCCAGGATATCAATATTTAACTTTTAGATGAATGAGCAACTTTTAGGTGATGGAGCAATTCACTGGGGCAGGGGGAGGTCACAGGGGCAATTGACTGGGGCTGAGGAAGCTAAGAGGGGCAATTCACTTGGCCTGGGGGGTTACAGGTGCAATTTACTGGAGCTGGGGGAAGTATCACCTGGGATGTTATGTAGATAAAACAATCAGTGAATGAAGGGGCACAGATCTTGTTCTGGATATTACAGAAATCTAAAGGAAGGCTGCAGCTCAATTCACAGACCAAAAAGATACAATGTTTTATTTATGCTATTTTTTGCTGTGATTTTCAGGGGGTGTCAACATTGATAGAAAACAGTTTGCAAATTCAAGAAATTCAGCAAACGTTAGGGCAGCTGTTTAAAAATATATTTTGGTATTTTTTTGTGCAAACAATTTTTTTCCTCTATCAGATGCATTCATAATCCAGCCCACTTGCATATACCTTTAAGGAAATAGTGTAGCTGCTAGGTGTGTATCTCTTTTGTAATCATAAATGAGACCTACTTCACTATTAACACAATGTGCTCAATGTTACAGAATGCAAAACTAAAGTAAAAGGGACATGGGACATGGAACAAAACTGGAATATGGAATAAAACAATTTTTTATCATACATTTAAAAGAGCACTTTTCAAATATTCTAAAAGTTGTTTTAATAATGAAAACATACGAAGTAAAACTTTTAAATATCATTGACACTAACAAGGAAATGTAGAGAGCATACTTTAGTCTGCAGATCTCATTGGCTGACAGAGGTCAAGCTCCCAATAGTAGTTAAATATCTGAATATATCTTTGAGCTTTGACACGTTAATTTGAAAAAAACACAATGGGACAAATTATCCCTCTTTCTGACGCAACAGAGGAAAACAAATTCTTGCCATGTCCCTTTAAAGTAAAAGTTAATTATTTAGTAGTGGCAAAAGTTCTTGGCTTTTCCCTTAGAATTATTGTTGAGTATGTATTTAATTTATTGTGTAGTCCCAGTGTACTGATATGTAATATTTACGTATTTATTTTACCTTAGATTTATGCCTCCTGATGACCCATTAGGACGTCATGGTCCCACACTTTATAATTTTCTACGGAAAACACAGACTCCTTTTGATCCAGAAAAACAGCTTTGTCCGTATGGTATGTTGTTCTCTTTGTATTTATGAAGAAAATACAAAAACTAGAAAATCTAGGACAATATGGATGCATGCACACATTAACATATATATTTCATGCTTTTTATTATATGTCAAAGTATTGTATATATAACACACACAATTACCTTTACATATTTTGGCTTCAAACTGTCCTACTTAGGCTGTCAAACCAGCTGTAGCTCCAGGTAATATTTTATGTATTTTTATAAATGTAGTTTTGAATCCTGCATTTAAAATCATAAGAACTACAGGTATTACAAATGAAAATTTAGTTCAACCACAAATAAATAGACAACCATCAGTATACAAAAACATAAGAATCACTGTAATAAAAAATGTTGTTAAGTGAGAAAACTTGCATATAAAATCATACATTTCTTTTCATCTTTAAAGTGCTGTTCCTTCATTTATTTAGTGTTTTTTTTAGAACATGATTTGATATTGAATTGTTATAGATCTGAATTTTAGTGGAAATTGTGCATTATTAGAATGCATCTATAAAATCTATTATAAAAAAATGATGCAGAAAATAAGCTATTTTGTAAAGTTATGCAGGCTTTAAAAATGTCAACACTTTATTAAAGTAAAAAATGATATTTAATATAAGCAAATAGTAAAATGTCTAAAGTATTTCCTTTAATAACACCTGCATTCTTTAACATTATATATACAATTAAATAAATGTCTTATGGTTAATGAAAGTAGTAATTGAAAAATAAAATAAGGCATAAACAATCAATGTAATATCAAATGTATGTGTTTCCCTTTAGGGAAAAAATGTACATATGGCATGAAGTGTAAATTTTACCACCCAGAAAGGATAAATCAGCAGCAGCTGTCGGTGGCTGATGAACTTAGAGCCAAAACAAAGCAAGTCTTCATACAATCAGAAGAAGATAATGAACTGCTGAAGAAAGGTCAGGATACGTTCAACCCAGGATATTCTGTGCCAAGTGACTGCAAGTGGCCAGGACAGCTTCAGAGAGCCAGGGACACTTCTCCAAGTTTCCAGATGAACCAGATGCAATGTACTCAACAGGAAAGACAGCTGGACTACGCTACATATGAGTGGAATGGGAGCAGCTACCAGCAAGTACTACAGTCTCAGCATTATCCTACTGAATGCAGGAATTTGGAGACATCAGTCTCTGTTATCTATGATACAAAGATAAATTACCCATATGTAGACTCTCAAAAGATTAAAGACAGAATGTCAGATGTCCCTTGGGTTTCAAGTTGTGATCAAGTTAGAAATAACCATTTCTTCACACCTCATACCCATAGTTTAGACTGCAGCTGCATGAAGCAATGCTGCCTCTATGATACCTTCTTATCAGAAACATCTTTACACAACAGATGCACATCAAAACAAGGACAATATGGTTGCTGTGAGCAGCAAGGTTATGTACTACAGGGTAGTGTATGTGTACAATGTGGACAATTAAGGAACAGTGGTATGAAATCCCAGTGTCCTGTAACACAATCAATGCTATATCCAACTTATGAGGAAATGCACCTCAACAGAATTCATCTACCTCAACAACAGCCTTTTCTCATTACTGAACAGAACACGAGAAATTGCCAAAGGCATAATGACTGTTATTCCAGAGCCCAGGAAAATGGGACTAACTATTCTACTGATACCCATCATGCAATTCGAAAGCAGATTCACACTGTATTATGTGGTCTGTTCTCTCTCGATGAAGTAGATTGTGCAATGGCACTCTCACCTACCACTACTGACATCAAAAAAATAATTGAACTCATTCAGAAAGCCAGAAATTCTTGTTCATTTATTTGAAAGAGTAAAAATGAGATATACAATGAAATGAACATGATTGCATACAAAAACAATAATTTAATATTAAAATATTCAGTTGCTGTAGAAAACAGGGAAAGAGGGCGGTACTGTGTTAATTAATTGCAATTAAAAAAATAAACATATGGGTCCTCATACAATTGTGATTTGGTCAATTGAATAGGGCTCTAAATAAGCACATAGCATATTTTTTTTAAAGAAGTTTTTAGTTAGTAAAAACCTTGCTTTTGGATAGATGCTTACTAACTAAAAACTTTAAAAAATATATATGTTATGTGCTTATTTAGAGCCCTATTCAAATGGCCAAATTGCAATTGAATGAGGGCCATGGAAAGTGGTATAAGAATGATACATTTAATGGCTAACTGCTGAGAAAAATAACATGAACTTTTGAAACACTATTGAACCTAGGTTTACATCAACTCTAACATGCTGGCTCTTTACTGCCTGATACAACTGAATTATTGCTATTCATTTATGTTTATTTTCAGTTTCATAGTGTACCTTAACAATGATGAAGGAAATTAATGTTGGATGCTTAGACACATATAGATACTGCAAAGATGCGTATAACAATTACATCGCGGATTGAAAATACTACTTAAAATACTACTTTCCATGTCTTTTTGACTAATAAAGCCAAATGTGTACAAATGGTCATAAGGCACTTTTGTCATTCTCTAACAAGCATCATTATTCAGCAATGCTATATAGTGCATGAACACAATAAACACACAATCCAGTTACAGCTGTGAATTCAGAATACATCAAAACAGTATCAGGTTGCTTCATATTTCTACCTACTTTTCAATATACCCTGCCACACAGACAGCAATAAAGTTTTGCTTAGACATTACTGATCCTTGACAACCAGTGCCAGAGAATAAATGTATGCTATTTTAGTATGTTAATTATCAAGCATGTTAACTTGTATATTTTCAATTATGAAAATGCTCAGTTGTATACTGTCTCTTTCTTAATATCTTGCTTTGAAATACAACATAGTTTGGCTCTTTAATTATAATAAAGGGTGCAGCCCCCGGGTTACAACACTGAGTGTCTTTTGCATTATATTTCTGTACACAGATTTTCTAACTCAGAGGAATATTCTTCTTGTTTGCTTTATAAATATAGCCATTGAATACAGTGTGTAATATCAACAGGATCAGAGCATTTTAATATTTCATTCCATTGTATTGCAAACAATGTGTCTGTGGTATATATACCAACAGTGATATAGTATGTTGATTTTTGATAACAGACAAGTAAATCATGGAACACAAAGGATTTCACTCATTAAAATTATAATGTTTGAATATCAAGCTTAAGGTGGAAGCTCCTTCAATATAGTGAAGGGGTATATCAGGATACTTGTGTACCAAAAAAAATAATTGTAACTGTAGTCACAGCAGCTCCTTGTACAAATACCATTAATTTCTAATAAAATGCAACCTTTTACTACTATTGCATCTCTACTTCCCTTTATCTTTCAAATACAACAAGTCGGATGGACTTAAGGCTCTTCTGCCAAGCCCAAATTCATCAACAGGAATTAACATCAATGTTAGCTGTGAATTCAATTGAGGGTTAGTTTATAGTTTCATTACTAAATAAAAGGCAAGATAAGCATAATTCACACAATGTTGACCATGTGTCAATGTGCTGTTTCATTTAAGAGTATCTAATTAATGCAGATGCTATTTTACATTAGCTGTTTTGGGTGCCATGCTCTAAGGTTTTGAGTTTAGCTCTTTAATTATAAAAAAAATAGAGAACGCTGATCTACAGTACACATGTGGCAGTATTAATTTTTTTCTGGTAGGCAACTACATACTTGATTAAAATTCTATGTATTTATATTTAATGTTTATAGTACTGATACTATTAAATAAAACCAATAAATCTCTTAGATTGTGAAACATGTATCTTCAAAAATATTCAGCCTACTCTCAAATGTTTAAAGTTGCCTCGAGATATTTACAATTCCATTTTCTCAGAATATAATTCAAATACTCCTTATGGCAATAGGGTAATAACATTAATCATGGCAATTCTCTAGACATGTAATGTATTTAAAAGGACACAGTGGCATCTAGCATACAGAAATACATCTTAGCCTAGTTATGTAAAGTGATATATTATTACTATTCTTTTAATTGTACTCTCCTGCTCTCTGGTGGACACTCATGTTGACCAAGTGAGTGGAAAGCAAATAATCTCCATATAACATCATCTTATGCACACATCATGCTCAATGACTTCCTGTTAGTCCATGCAGTTATGTGGTACAGCTTCTAGTAAAAGAACCGGCAACGCATGACCATGTGAAGATGCAAGGCATGCCGAGTGTATTAGAAGATGTTATATGGAAATGCAGTGCTATTCTGCCATCCAACTTCACACAAAAACATGCTTTGAGGACAGAATGGAATCCTTCAGCTACCAGAGGAGAGCTGAAGAAAATGTATAAAAAATAGTAATAATTCATAGATTTACAGTTGTGGGTTATTAAGGCTTTTGTTATGATAGATGCAACTTATATTGTTAATGGTGTCCTTTCAAAAGAAAATAATTACACTATTCAGTCTATCACAGTTGGTTTTCTATTCACATATTTGTGGGGAAAAACAACAATGACTTCCTAGTTTAATATTAGGCATAATCAATTAATAAGTTTTCAACTTCTATATTAACAAAATTGCTGATGCACTGAAGTCATTATGTATGTTTTTTGGGGGAATCAACTTGTTTGATAATTTCCTGAATACTGGTGCTAAGAATCTGTGATTATTAACTTAATAATAAACAATAAAAGGCTTTTCAAAATAATCACAGTTTTTTTTTGCACTCTTAATTAAAATGTATTGATTAGACAAAAATCTCTTGTAACATATGGGGCAACTCACATAGAACAAAATTATTAAAAGTATGATTGAGGTTAAATACCCAAGGAAGAGGGAATACTCTTTTTACGTGACTTTTACCATCTCTCTGTGTTACCTCATATATTAAATTAAAAATATGTACAAATTCCAATATTTTTTTCTTTGAATTGGCTTGCTATTCCTGATAATTTGTTTAGTAATATAAAGATTCCATTTTACTCTGATCTTCTAAATAGTATCAATTCAATCTCTATATTCTGGTCTTGGTATTAGGATCTACTTGTAACAATCAAATTATCCTTCTTCTTCTAATCATTATGAATTAAATTTCCTTATACTAAGTCCTAATAATTTCTTGACCTAAAGTCTTATTTGAATGCACTAGATATATATAAGCAATTGATTTGTATGTTGGAACTAAAGGGGGTCTAGAGCAAACAAAACGTGAATAGGATATCCCTGGAAAGGGGGAACCCTATTACTCAACATGTTTTGAACAAAGTATTTTTCAAGAGTGAGTAACTCTCACATTACACAGTCTTTTATAGTATCTTTAGCCAATCAAAAGTTGAAACGTTAAAAGGAGATGTAGCTTAAGACTGTCTGAATTGCATCATGTGATTGTGTCAATGTAATCTGTTAGTTAACCCCATGCCTTTTAAATGTTATTTGATTGGATATGCTTAACATGCCGTTTTCAGCCTGTGAAAGAAGTAAATAAGGAAGTAAATTTAAACATAGTCCCTTGATCATCTTATAGTGATAATATATGTGTAGCGGAGATGCAATATTACACTGTAAAATATCCAAGAGAAGCACTGTACAGTCTCATAATTCAATCTCCCCATACTGGATGATATACATTTGGGAGTAAAGAAAACACACCTTTTTTTTCTCTCACACAGACATTTATATATATCCTGGGAAAACAGGAAATCAACATATGCCCATATTTGGCCACATAGTACAGAGAGAGAGAATAATAGTTGCGGTCACATCACACATCTTCCGGTGCCTAGCTGGCTACTCTTACACAATAGCAGGCATTACCATATAGTACAGAGACTGATAGGGTCATCCCTCTCTTTGCCCTATCTGTCTCCACAAGGTCTACCAGATAGCTACCAAGTAATCCCCTATGACTTTGGCAGGGCAAAGGTTAACCCTTTCCCTGCCTAACCCTCTAGCTCTGTGTATTACACCCTGCTCTCTGTATATTAAAACATATCAATAACACAATGTCTTTGTGATAAGACTAGGTGGCTGGTTTTTGCCACACAGCTCCCCCATAACCACAAGCCGGCATTCCCAGTCTGATCCCAGCGGATCATCTTGGGGTTGTCCGGGGGAGTCCTTGCAGATCTCTTTTCCAGTTCAGTTTGTCTGGATAACCCGTCAGCGTTGCAGTTTTGCTTTCCAGGGCGGTAGTGTATTGTAAAGCCAAAGGGCTGCAGCGTTAGACTTCAGTGAATCAGTCTGGCATTGTCTCCTGCCACCCTGTTGAGCCACAGTAACGGGTTGTGATCTGAGAGTAAGGAAAAGGTTTGCCCATACAAATACGGCTGTAGCTTCTTGAGGGCCCAAAGCACGGCCAGGCATTCTTTTTCAATGGCGGCGTAGTTTACTACTCTGGGTAATAATTTTCTGCTTAAGTAAGCCATGTGGTGTTCTCCGCCATCTGCCTTGACTTGGCTCAATATAGCCCCCAATCCAAACATAGAAGCGTTTGTATGAACAAGAAAGCGTTTGGTGGGATCAGGTGCAGCCAGTACAGGGTCCTTGATGAGAGCAGTTTTCAGTGAAATGCCTGTTCACACTCTGGGGCCCAGACTACCTGCCTAAGGAGGTTTGTACGGGTCAAATCAGTAAGAGGCTTGGCCAGGGCACTATAGTTGGGAACAAATTTGCGATAATACCCTGCTGTTCCCAGGAAAGCTAGGACCTGAGTCTTCGTACGGGGGGTCGGCCATTTGGCTACAGCCTCTATCTTGGCTGGTTCTAGTTTCTGTTGACCACTACCTACTCAATGGCCAAGGTACTGCACTTCAGCCATCCATATGTGACACTAACTAGGTTTGAGGGTCAACCCTGCTTCCCTAATACGGTCTAACACTGCTCCTACCTAAGTCAGGTGTTCTGACCAAGTGTCGCTGTAAATAGCTATATCATCCAGGTAGGCGCAAGCGTACTCCTGGAACCCATCCAATAGCCGATCTACCATCCTCTGGAAAGTTGCCGGAGCGTTTTGCATCCCGAAGGGCATGACTCAAAACTGGTACAGGCCAAACAGGGTAGTAGAATTTGCCAGTACCCCTTACAAAAATCTATTGTAGTGAGGTACCGCCCTTGTCTAAAAGTTCATCTATCCTGGGTATTGGATAGGCATCAGACACCGCTGTGTAATTTAGCCTCTTATAGTCCACACAGAATCGGGTCGTTCCGTCCCGCTCTGGTACTTGCACTACCAGGGATCCCCAGGAACTATCAGAATGTTCAATAACCCCTAGCTGCGGCATCTCCTGAAACTCTTTACACATATTCTCCTTTACAGATTCAGGGATGGGGTAGGGAGTTTGGCATAGTGGTAATTGGCCGGGTGTGTCTATGCGGTGAGTGGCCAGAGGTGTGTACCCAGGCAGATTGGAGAAGGTGGCCCCCTTGGCCCTGATTAACTCTTGTGCCTGGGTACACTCCTGTGGACTCAGCCGCTCTCCTAGCTATACCCCTCCGAGGGCCTCTGTCTGGGCTCCTTTTTCTAAGAGGTCTGGTAGAGAGAGGTTCTCAAAATCTTCGGAGGCTCAGGAGCAAATAGCCGCCACATCCTTTGTGCGCTCATAATAGGGTTTTAGCATATTCACATGGAGCGTGCGTCTTCCCCCTACTCCTGAGCATGGGCCAATCACATAGGTGGTATTGCATCTTTGTTCTACCACCCGGTATTGCCCCTGCCAGGCGGCCTGCAGCTTGTCATTGTGGATGGGTTTCAAAATCAATACTTCTTGTCCTACTTTAAAGCTGCGGTCCCTGGCTTCCTTATCGTACCATTGGCGCTAAACTCCAACACATATGGGACAATACCGGTACCATCTGTGCTAACCTCTCCCTCCCAATGCTCTCTTATTAAGTTTCACCCTTCTACCGAACAGTAGTTCAAAGCGGGAGAATCCGGTGGACTCTTGGGGCACCTCCCTGTGTGCAAATAGAAGGTGGGGCAGGAATCTTTCCCAGTCTTTCCTAGTGTCAGCAAACATCCGGAGCATTTGTTTTAGCATCCCATTAAAACGTTTGCAGAGACCATTGGACTGGGGGTGGTATGCCGAGTTTACTATGGGCTTAATTCCGCATAGTCTCCAGAGTTGGTGGGTGACTTTAGCAGTAAATTGGGTGCCCTGATCCGAAATAATCTCATGCGAAAATCTGCATCAGGTCATCTGCGACTGTCTCCGCGTGGACATTGGTCAGCACCACCGCCTCTGGGTATCTAGTGGCATAATCTACTAGGGTCAGGATGTATTTCTTGCTGGAAGGGCTCTGTCTAGTTAGGGGCCCTACCAAGTCTACAGCTACACTGCTAAATGGTTCTTCGATAATTGGAAGAGGGTGAAGTTTTGCTTTATGGCGGTCCCCTCTCTTACCCTCCCTCTGACAGGTGTCACAAGTCTGACAGGTCGGAGTTAGCCGGTATTTAGTTCGGCTAACTCCCAGATGTCCAAATAACGGAATATCATGGGCTATCCGTAGTAATTCCTGCCTATATTTCTGGGCTACTACCAACTGTTTTACAGGGATCGATACAGACCCAGCTCCTGTCCTCTCTGAGTTCCTGTATAGTAATCCCTTGTCCCATGAGTACCTCTCCCCCTCTACTCCTGCCTGACCCGGTGACCCGATCTTTGTATACTTGCAACGTGGGGTCTACGGCTACCTCTTTCCCCAACTCTACGGGGGCATCCCAGGGCAAGTTCTATAGGGGTGGAGATTGGTTGTTTACCTGAGCCTCAGAGTGTGCTGGTGGGTCTGTGGTGTGAGCCTGCTGCCATGTGGTCACTGGGTAAATGACTTGGGTAGAAGTTTGGGGTACAAATGCGGAAGTTAGCTGGCCCAAGCCATTCCTGAGTAGTACATTTGCCGGTAAGTTCTGCATCAATCCTACTTCCACAACAGCCAACCCCACAGCCCAGTGCAAATTAACCTTGGCAGTGGGTAAGAGGAGTACTGCTCCCTCTGCTACCCATACTGACACAGAGCCTCCGGTACATGCTTTGTCTGGGACCAAGTGGTGTTTGTAGAGGGTTAAAGTGGCTCCGGTGTCCCTTAGCCCTTCAACGTTCTTCCCATCCAGACATATGGTTTTCCTATGGTGTTGTCGGTTGCCAGACGCAGCCTGGACGGGGTCAACTTTATGTAAATCCCCTAGTGGTTCCTCCTGGTAGGGGGGTTTGTCATCGTGGGTAGCAATGGGCCACTGCTCTGTTTGGAGGTGGTAGGCCCAGATGAACCCATGTGTTACAGTTTCGGTTCTGGGGGCATTCCCTCTGTACATGTCCCAACTGCTGGCATAGGTGACACCGGATATTGGCACGAGGTTGGTACCTGGGAGCGGAGGTGTTGAACCCGTTGCCCTTGCCCTGACAGGGTGGGGCTACAGCCGGGGGTGCTGGGGTTGGCACTGCAGGCCTATACGATGGCGAGGTGGTTGTCGTGGTGGCACTGTGCATCATAGTGTTCATCGGCCAGCCGAGCGTCGTCGGAAAGGGTAAGGGGGTTACGTTCCCTTACCCATACTTGCACCTCTGGGGTCAGTCCACTGAAGAACTGCTCTAGCAAAATCAATTGCAGCAGTTCTTCCATGGTTGTGGCTTGGTTAGTCTGAACCCATCCCATGGCAGCTCTCTGCAGTCGATAAGCCCACTCGGCATGGAAGCCCTTCTCTTGTTTATTGAGCTCCCGAAGTCGGCGTCGGTATGCCTCTGCGGTGATAGCATATTGCGTTAAGATGGCCTGCTTCACCCGGTGGTAATCTTTGCTGTCCTCATCTTTTACTGCCCGGTACTCCTCTGTGGCACGGCCAGACAATTTGCCTGCCAACAGAGGCACCCAGTCTGCTCCTCCAATGTCATGTAAGTTGCACAGTCTTTCAAAATCTTGAAGGTATCCATCAATATCCCCTTCCTTGTTTGTGAGGGCTTTGAATGCATTGTATGGGAGCTTCGCTTTTCCTTGTGTGGTGACCCCTCTCTGGATCGCTGATCTGCTAGTTGTAGCTGTGTTGCCTGTTGTCTGTTGGCCAATATGTAATCCTCTACCTCTGCCATCACTATTGTTACAGTTTCTTCTAAAGGTGGTTCCCGGTAAAATGCCAGCCATATCCTTAGTTTCCTTGCAAATTCGCTTTCCTCCATATCTGGTAAAGGTACAGCTTTGCTGGCTCGGTCTCCCTCTATCAGTTCGGCAATTAGAATAGTTTTCGCCTTATTGCTGGCGCTCAATGCGAGGCCCGCAAGGCTTTGAAAAAGGCTGGCAATGAGTGCTAAAGGCGCTTATTGCCAGGCCCACGATGAGGGCCAAAAGCGGTAGGCCTTTGGCGCTCATCGCGAGGCCCACAAGCCTTTGAAAAAGGCTGGCAATGAGCGCCGGAGGCACTCATTGCCAGTCCTACGACGATCGTTGAAGGCCGTAGGCCTTTGTCGCTCATAGCGAACCTGGAAAGAGTTCAAAAAAGGCTGCCAATGAGCGCTGTAGGCCACCATTTTTTAAAGCCTGTAACTCCGAAGCCATTCGGGGGTCACCAAAAGACCCCAATTGATTACCAAATTACCTTACAACCTCACACACCACAGGGGGAGAGGCAGGGAGCAAGCTCATTTGATATTTAATTTGCCTTTTTTTTTCACAGTCAGAAAACGGCTATGCAAGAAAAAAAATGGCGGCTGTAAAGACGTCATTTTTTTTCAAGCCAGTAAATCCAAAGCACATTTCCAGCTTGGGGAAATTCATAAATTTTCCAAGTCCAACAAATAGTTTCAGACATGTAGAGCCCAGAGGCGGGAGAGGGAGGAGAAAGACACAGTGGAGGGAGAGGAGAGAGAGAGTGCAAAGAGACACAGGGGTGAATGGGGGAGGGGAAGAGACACAGGGGAGGAAAATAAGGGAAAGAAACAAAGGGCAGGGAGAGGGGGCAAAGAGACAGTGGGAGGGAGAGAGGGGGAATCAGACACATGGAAGGGGGAGGGTGTAAACAGACGCAGGGGTCAAAGAGTGGGGAGAGGCTAGCAATGGAGGCACTCAATGCGAGGACCGAAAGTTGCGGGTTGGACGATGCCTGCAATGAGCGGTGAAGCGCTCATCTCGAGGCCCGAAAAGTAGAGGAGGGGTGAGGCTCGCAATTATCGCCGAAGATGTTCATTGCGAGGCATGGGAAAGGCTTGCAATGAGCGCCGAAGACGCTCATCACGAGGCCTGCAAGTTAGAGGGGATAGAGCCTAACATTGTGGGGCAAACAGCATTGCCAGGCTTCAAATTCTATTGCCGTCATTTTTGACAGGCAAGTGGCTAGTATTAACTATAATGTGGTTTTCTCTTTACTGATTTCAATAATTTCTGATCATGATTATAATGTTAGCCCAAATTATGATACAAGAAGCTTCAAATACAATACAATCAGAATTCTTCTTCTAATAGATATCCCAGGTATAAACTTAAATTATTTTCCAAATTATCCACATACACAATATCTTATAATTTATAGATTTATAGATTCAACCCTCCTCCTCATCCTCAACCCCCTCCTCAACCTCCCACCTCAATCTCAACCCCCCTCCTCATCCTCAACCCCCTCCTCATCCTCAACCCTCTCCTCAACCTCCCTCCTCATCCTCAGCCCCCTCCTCATCCTCAACCCCCTCCTCATCCTCAACCCTCTCCTCAACCTCCCTCCTCAACCTCAACCCCCCCATCTTCAACCCCCTCCTCAACCCTTAACCTCCCTCCTCAACCTCAACCCCCCATCCTCAACCCCCCAACCCTCATCCTCCCTCCTCAACCTCCCTCCTCAACCTCCCTCTTCAACCCCCCTCCTCATCCTCAACCTCCCTCCTCATCCTCAGGACCCCTCCTCATCCTCAGCCCCCCTCCTCATCCACAGCCCCCTCCTCAACCTCAACCCCCTCCTCATCCTCAACCCCCTCCTCAACCTCTCTCCTCAACCTCAACCCCCCCTCCTCAACCTCCCTCCTCATCCTCAACCCCCCCTCATTCTAACCCCCCTCCTCATTCTAAACCCACGCCCTCATACTACCCCTCTAAATAACCCCCCCCCCCTCATTTACCTGCTCCAGCCTCCGCTCCTTCCGGGTCTTGACGTCACATGCGTCAAGACCCGGAAGGAGCGGAGGCTAGAGCAGGTAAGTGAGGGGGGGGGGGGGGCGGTATTTAGAGGTGTAGTATGAGGGGGGGTTAGAATGACGGGTGGGTTGAGGATGAGGAGGGGGGAGGGAAAGAGACACGGGGGGGTTAGAGAGACACGGGGGGGTAGAGAGACACAAGGGGGTTAGAGAGACACGGGGGGGGGGGGTAGAGAGACACGGGGTTAGAGAGAAACGAGGGGAAAGAGTGACTCGAGTATAAGCCGAGGGGGCCCTTTTTAGATTTAAAAAGAGGGCTGAAAAAGTCCGCTTATACTCAAGTATATACGGTATCAAAAAAAGCCACCAAAAAAACAAAGCATTTAGAACCTGTTCCTGAAACATCACATGACATTTCACCTGATGAATTTCAAAATGAAACTGATATATGCTTTGCAAATTGTCCTTTACTCAAGTCTTTAGCAGTAGAAAGGTAGAGGTTCATAATTGTGGGGACATGAATACTCAATGTCAGTTTTGTGAGGCTTATCATTTTAAACCGGAGAGACCCAGAGACGGCCAATTTATTAGTTGCTGTCAAAAAGGCAAGGTCAAACTTCCAGAAAGAAAAGAATTTCCAATCTATTTACAAAACATTATCACTGAACCTACTTTTCCAAACTACAAAAAATTTAAGACAAACATAAGATCCTACCATAGTGCCATATCCTTTGCATCTATGGGGGCAACATTAGCTGCTAATGTACCAGGACATGGTCGTTACTGTTTTAAAGTCCAAGGCCAAATTTACCATCGGACTTCCCATTTACATCCAGAAGAAGGAGAGCAAAGAAAATTTGCTCAACTATATGTCCTAGATACAATGGAAGCTGTTGACCAACGTATGCAGCTGCAAGAAAATAAAAAAATGCTTACCCAGTGTTTTTATAGAGCTAGATAACAAAATTGGCAGAAGTAGAAAATGGACAACTTCATGCACAAAGACATCAATGACCAATCCCAAAGGTCAATATAGTGCTTAAAAGAGATAGACATACTGATAAATGTCGTTATAACTTGTCAACATCAAATGAGGTTGCAATGGTGTTTCAAAATGATGAAGGAGAACCACCATTTCAAAGAGACATTAGAATATATCCCAGAAATGAGGAGCAACCGTTCATTAATATCAGTATCTTAAGTCCAAATTTAGATCCAATGACATATCCCATTTTTTTCCCACACGGAGAAGCAGGTTGGCAACCAAAATTAACACTTCACAGTTACCCAAATGCTAAAGCCAGAATCCGAAAAAAATTTTCTATGCTTGAATTTAAAGTAGCTCAAATTGCCATTCGAAATACATTTAATCCAATTTTATGTGGTGGAAAACTATCACAACAATGGATTATTGATTTTTATTTGCAAGTTGAGGCCAATAATTTAAATTTTTTAAAATATCAACAAGATAAACTATGTGTAGAACAATATTGTGGACTAATGGACTATGTTGCTGAGGTGGCTACAAGCAGAGACATGACAGTTGGCAAAGGCATCATTTACCATATTCCTTTCAAGGATCTCCTCGAAATATGAGAGAAAGATACAATGATGCTATGGCTATTGTCACCAAATCTGGCAAACAGGATTTATTTCTTACATTTACATGTAATCCCCAATGGCCAGAAATTACACAAAATTTACTTCTTGGCCAAAGTCCTTCTGATAGACCAGATTTAGTAGCCAGAGTTTTTAAGATTAAATTAAATGAATTAATACGTGACATCACTATAAGTCACTTATTTGGCAAATGTCTTGCATATGTATATACCATTGCATTTTAAAAAAGAGGCCTTCCACATGCACATCTGCTCATAATACTTCAAGAAAAAGATAAATTAGATACTGCTGACAAAGTGGATGCAGTCATTGTTGCTGAACTATCAGATCCAGAACTATATGGTAGACTATATGAGATTGTTACTCATCGCATGATTTATGGACCCTGTGGTGAGCTTAATCCACAATCACCATGTATGGAAAATAATAAATGTTCCAAAAATTTTCCAAAAGATTATAGAGACAAAACCTATGCCAATTGTGATGGCTATCCACTTTATAAAAGAAGAGGAGATAGTGCCATTATTCGTGGCAAAGAAGTTGACAATAGATATGAAGTACCCTACAATCACATTTACTCATGAAGTATAACGCACAAATTAATGTAGAAGCCTGCACTTCCATCAAATCCATTAAATATGTGTACAAATATATTTACAAAGGCTATGATTCAGCTACTGTAGTCGTCAAAAGTGCAGACAACCCTGAAAGCACTGAGTTAGTACATGATGAGCTTGCATCTCATGTAGATGCTCGCTATGTAAGTGCACCAGAAGCTATGTGGCGCCTTTTAAAATTTGAAATGCATGACAGATCACATGCAGTATATAGATTAGCAGTACATTTGCCACAAAGACATTTAGTGTATTTCCATGCTGGAAATGAAGGTAATGCATTGGCCCAAAGTGAACATCGTCACACTACACTAACTGCATGGTTTGAATTAAATTCGACAGATTCAGCAGCAACACAATTCTTATATATTGAAATTCCATATCACTATGTTTTTGTGAATGGATTATGGAGACCTAAAAAATGCAGAGGAAATAAAAAAATCCCAAGAATTTACACAGTCAGTTCAAGAGATCTTTAACGTTACTGTTGTAGACGAAATTCATGAAAATGTATATTATGTCCATGCTGCATTCCTTTCCTTACAATATATCATAAGATAAGGCACTAATTACCTTTATTCTTTATCCTGAGAGTCTTAAGATCGCTACTGAGCTGTATTCTGAGAGTCCTAAGATGGCTACTGAGTCATATCCTGTGAGTCCTAAGATGACATTCATATCCATGACCAAAAAAGGATATGAGCCCTGCCACCTGCCAGAGCCAATCAGAAGCTTCACATAAACTGACCATAATGACATCAACATCCGAGACCAAATATGGAAGGACCCTTCCTACCTTGTCAACCAATCAATAACTCACTCACTGTCTAACAATGAGTCGTATGATTGTTATATCTGATCAACTTATATTATATAAGTTCCTATGTTGTATTTGGGGGGGTTCGTTCGTTGGGAAGAATACAAGAAGTTTTATACCAGAACTTTTGGGTCTGTGTAAATTCTTGTCTCTGTGTGCACACATGGCCAACAGACGGATGATTTGGACAGGAACAGATATTACATAATGGGATTATTTTTATCCATCCAAAACATTTCTGCTTACGAATATTACTTTTAAATGTTCCTGGAGCACAAAGTTTTGAACACTTAAGAACTGTTAATTACATAGTATATGAATCCTTCCATTTAGCTGCAAGACATAGAAACTTACTAGCTGATGATACAGAATGGGAAAGATGTTTAGAAGA
Source organism: Discoglossus pictus (assembly GCA_027410445.1). Classification (NCBI taxonomy): domain Eukaryota; kingdom Metazoa; phylum Chordata; class Amphibia; order Anura; family Alytidae; genus Discoglossus; species Discoglossus pictus. Next base: position 182,634,539 of record CM050165.1, read on the forward strand.
AGCAGCACTATGTCAAATGCCACGGCAGATGAGAGAACAATTTGCATTTATTTGTATCTTCTCAAATGCTCCAAATGCATTAGCTTTGTGGGACACATTTAAAATTCATATGGCTGAAGACTTTATGCAACGATACAATGAACCTATTGCACACTTCAAAGCGTTAATGGAAATCCAATAAGTATTTTTAACTCATGAATTAAGTTGTGCAAGTTTTAATTTGCCTGATCCAGGTCTTATAGATGACATAAACTTTGAAGACTATGATATTCAACTACAAGTACAAAGAACAGAAGAAAGACTTCCAACTTTAAATACGTTACAATTGCAAGCATTTAATGCCATTAAAAATGCAATAGATGATGACATGGTCAAAGAGCGTTATTCCTATCTTGATGGACCTGGCGGATCAGGAAAAACTTATTTATATAATTTATTAATGAGTTTTGTACGAGCACAAGGTCAAATAGCACTGCCTTTTGCCACTACTGGAATTGCTGCACTTTTGTTAGAAGGTTGAAGAACTGTACATATTGTCTTTAAACTGCCAGTGCCTATTTTAGAAACCTCTGTGTCAGATATTCGCATGACATCATTACAAGCAAAAAAATTGAAAAAAAGTAAATTAATTATAATAGATGAGGCCACAATGATGTCATGCTTTGCTTTGTGAAGTCATTTATAATACTTTTCCATTTGGTGGAAAGGTAATGTTGTTAGGTGGCGATTTTAGACAAACATTACCTGTCGTTGTACATGGAAATCGAACTGACATTATCGAAACCTGTATAAAGTCAAGCACACTATGGAAACATTTTACCCATCTTCAACTGCAAAGAAACATGAGATCAGAAGGCCAAACTGATTTCAATGATTGGCTTATTAAAATTGGAGAAGGCAGAACAGAAAAAATACCAAATTTACCCGACGACACTGTGCAGATCCCACCTCATATGATTTGTCACCAAGATTATTATTATTATTATCTTTATTTATATTGCGCCAACATATTCCGTAGCGCTGTACAGGGGGTTAGTACATGGCAAAAAACAAACTTAACACCTTAAAGAAGATATTATATCGGCTATATTTGAAGGTAGCATAAATAACCAGGAATATTCCAAGCTTGCCAACCAAGTCATACTAACGTGTAAAAATAAGGATGCATTGGGGGGTGGAGCTTCCGTATGCTGGAGCTAGACGTGTTTAGTGTGAGCTCCTGCTTAAAGCACTAAAAGTGGGCTTATAAATTGCCCTAGTTATCATAACTAAACTGCATACCCTGGAAACAACTGGGGGAAGAGGAGGGGGGACCCATTTCCCCCGTGGGACCCTCAAAAGATACCCCTGGAGGCACAGCTGCAGAGAAACCTGCACCCGGCCAGCTCAGTAGAAGACTGCCTTCCTGCAGGGACTTACCGGGAGGTGAGAGCTTCAGAGGCCCTGCGCCTGCTACAGGCACCCTTTGCCAGAAACTGCAACACTGCAGAAGGGCCTGGTCAGAGCAACACAGGAGGCAGTGGAAGCTACAGAGACCCCAAGATCGGGTGGCGGCCATCTTGGATTTGCATGAGGCAAGGTCTGAGGTGGAGGCCCAGGCCCCTGTGGGTGCACAGGATCACCTCAGGAGCTTTACCCATTAACCCTGTGACCCTAGGCCTGGAGACCCAACTGTAAAGTGAGTACTGGTGGGGCTGGAGGAAAGAAGCAGGAAGATAGAGGGTGGCTATATCTTTACCTGCATTAGGGGGGTCAGAGAGGCCCTTGCTGTTGGAGTGTCACTCCTGCAAAAAAGAGCTCTGAGGCGGCCATTTTAGGGGCATAGGACAGGACTGTGCACACAGAAGAAGGGATACATGTCAGCCCTAACCCCATCTCCTCCACAAGTATAAAACAAGCACAACACTGTTTATAATACACCCCTCATCTAACTAGCCTGCTATCCTTAACAAACAAGTACAAACAAGGAAAACCCACACTGAACTTAGGGTACTTAAACCCTTGAGAACTGGAATTATAAAGACTCACTATTAAATTTACACACCAACAGATAAGGCTGGATTGCAGCCTTCTCACCTTTATTCTGGCAGCCCTGCGAATCAGGGCCCCATATGTGAGAAACTGGCATATGTAACACTGACTCTATGCAACTGGCAGACAGAGAATGGAGGCTCACTGACATCTAGTGGACAGAAACGATTCAACACTATTCCCCAAAGAACTCCAACTGTCAAGCAGGGGTATTAAACAAAGGTAAAAGTGGAAACATAGATCAGTAAAGAGGAAGGGTTTACTCTACAATCTACCCTGCACAGAAAAGCCCCTCAATCACTCCCTAAAGGAGGGACCCTGCCCAAGACAAAACACAGGTGGCACTCAACACAAAAAACAGAGACTGCAAACAGAACCACTATATGTAAACCTTGAAATGGCGAGAAATCCCTGACCGCCCCCTGCGTCACAAATGAGGGGTCAACTCTCTAAAAGCCATGCACGATAGACCACAAGCAACCAAAGACCATGACTAAAATGTGATTTGCATTAAACCCATTCATTTATCTGCACCACCACTTTGATCCCTCAGCAACTGCTACTGACCATCAGCCACAGACTGCCCACGCAATAGTAACTTTAATCCTTGGGCTTCAACATGGGGAAATGCAAAAAAGGCACTGCAACCAGAAGGATCACAGATCATTTTAAAACCCCAGAAACCGCCCAAGAAGCGAACTCAGAGCACTCAGACAACTCTGAGGACCAGGAGGACCTGGGTGCAACCCAAAGCAACATGGACCTCTCACCGAGATCCATAGCCCTGATAGAACGAATGTTCCAGGCATATACTGAAAAGACTGTGAATGCTATCAGAAAGGACATAAATGACCTGGGTCAGAGAACCCACCTTCTGGAAGAAATGGTAGACCAGATTGCTGAAGCCCAGGAGAGGGACAGAGCGCTACACTCACAGACCTACTCCAGAGTGGAAACCCTCGAAGATAAATTTGAGGACCTAGAAAACAGGTTGCGCCGCCATAATTTAAGACTGAGAGGGATTCCGAAGGCAATACAAGACCTGAAGCCTTACCTGAAAGACACCATCAAGGGCATTATTCCGGAAATACCAGAGTCAGTATGGGAGATAGAGAGGGCCCACAGAGCTCTAGGGGCACCCAGAAACCCAGACGTACCGAAAGATGTGATCATTAGATTCCTGAGACAACAAGCCAGGGACCTGATCCTGGCGGCAGCCAGAAAAAAGCAAAACATCAGGGGCCCAGACAATGCAACAATACTGCTGTTCGGAGATCTTTCTCCGATCACACTGACCAGGCGCAGGGAAATGAAGCCAGCCCTAGAGATTCTGAACACACATAAAATCCCATATAGATGGGGATTTCCATTTGTGGTATCTTTTCAACATAAGGGCAAGATGTACTCAGCCCGCTCCCTGGAGGAATGCCGCTCTCACCTCACTACTATCGGACTTGCACCTAATCCACCGAACAACGCAGAGAGGGATCACAGACGAAACAATACTACTGCGCCCACCAAACAGTGGACTAAAGTACAGAATAAAGGCAATCGGAGCTCTTCCCCAAATTCGCGGGAAACGCCTACGAGCCACAAGTCCACTACTATAACTGGGCAGATACCTGAAGGCGCCCTTAGAGCTACCTGAAGTACCATACCAATCGGACTAATTTACAAAGGGTTTAATCATTCATGATTTGTTGTTGAATTTAAGGCTAATTTGTATCAGATTTATCTTTTGTCATTTTAATCACAGTTCAAAAGTCATTGCTGGTTGTTACTGTTCCTTACAAATGTCTTAGCCTGAGAATATAGCTACAAAACTTCCCATAACTAGACTTGAAAGGAAGACAACACTGACACTCACCAAACTTAAACACTAAGGTAAGAGTCGATGAGAAGCCTTTTTTTTTTTTTTTTTTTAACAAGAGACGAAGTAAACAGGGAAAGATGGCTACCCACTTGAAAATTAGAGACCTATTACCCCCCTACAGAGGACATAACATAAAGGCAGGCCTCACAAGAGCTCTTTTTACTACCATACTGAAGCCCCCATTGATGAACTAGCAGGGAACCACCCAAACCAAAAGAAGACGACACTAGGGGAAATAGAGGCCCACTGAAAACCTAAAATTTGAGGCACGTTACCACTTGAATCAGAAACGTAGGGTGACATAAACAAAAAAAGAACCTTCCAAAACCTTATCATAATCCAAGAGACAATCTGAGTGTAGAAGGCCAACTAGCTTTTATAGATAAGACCATGACACTTTCCCTTCATCTCTTCCCAGACTATTAGACTCTATAGTTAGATCTAAATGAGTTGCCCCTCAGTGGCTACAAGGAACTACTTTTATGTAATGGGTTCCTTATATATACCCCTCCAACAGGGGATTATAGGACGATTGCCTCCCATAGTCCTACCCCCGACAGATGCCAGAATTTTTGACTGGCGTAGGAGTAAGTGTATATGTATTACGGTTAATGTTGTTTATGAACTTTCCTTTTTCCCTTCCCCTCCCACCCCAGCACGCTCTATCCGGCATGAGAAGACATTGGCCCGCAACGGGGCCTGGAGGCTCCTTCTGGTGCTCCCTGGCTCTCTGGTCCCTCCTGCACAATCCGGGACATGGGGTGAGTTGACAGGCTCTCAACAACACATACTCAGACTTACCCGATGGCCAGTGTAGAATACGCTTTTACCACACACAATGTAAAAGGGTTCAATTCACAGTACAAAAGGAGAAAAGCTTTCCTTTATTACAAGCATATAAAGCCTTCTGTCCTGTTCTTGCAGGAAACACATTTTGCCCAACACAAAATACCCTCATTCTTGGATAAAGAATACCCAAACTATTACTCAGCTACGCAACCCACCAGAAAAGCGGGGACATCAATACTAATACACCGCAATTTTCCATTTCAGATCACCTCTAAAATAATTGACAAAGAGGGACACTACATTATTCTATCCGGCACAATTCTAGGTTCAGAGCTGACGCTAGTATCCATTTATGCCCCGACGACATCTCCACACAAAACTCTTTTAAAAATCCTGAGAGTACTTGAATCTAACGCCCATGAAAAACTGATAATAGGGGGAGACCTCAATCTGACATTAGATTCTCTCTTAGATCGATCTAGGGGCCTAGACTGGGGTCGGTACACAAATAAAATGCAACAAATTAAGAGATTATTAAACGCTATAGGCTTAGTGGACGCCTGGAGAGGGCATCACCCAACCAGACGGGAATATACTTACTACTCGCATGTACATGGATCTTATTCCCGAATCGATACAATACTAGTAAGCGCGCCAATTTTTGATATGACTAGATCAGCCGAAATTAATGTATGCCCATGGTCGGATCATTCGGCGGTGACCCTGACAATAGACTTTGGCGAGACCCAGAAAAGCCCTTTTATCTGGAGGCTAAATGAAATTTTACTACACAACCCCACATTCAATAGCCAAGTAGAGAAAGACCTACGACTATACTTTGACATCAATGACACTACAGACGTAGGGATGGGCTGGATCTGGACTGCCCATAAGGCGTATATACGTGGCACCTATATTAAGCTTGCTTCGGCCTTTAAGAAGCAATGCCTGCAGAGGGAAACAGAGATCAGAAAAGAACTCCAAAGACTTGAGAGACATAACCAGACTAACCCCTCTCCTCAAACAAGACATCAAATAGATAGATGTAGACTGGAATTCGACAATGCTCTCTCAATGCGGACAGACAAAGCACTGAGGCGCACCACCCCCCTTTACTATACGAAGGCGAACAAACCTAGCTCCCTTCTAGCTAGGAGACTGAACCCTAGACCCCTTCAGCAAAAAGTTTTAAAGCTTAACACCGCAAATGGGTATCCCTCAGTAAGCCAAACAGAAATTAAACAGACCTTTGCGGCTTTCTATCAAAAAATCTATGCTGCAACTATCTTACAAGGCCCAGATGCGACCCAATCCTATCTGACATCTTTAGATCTACCCAAGGCCACGGAACAGGACATAAGCATGCTTAACTCTGACATATCAATAGAGGAGGTACTCAGAGCTATTGAAAATCTCAAATTAGGTAAAGCCCCGGGCCCAGATGGGTTCCCAAACTCCTACTATAAAACATATGCGGGGCTTCTAGCCCCCTATCTATGCAGGCTTTTCAACTCCATTCTGAATGGAGAAGCCATGCCACCTGAACTCAATAGGGCTGACTTGGTGGTGTTCCCTAAGGAGGGCAGGAACCCCCTGGAGGCCAAAAACTACCGCCCAATATCCCTCCTAAACGGCGATGTTAAGATGCTTGCAAAGATAATGGCGGACAGGATCTCCAAGTTCCTACCGGAACTAGTACATAAAGACCAGACGGGCTTTATCCCGTTCAGACAAGCAGCAGACAATCTTAGACGAACTTTAAATGTACTACATCTGGCGCAAAGGGATGGTATCCCGCTTTGTGTCTTGGCCCTTGACATTGAAAAGGCCTTTGACACGGTAGAGTGGCCCTACTTACACGCGACACTGGCCAAATTTGGCTTCAAAGGACGCTTCATAAATCTGCTACGCTCTTATTATCATCTGCCCCAGGCGGCTCTAAAACTACCAGGGCCAAACAGGGAGACTATAGACATACGGAGAGGAACAAGACAGGGGTGCCCCCTGTCTCCATTACTCTTTGCGCTGGCCATGGAACCTTTGGCCCAAAAAATCAGATGCACCGCAAACATAAGGGGCCTGAGAATCGGCCTCCAAGACCTCAAATGCTCCCTGTTTGCGGATGACCTCCTATGCACGCTGACATACCCCAAGAGCTCGATCCCGGCCTTGCTGACGGTATTACGTGACTTTGGGGAGATATCGGGGCTAAAAATTAACCTGGAGAAAACCGAGGCCTTAGATGTAGGAATACCATTGACAGATCTTACAGAATTGCAAAGGACTTATAACTTTTCCTGGCCAAAAACATCAATCAAATATCTAGGGGTTCATATTACAAGGAGGGTAGCGGGAATATACAAAGCAAACTACCCCCCATTGCTTCAGAAATTAACAAAGAATATACAAAGCTGGTCAAAGCTAAACATATCATGGACGGGCCGCATCACGGCCACCAAGATGAATATTCTGCCCAAAATATTGTACCTTTTCAGGACCCTTCCCCTACCGCTAGATCTCAAAGATCTAGACAGATTGCAGAATATAATACTTAAATTTATTTGGAGCAATAAAGCCCCACGGATTGCTAGGCAGATGATGTATAAGCACAAAAACCAAGGGGGATTATCCTGCCCAAACCTCAGGCTTTACTACAAAGCAGCCCAGTTGGCCTTCCTGCCACTAACCCACACAAAGACACATCAACCCATATGGGTCTTTATGGAGAACTGGGAACTTAGACCCCACTCCTGGGACACGCTGATCTGGGACCCGGGGATTCATAAAATCAAAAACAAAAAGTACCTCACCAACCCGATGATCAAACTCACGGCATCGGTGTGGACCTAGGCTTGTACCAAACACCAACTAGCGCCACCAATCACCCCTATGACTTCTATAAAATCTTTCCCAGACTTTGAGACGACCTTGAGCTCAATATCAAAAAGGTGGTGGCTCTCTAGTGACCTTAACAGAATAGGGGCGTGGTATCATGACGATAGAGTGGTAAATCACAAACAACTGGTAACTAACTTTAACATACCAACAGGGGAACTATGGAATTATAGGAAAATCAGACATTGGTTAGAATCCCTGACAAAAGACTGGGGCCCACCAAAACAGTGCTGGCTATCAACAATTTGTAAGAATATTCCCAACTCTAGAGGCACCCTGGGTCTCTTGTATTCCAGCTTTAACAATACCAAACCTAAACAGAAACCCGCCTGTATGGCACACTGGGAACAAGACCTAGGCAGGGAACTGACTATAGAAACTTGGCATAGGATTAGCCGAAATCTGACCAAGGGCTCACTTACCCATAGCCTACTAGAGGTCTCAATCAAAGTCCTCCACAGAACCTATCTCACCCCATCCAGAATGCACCAAATTAACCCGACGATAAATAGACTTTGCTTTAGGGGCTGCCAAGCTACAGGAGATTTTAGCCACATTTGGTGGCACTGCACAAAGGCACAAGCTCTCTGGGGGAATGTGTTCCAACTATTTTCACAACTAATACATAGCCCACTAACACCCACAATAGAGGTTTGCCTGTTAGGAGGGAAGGCAGAGAACATATCCCCCAAGTGTAATGCACTCTTACAGTATTTTACTTTAGCCACTAAGCATACTATTGCCAGACACTGGAGAACCCCTACACTAAATCTAAATGATGTCATTACCAGGATAAACTTTATAATGATTAATGAAAAATTAACACATTACATGCAACACAGCTATCCTAGCTTTCTGGATGTCTGGTCTCCCTGGCTGGACTCCCCACATAGTGCCACAGTTTAGCTCAGACCCCAGCCTCGGGGTGGGGATGGGCCGGAGGGCCGCGGGGGCGACGGATGGGGCCCCAGAGCCTACTTGCGACCAGTGTTACTCGAGACGGTGAGTGTGCTATTTCCCCACCTACCCTTTCTCCCCCCCTCCTCTCTCCCCAGTTAATAATTGATTGTATTTTTGTTTTAACTTGTGTAAAGAATAAAATGTTAGAAGACAATATAAAAGGAAAAAAAAAAATTTGGAGAACACCAAAAGATATATAGGTGATGTTAAGAAATGTGGTACAATTCCAAGCACAAAAATTATAAAGGAATTCCTATATGTACTAGATAAATATGATGCAATAAGTATGGCTACTATGAACATTGCATATATTTGCTCACCAATGGTTGAAATGTATTAATCCACTTCTGTTCTGACGCAAACTCCATTTAATAAAAAGATGTTTGAAAAAAAAAAAAAAATAAGGATGCATTAATCCTCAATAATGAAATCTTAAAAAAAAATTAATGCACCACAAAGAAATTATCACAGTGCTGATTCTGTTCTTGGTTATGACAATGAAAGTCAGGCAAACTTTTCCACTGAATTCATAAACTCACTAACTCCTTCTGGAATGCCACCACATATTTTACAGCTAAAGAAAGGTGCAATTGTCATGTTACTGCGAAATATGAACCCCAAAAAAGGCCTATGCAATGGGACAAGATTAATTGTTCAACAATTAAAGGACCATTTCATAGATGCTGAAATTTTAACTGGGACCCATAAAGGAGAGAGAGTTTTCATACCAAGAATAGATTTAGCACCAAGTGAAAGTAGTCTCCCTTTTATACTTCAAAGAAGACAATTTCCCATCATTATGGCATTTGCCATGACCATTAATAAATCACAAGAACAAACGTTCAAATCTGTGGGTATTTTCTTAGAACAACCAGTATTTGCACATGGCCAATTGTACGTTGCGTTACCACGGTGCAAAAATCCACAGGCTATTAAAGTTTACATTGAAAAGAATGAAAGTCAAGGTGATTTATTTGAAGATGGACGTATTTTGACTCAAAACATTGTCTACTATGAAGTACTTTAACTTTTCATTAAAGAAACAAAAGCCATGAAAAACAAATTTAAAAGCAAATGCAAAAATATAAAAAAACACAATATAACCACCAAATTTTAAAAACAAATACACATAAATGTCCGTTCCCTTGAAAAGGTCATTATTATGCAACATAAATTACATTAACAAAAACAATATTTTACTGTTAAACTACATTACATTGTCAAACACATACAGAACAGTGCTTACACAGCGTGCAACAAGTTTAAGTTCTTGCGTTCTCTTTTTAGAGAACCACTTTTCCAGAGACCAAACTATATGTGCGATTTAAAACAATTACTACAGCAACAAACAAAGGTCAACCATTGAAAAATACAAATCAATAAACAATTCAGTCATAATTAATGGAAGTACTGTTTATATATGATTAGCCTCACAAAACACTTGCCTTGCATTATTTTCACACATTATGTTAAAATGTGAATTAACTATGTCACTATTTCTAATGTTACAAGTTTGACATTTTTTTCTTCAAGTTCCTTACTTAGACAGATAAGAAAGTTCAAGTTTAAAAAAATATATACTTTCAAGTTCCTTACTTAGACATATTACAAAGTTCATGTTAAGAGGTCAACCACGTTTTAAATCACAGCAACAAACAAAGGTCAACCATTGAAAAATACAAACCAATAAACAATTCAGTCATAATTAATGGAAGTACTGTTTATGGATGATTAGCCTTTACAAAACACTTGCCTTGCATTTTTTTCACAAATTATGTTAAAATGTTAATTAATTATGTTACTGTTTCTAATGTTACAAGTTTGACATTTTTTTTTCAAGTTCCTTAATTAGACAGATAAGAAAGTTCAAGTTTCAAAAAATATACTTTTAAGTTCCTTACTTAGACATATTACAAAGTTCATGTTAAAAGCTCAACCACGTTTTAAGTCACAATGTAAATGTTGTCTTTTATGTTAAACATTAATCCAGGGAGTAATCTGATCGCCAGTGATTGGGATCAGGAAGGAATTTTTTTTTTTCCCTCTCTGATACAATTGGCTACGTTTCAAGGAGGGTTTTTACTGTTTGCCTTCCTCTGGATTCAATGTATATTTAAGTTAACAATTCTTGAGATAGAACGTGCATGTTAAAAAAACATTACCTCAAGTTTACAATACTGATTCATTTCAAGTTCAACTGTTCTTACATTGAAATGTTAATACTTTTAATACAAAATGCATTAACAGTTAATGTTCAACAAAAGAACATTTTACAAAAATAAACATGTTTAATATCACAATAGTACTTATTTCATCATAACTAAAACCTTACAAGTGTCAAATACGTATATTAATAACTAAACAACTTTCCAAACATACACATCTCATTGCCGTCATATTTTGACGGGCAAGTCGCTAGTATATATATAATCAGTTAGTTCTATTGGCATGATAACCCACTCTGAGAGCAATCTCTTTTAGCTCACTTGTGCCCTTCACAGGGAGAAATATCCTGTAGTATATCAGTCTGGGTTTTTTATTTTGTGTAATTAGGTGGGTTTTTATTTTCTGTAATTCTAGTTTATTTTTTTCTTGGGTTTTTTATTTTGTGTATTTAGGTGGGTTTTTATTTTCTGTAATTCTAGTTTATTTTTTATTTTTTGGTAATTAATGGCGTAATAGGGATTTTATTAGGGTGTTAGGTGGGTAGTGTAGAAGTTAACACGGTAGAGGGGATAAACAGGGTAGCAGGTGGCTGATGGGCTAGAGGGGGGGTTAATAGTGTAGTATTTAGACTTTGTGTGATGAGGGTCCTGGAGACCCCTTATGGCACTTGTAATGTTATTCTAGGTGTTAATTGTGTCCTATTGGGGTCTATATAGACAGCAGTATGTCTTTCCCATGAAAGCTTTGACCCATAATTTATATATATATATATCACTAATAAAGTTGTTGTGTGTGAAATGCTCGCAAAGTTGCGAGTAGTGCATGCTCACTGCGATCCTTGCATTGCGCAGCAAACCCACGTATTGCGAGCCTGAAAAAACGCGGTGAAGGGAGAGGGAGGGAGGAGAGGGAGGGAGAAAGAAGGAGAGGGAGGGAGAGAGAAGGAGGGAAGGAGAGAGAAGGAAGGAGGGTGGAGAGAGAGGGACGGAGGGAGAGAGAAGGAGGGAGAGAGAGAAGGAAGGAGGGTGAGAAGGGGGAGAGAGAGAGAGAGACAAAGGGAGAGAGAGAGAGAGAGAGAGAGAAGAAGGGAGAGAGAAGGAGAGAGAGAAGAAAGGGATGGAGAGAGAGGAAGGGAGAGAGAGAAGGAGGGAGGGAAAGAGAGAGATAGAAGAAGGGCAGAAGAGATAGAAGGAGGGAGGAAGTGAGAGAGAAGGAAGGAGAGATGTGGCACAGAGAGAGAGTGAGAAGGAGAGGGAGAGAGAGGGACGGAGGGAGAGAGAAGAAGGAAGGAGGGCGAGAAGGGGGGTAGAGAGAGAGGAAGGGAGAAAAAGAGAGGAAGGTAGATAGAAGGAGAGAGAAGGAAGGATTGAGAGAGAGAGGAAGGGAGAGAAAGAGGAAGGGAGAGAGAGGAGGAGGGAGGGACAGAGAGAGAGAAGAAGGGATGAAGAGAAAGAAGGAGGGACGAAGTGAGAGAGAAGGTGAGAGAGAGGGCGCACAGAGAGAAAGGGAGTGAGCCCAGAGAGAGGGAGAGGGCACAGAGAGAGAGAGAGAGAGTGAGCAAACTACAAAATACATTATTTTTTAAGACAAAATTATACCGTAATTTATGACAGGCAAACAATATATATATATATATATCTATATATATATATATATATATATATATATATATATATATATATATATATACTGTATATACAGTGGTATTTTGGTTCAAGTCCCTAATCCGGAACGTATGGCAAGATGCACAAACAGGATGCGAGCAAAACAAGCATTTACCATAGGAATCCATGTAAATTTATATTATCCGTTCCAGACCCCAACTAACTGTAAAGAGATCAAATAGCAGGGGCCATCATTCAATTGCAATTTGGCCAATTGAATAGGGGTCTAAATAAGCACATAACATATTTTTTTAAAGAAGTTTTTACTTAGTAAACATCTATCTAAAAGCAAGGTTTTCCCTAACTAAAAACTTCTTTAAAAAAAATATGTTATGTGCTTATTTAGAGCACTATTCAATTGGCCAAATCGCAATTGAATGAGGGCCAGGGAATTTAACTTCATTTTAACTGTACAGTACTGAGAGGACTCATAAGAGACCAATGGGATGGTGACAATTTAGTGGAGGATAAGGAGGAGATCAGTGCAGGGAAAGGGAGTACTCTTCTATTACAACATCAGAAACTTGCACTGGGGATATTGGTCCTTTCTGTCTCTTAACACCACTGCACCCAGATGGAGACTCAGCTGGAAACTGTAATATAGGCCGTTTGATTATTTGACATTGCCTGATTATTATCCAGAATGCAGCTTGTCATAGTGTTCAACAACATTTTGTAATTTAGCCCATTTAGCACACATTTCTTTCATGAGAAATTTCCTTAGCCACTATCGGTTGCAGCTCGCTCTGAAGTTCCAGCACAGGCTCAATTTTTGGCTCTTACAGGCACAGGCTCGATTAGGGCTCTCATAGTCACACTTCCTGCACTTGCGCACTTCCTGCACTTCTGCAACTTTATTGTACTTCCCCATCACGGACAGGTCTCAATGCAAACAATTTTAGCAACTTAAACCAAATTGGACTTAGATAAAGCGGACTCAAACAGAGGTACCACTATATATATATATATATATATATATATATTGATATATATATCATTTATACAGTTGTGGATTTACAGAGCTGTCCGGAACGCTTACGATGCTGGTTAAGCACTTGCAGCCCATAGGGCTGTCAGCGAGACGAGCAGTTGAAGCACACAAGACTTAGGCTGCAATGAGGGCCGAAGGCGCACATTGCATTGCGAGCCTCGCAAAGCGAGGCGAGCAGTTGAAGCACACAGCACTTTCGACCAGTAGGACTTGGAACAAAAACCCGCACATACACTGTGCGCCTCGCAAAAATCTGACTTTAACGGACGAACCATGGAACTGAAAAACAACAAATATGCCTCAAAGTCACTTACACACTCACACACAGCACGGGGGGTGGGGGGGGGGGGGGGGGGGGGGGTTTAGCCAGGAAGCCTGTGAGCAAGGTTGCAAGTTAGTTTGAGCCATATTTGTCTTTTTTTCACAATCGAAAATCGCCTAAGCGAGGTAAAAAATGGTTGTTGAAAAAACACAACACAACGAAAACGAGGCAGAAAGACGGAAAACTAGCCTGATGGATGTAAAATCGAGCCCTAAGCAGTAACACAACGAAGGCTAGTAAAACTTTATCCAAGCCACTAACATTTAACACAAGGTAGAAACACTTAACCCAGTAGCAACCCAGTAGTACTTAAAACAAGGTACTAACACAACCAAACACACTAACATGCATTGTGTGGCAAACAGCATTGCCAGCCTTACAATTTCAATCATGTCCTTTTTGATGGGCAATTTCCCAGTATATATATATATATATATATATATATATATATATATATATATATATATATAATGAACAGCACAACAAAGAAAATGGCACCAAACCTTGCTGCAAATTATGTCACCACATCTGCAAAGAGGACACAGCCACACATAACAACAAGAGCTTTAGCATCAGAGGCTCATATTCATGCACATCATCCAATATAATGTACATAATACAATGTACTGTATGTGAAAGGAGATGTTACATTGGGGAAAACAGTCGGAAACTACATTTAATGATGAAGCTGCACAGACTCTCCATCAAAAATCACAATGAAGATAGGAACCATTTTTTGCAAAATAACCACTCCATTCAAAATCTGAAAATCTAAATACTCAGAGGTCATTTTAAAAACACACAAGAAAGAAAGATCTTTAAATCAAAATGATTACACTCTTTAATACGAAAAACAGAGGCCTTAATGTGAATATGGAATTTTTGTTGCATTATTTAAATTTCTTATAATTTTACATTACTGATATGTTTTTATTTCTCTCTGGTTTATTTTTGGTCTGTTCTTCAGTCTCCTTACAGTTTTATAGTACCTCTACCTCTTAAGATGTGCAAATATTTACAACACTGTTAATTTACTCTGACCTACACTTACCCAGACTTGTGCACAGCTGACTGAACAGAACATATTTTTTTTTTTTAAAGTCTTCTATCCGTGTTGCCCTGACTTGACAAAGAGAGGTACACTCTCGATAGCTAGTTATAATATTTATGATTATGTTTGTCCAATAAAAAAGGTATTACTATATGCTGCAATACTCTGATAATTCATCTGGATTACTGGACACTCATGGCTACCTCACTCACTCACGGCTACCTCACTCACTCTTCATACACATTTTTTTTACTATATTGGGGGGTAGGAGCATTGATGAATTAAACAAAGAAATAAAAAAAAGTTTTTGAGGTGCACTGCAGCACTGGGGCCCTTCAATGCAGGGCCCTGGTGCATTGCACTGGGTGCACCAGTGGCAGATCCGCCCATGCTTCCTCTCCTGTGAGTGGAGTTGAATTACCCCCCCCTCCCAGACATTTTTGGGGGCTCCTATGCCCATGATACTCACCCATTATTAGATTACATGACTTACTAATGTACTAATTTACTATCAGCCACAGTGACTCATGCATAGCTAAAGTCAGCCAAAACACACACATTGCCAGCCAATGAGCCAACAGATTGATTATTTTAAATGTAATATTAATTAGCCTCTTATGAATGATAACCTTTGCTGTATTTTTCTTTTTTCTAGTGCACACTATTACGGGCTATGTTGTTGATATTGCCTCTGACATGCATATTCCTTTATCTATATCTCCATTTTCATCCCTTTTTCCTTCCCTATGGAGCAGATTTGTTAGTAAATTTAAGGGTTTCTCTTCCCTTTTCCATGTTTTAGCGTGCCCCTCAGCTTCTAGGGCGTCTTTGACCGCTAACCACAAGCTCTCATACAGAGCTGCACATGGGAGGCAAGCCCAAACCTCCTTCTCGTTTAGCTGCAACAATGCAGATTCAGGACTCTGTTCCCGCTTACACCCCACAGGAGCTCAGTGGCTCCCCCTTTACTGTTTAAGAGCAGCAGCAGAAGTGATAGGTATCGTTTATTACCGAGTAATGTCTTGCACATTCTTAAATATGCAAAGCTTGTAAATTTATTAAATGAGGGCAGAGTTTAAAAAGACTGTCAAGTTACAGGTAGATGGTAACAATAATAATAATCACATATATAGTTGTGAGCGTACGGGCCGTTGCTCACGCTTGCGAGCTCGCGTAGCGAGCCCGCAAGAACTGCGTCCCTCGCAAAGCGAGGGACTCAGTTCCCCGCAAATGCGGGTCCTCGCAAAGCGAGGGCCCGCATTTGCGGTGGTGGGAGCATCCCAACGTCCCTGCAAATGCGGATCCTCGCGAAGCGAGGGTCCGCATTTGTGGAGGTGGAGGCTCAACGTCGGCTGTGTTAACACACACATACACACACACAACTTTTTAACAAAATAAACCCAACCTCCCAGCCAACAAAAACCCAACAACATCCCCGCAAATGCGGATCCTCGCGAAGCGAGAGTCCGCATTTGAGGTCTGTGGGAGCATCCCAACGTCGGCTGTGTTAACACACCCATAAACATACACGACTTTAAAAAAAACAAAAACTCAAAGTCGCCTCACACCCGCTTACACCCAGACACAGACAAGCAAGACTTAACAAAAAAACAGCAAAAAAGGCCCTTCACACGCTCTTAACACACATACGCACGACTTAGAAACAAATACACTGTGTCGTACACGGAAAAGCTAACTGCGTATATCACAAAAAAACGGCAGCATCGCGACAAAATACGGCCGCATCGGAAACAAATACGGCCGCAAAAGACCCATTCCAAACGCTGCGCATCAAAACATCACAAACACAAGAAATAAACACAACGAACACATAAAAAGCTTACTTACAGCAAGGGGGGGCATCCGGCACCTCCAAAAGTTCATTTACACGTCCATTTAAGTTAAAAAAAATGAGTTTAAACGGCCGAAAATCGGCTAAGCGAGAGAAAAAATGGCCGCCAAACAAAACGAAAACGAGGCTTCAGACGTAACTACACTGCAGTAACTCGGAAGAATGAAACACATACTATGCAGAACGTACCACAGTCACAGTTAAACACCATTTTGAACACTACTACGCACAAAATGGCGGATGGAACGCAAATAGTGCATGCGTATTGCGTTATAACGTTCTGAGGCACTTGAAAGTTTAAAAAAATACTGCCTACTTTCCAGAAATTTCTACAAGGTTATAAATACTGCCTACTTTCCAGAAATTTCTACATTTCTACTAAAGTGATGAACAGAGTGACTTCAGAGTTAACTGCTGCTCTTACTTCAGAAGAGAATTGTTTCCTAATTTACTACTTTACATTGTGCAAATTACAACTGAGAGGTAAGCTATTATGTACTACATTTTATTATAAAGACACCACAAAAAAAAAAAAATTAACTATGAAAATGTGATTTATGTAGTGACATGTCACACGCACATTTATGTCCATCATGTATAGTCACATGTCACACACACATTTATGTAGGTAGGCCCACAAAAAAAATAAGGTTCATTTAACAAAAAAAAAAAATTCAATAATTCAATATCAAAAAGGGGTTTATGTATAGTGACATGTGACACGCACATATATGTGTATCATGTATAGTGACATGTGACACGCACATTTATGTGTATTGCCCCTGCAACAAAATGATCTTAAAACAAACTAATTAAACAACTACATTTAAATGACATTAGAAAAAAAAGAAATTGTAATATTAAAATATGAGTCATGTATACTGATATGTGACACGCACATATATGTGTATCATCTATAGTCACATGTCACACACACATTTATGTGTGTTGGCAAAAACACAAAATAAGGTTCATTTGACAATTAAAATATGATTCATGTATAGTGATATGTCACACTCACAGAAAAAAATTACATTGAACTCTGAAAATGTGCTTCATGTATGTGACATATGTGTGTAGCCCCCCCAAAAAAATAATGTTAATTGAAAATAATTACAGAAGTATATTTAAATGACATTAATTTAGTGCAATTCAATATATTACCTAAAACTCAATCTTTCTACTTCTTTTAATATTCAAACAGACTCTGCATCAACAGCGTCACTCAACAATTTGCACCGTGCATTGTGAAGCACAATCCCTTTTAAAGAACACCAACAAAGAAGAATAGGTAAGATAGAAAAATACGTTACATGCTGAAAAGGCCATGCTTTGCTAAATCAAAAATAAGAAATATACAATTAACCATTTCACTTTCTTTTTCAAACAGACACTACATGAAGACCGGCGGATTAAGATTGGCAGGAGGGGACCCTCTGTCATTCTACACTTCAATCAAGGTAAAGTATTAAGTATAAAAAAAGAAACGAACTATGAGCCTCATTCAATTGCGAGTTGGCCAATTGAATAGGGCTCTATATAAGCACATAACATATTTTTTATACAGAACTTTTTAGTTACTGAACTTCTATCCAAAATCAAGGTCTTCACTAACTAAAAACTTCGGTCAAAAAATATGTTATGTGCTTATATAGAGCCCTCTTCAATTGTCAAAATTGCAATTGAATGAGGACCTATATATCTTTAATGGCCGAGGGCCTCATTTAAATGTGATTTGCCCATTTCAATAGGGCTCTATATAAGCACAGAGCATATTTTTTTACTGAACTTTTTAGTTAGTGAAGACCTTGCTTTTGGATACAAGTTCACTAACTAAAAACTTCTGTAAAAAAAGATGCTCTGTGGTCATATTGAGCCCTATTTGATTGCCCAAAACGCAATTGAATGAGGCCCCGACAATATAACAAATGCAGCAACCAAAGGCCCTCATTCAATTGCTATTTTGGCCAATTGAATATGGCTCTAAATAAGCACATAGCATATTTTTTTTAAAGAAGTTTTTAGTTAGTGAAAACCTTGCTTTTAGATAGAAGTTTACTAACTAAAAACTTCTTTAAAAAATATGTTATGTGCTTATTTAGAGCCCTATTCAATTGGCCAAATTGCAATTGAATGAGGGCCCTAAAGCCTCATTCAATTCCGAGTTGCCCAATTGAATAGGGGCCTCATTCTATTATCGGCCGTAAATCGGCCGTAAGGCTGCGATTCCTTGCAGGGGTTCTGTTAACTCGCGATTCTATTATACGGCCCCGCAAGGATCTCCTCTTACGGCCGGCCGCATATCTTGGAACCGGCTGTAAGCTAAGAAATATAAAAACGCAAAAATAAATTCAAGCCTGCACTGTACAGCTCTGTAAATGCTAGGGATCATATTGGGGGACACGAGGATTAAAAATAACCCACTCTCAAGCTTGCACATCAGCCCAAACCCGAGTTCAAATTAACTGTTTATTTTCCGGCTGCGGCGTGGGCATGTCTGAGGTGCTCCAAGCACTCTGGACTTTTTACATGGATATTTTACGGATATTAAAAATAAAATATTTTACGGATTGGAGTATAGGATAATTATGTGCTATTTTTTCTAACACCTAAAATCCCTTTATAGTCTTCTCAAAGTGCAGGATGGCTTTATTTGAGCTATTTTATGTGCTTAATTGGTGCTAGCAGGACCTCTTTCCTGCAAGTAAGCAGCGGCTCGCTTTTAGCCTTGCAGAGAGGTTTCCAGGAGCAATTGAATTGCAAATAGGAATTTCTTACGGCCGAAACTCTTGCGGCCGTTTTAGATCAAAGGCTTTCCTCTGGCGAGAGATAGCAAGGCGCCGGCCGCAAGCCTGCCGGAATCCCCAGCCGTAAGGGAATAGAATAGCCGGAAAGCTTGCGGCCGGTCCTTGCGGCCCCGCAACGGCTGCGGCCGATAATAGAATGAGGCCCTAGGGCTCTATATAAGCACATACAAAAAAATTTAAACAAACTTTTTAGTTACTGAGGGCCTCATTCAATTGCAATTTGCCCAATTGAATTGGACCCTAAATAAGCACATAACATATATTTTTTAACAAATGTTGTAGTTAGTGAAAACCTTTATTTTGGATAGATGCCTGCTAGCAAAAAACTTCTTTAAAAAATATATGTAATGTGGTTATTTAGGGCTCTATTCAATTGTGCAAATTGCAATTGAATGATGACCTGAACCAAGGTTTTCACTAACTAAAAACTTCTGTCAAAAAAATATGTTATGTGCTTATATAGAGCCCTATTCAATTGACAAACTTCTAATTGAATGAGGACCCTATTGAATTGGCCAAACTGCAATTGAATGAGGGCCAAAGTATGCAACATATGGTACACACAAAGTGGTACACACAAAAGAGGATTGTAACAAACTCACACAAACACATAGCAAACTAAATTAACTTTCTTATTCAATGTTTAACAACCTATAAGCATTAGAAAAAAGCCTAAATAAGCATAACAAAAGTGGTGCGCACCAAAGAGGATTGTAGGAAAACTCACACAAACACATAGCAAAGTAAATTAATATTCTCATTTAATGTTTAACAACCTATAAGCCTTAGAAAAAAGCCTATAGAAGCATACCAAAAGTTGTGCGCACCAAATAGGATTGTACAAAAACTCACACAAACACATAGCAAAGTAAATTAATATTCTTATTTCATGTTTAACAACCTATAAGCCTTAGAAAGAAGCCTAAATAAGCATACCAAAAGTGGTGCGCACCAAACAGGATTGTAGAAAAACTCTCACAAACACATAGCAAACTAAATTGATATTCTTATTTCATGTTTAACTACCTATAAGCCTTAGAAAGAAGCCTAAATAAGCATAGCAAAAGTGGTGCGCACCAAACAGGATTGTCGAAAAACTCACACAAACACATAGCAAACTAAATGAATATTCTTCTTTAATATTTAAGAATCTTTAACAACCTATAAGCCTTACAAAGAAGCCTAAAAAAGTATACCAAAAGTGCTGAACAGAAAATAGGATAATGCTAAAACCAGTGCAATCATATACAAAATAATTCACTAAAAAATAATTACAGTATAAAAAAATTATCTATGCAATATAAAAATAAATTTTAAGTATTTTGAAAAGGTTGCACAAACAAATAAATAGCAGAAAAATTCACCATAACACATACAATACACAGAAATAATGTCATTTTTTAGTTAATACAAATACATTCAAATCAAATAACATTTTCATTTTTATTTTACAACAGATACTGCGTGAAGACCATCGGACCAGGAGTTTCAACTGAGGACCAGACCAGCGGGCGAGGACTTTCAACAGAGGACTACACCATCGGACGAGGACTTTCAACACAGGACTACACCATCAGACGAGGACTTTCAACACAGGACCAGACCATCGGACGAGGACTTTCAACAGAGGACTACACCATCGGACGAGGACTTTCAACAGAGGACCAGACGATTGGACGAGGACTTTCAACACAGGACCAGACCATCGGACGAAGGCTTTCAACACAGGACCAACAAAGATTCTGCTTGAAATCAAACTTCAACCAAGGTACAGTTTAACAAGTAAAAAAAGAGATAAATAAATAAATATCTTAGCTTTGTATCAATGTCAACAGAAAATTAAATTAAAAAAAAAACACCAGTATCTATAACTTTGAAAAAAATATAACTAACACATTTTTCAGCTATCTCTTCTTTGTCTTTTAGGGCCAATAATCTTTAACAGTAAATACAAACTTCAATGTAGCCAGAAAAATAAAATGCATACTCCAAAAAAGGCTCTAAACACAGAGGGCCTCATTCTATTATCGGCTGCAGCCGCTGCGGGGCCGCAAGGACCGGCCGCAAGCTTTCCGGCTATTCTATTCCCCTCCGGCCGGGGATTCCGGCAGGCTTGCGGCCGGTGCCTTGCTATCTCTTGCGGCCGATCGCGCCGGAGGAAAGCCTTTGATCTAAAATGGCCGCAAGGAAATCGGCCGTAAGAAAAGCCTGGTTGCTATTCTATTGCTACGGGAACCCTGTCTGCAAGGCTAAAAACGAGCCGCAGCTTACTTGCAGCAAACAGGTCCCGCTAGCACCAATTAAGCACATAAAATAGCTCAAATAAAGCCATCCTGCACTTTGCGGAGTCTATAAAGTGATATTCGGTGTTAGCAAAAATAGCACATAATTACCCTATACTCAAATCCGTAAAATATATTTTTTTTAATATACGTCAAATATCCATGTAAAAAGTCCAGAGTGCTTGGAGCACCTCAGACCCGCCCACGCCGCAGCCGGAAAATAAACAGTTAATTTGAACTTGGGTTTGGGCTGATGTGCAAGCTTGAGAGGGGGTTACTTTTAATCCTCATGTCCCCCAATATGATCCCTAGCATTTACAGAGCTGTACAGTGCAGGCTTGAATGTATTGAATGTGTTTTTTCAAATAACTTTTGTGTTAGTGAAAAACTTGCTTTTGGATACATGTTTACTAAATAAAAAATTCTTTTAAAAATGATATGATTACCTTATTTAGACCTCTATTCAATTGACCAAATTGAAATTGATTAAGTATAAAATGTAAACACACTGTTGATAAAAAATTTTGATGAAAACAAACTTAACATCTCAAAATAAACTAAAGATACATTATTTTATTTTTACAGATTAACATGGCTGATAACGAGAGTAAACAAGAAAAGAAAAGACGCCAAGCTAGAGAACGACGACAGAGAGCAGACAGCCAGCAGACACCGGAGAAGAAGGAAATTCGACGAGAAAAAGAACGCAAAAGAATTGCAAGCAAAAGACTGTCACCTGCAGAAATTAAAGATATGACAAAAAAAAACAACAAGCAAATAAAGCATTTACAACCTGTTGCTGAAACATCAGATGACATTTTACCTGAAAAAATACAAGGGATACAAAAAAAAGCAACGAAAAAATACAAAGCATTTAGAACCGGTTCATGAAACATTACATGACATTTTACCTCAAACAATACAACATATACCAAAAAAAGCCACGAAAAAAACTAAACATTTAGAACCTGTTGTTGAAACATTATGACATTTCACCTGATGAATATGAAAGTCAAAATCCTATATGCTTTGCAAATTGTCCTTTACTCAAGTCTTTAGCAGTAGAGGTTCATAGTTGTGGGGACATGACTACTCAATGTCAGTTTTGTGAGGCTTATTATTTTAAACAGGAGAGACCTAGAGATGGCCAATTTATTAGTTGCTATCAAAAAGGCAAGTTCAAACTTCAGGAAAGGAAAGAATTTCCAATCTATTTACAAAACATTATGACTGAAACTACTTTTGCAAACTACAAAAATTTTAAAACAAACATAAGATCATACAATAGTGCCGTATCCTTTGCATCTATGGGGGCAATATTAGCTGCTAATGTACCAGGACATGGTCCTTACTGTTTTAAAGTCCAAGGACAAATGTATCATCACACTTCCCATTTACATCCAGAGGAAAGAGATCAAAGAAAATTCGCTCAACTATATGTCCTAGATACAATGGAAGCTGTTGACCAACGTATGCAGATGGAAGAAAATAAAAAATGCTTACACAGTGTTTTTATAGAGCTAAATAACATTATGGACAACAATCCCTACAGTAAAGCTTATAAAAAATTGGCAGAAGTAGAAAATGAACAACTACTTCATGCACAAAGACATCAATTACCAATGCCCAAGGTTAATATGGTGCTTAAAAGAGACAGACATACTGATAAACGTCGTTATAACTTGCCAACATCAAATGAGGTTGCAATGGTGTTTCAGAACGATGAAGGAGAACCACCATTTAAAAGAGACATTAGAATATATCCCAGAAATGAGGAGCAACCGTTCATTAATATGAGTATCTTAAGTCCAAATTTAGATCCAATGACATATCCCATCTTTTTCCCACACGGAGAAGCAGGTTGGCAACCAAAATTAACACTTCCCAGTTACCCAAATGCTAAAGACAGAATCCGAAATAATGTTTCTATGCTTGAATTTAAAGTAGCTCAAATTGCCATTCGCAATGTATTTAATCCAATTTTATGTGGTGGAAAACTAACCCAACAATGGATTATTGATTCTTATTTGCAAGTTGAGGCAAAAAAATTTAAACTTTATCAAATATCAACAAGATAAACTCTGTGTAGAACAATATTCTGGACTCATGGACTATGTTGCTGACGTGGCTACAAGCAGAGACAGGACAGCTGGCAAAGCCATCATTTTACCATCTTGCTTTCAAGGATCTCCTCGAAATATGAGAGAAAGATACAATGATGCTATGGCTATTGTCACCAAATTTGGCAAACCCGATTTATTTCTGACATTTACTTGTAATCCACAATGGCCAGAAATTACACAAAATCTACTTCTTGGACAAAGTGCTTCAGATCAACCAGATTTAGTAGCCAGAGTTTTTAAGATTAAATTAAATTAATTAATACGTGACTTCACTATAAATCAGTTATTTGGCAAATGTCTTGCTTATGTATATACCATTGAATTTCAAAAAAGAGGCCTTCCACATGCACATCTTCTAATAATACTTCAAGAAAAAGATAAATTAGATACTTCGGACAAAGTGGATGCAGTCATTGTTGCTGAACTACCAGATCCAGAACTATATGGTAGACTATATGAGATTGTTACTCATCGCATGATTCATGGACCCTGTGGTGACCTTAATCCACAATCACCATGTATGGAAAATAATAAATGTTCCAAAGAATTTCCAAAAGATTATAGAGACAAAACCTATGCCAATTGTGATGGATATCCACTTTATAAAATAAGAGAAGGAGATAGTGCCATTATTCGTGGAAAAAAAGTGGACAATAGATATGTAGTACCCTACAATCCACATTTACTCATGAAGTACAATGCCCACATCAACGTAGAAGCCTGCACTTCCATCAAATCCATTAAATATGTCTACAAATATATTTACAAAGGCTACGATGCAGCTACTGTAGTCGTCAAAAGTGCAGACAACCCTGAATGTAGTGAGTTAGTACATGATGAACTTGCATCTCATGTAGATGCTCTCTATGTCAGTGCGCCAGAAGCTATGTGGCGGCTTTTAAAATTTGAAATGCATGATAGATCACATGCAGTATACAGGTTATCAGTACATTTGCCACAACAACATTTAGTCTATTTCCATGCTGGAAATGAAATGAATGCATTGGCCCAAAGTGAAGATCGTCACACTACACTAACTGCATGGTTTGAATTAAATTCCACTGATTCAGAAGCAACACAATACTTATATATTGAAATTCCATATCACTATGTTTTTGTGAATGGATTATGGAGACCAAGAAAAAGCAGAGGCAATAAAATAATTCCAAGAATTTACACAGTCAGTCCAAGAGATGTTGAACGTTTTTGCTTACGGATATTACTTTTAAATGTTCCTGGAGCACAAAGTTTTGAACACTTAAGAACTGTTAATTACATAGTATATGAATCCTTCCATTTAGCTGCAAGACATAGAAACTTACTATCGGATGATACAGAATGGGAAAGATGTTTAGAAGAAGCAGCACAATGTCAAATGCCACGATAGATGAGAGAACAATTTGCTTTTATTTGTATCTTCTCAAATGCTCCAAATGCATTAGCTTTGTGGGAGACTTTTAAAAGTAATATGGCTGAAGACTTTATGCGACGATACAATGAAACCATTGCACACTTAAAAGCGTTAATGGAAATCCAAGAAGTATTTTTAACTCATGGATTAAGTTGTGCAAGTTTTAATTTGCCTGATCCAGGTCTTATAGATGACATAAACTTTGAAGACTATGACATTCAACTACAAGCAGAAAGAACACAAGAAAGACTTGCAACTTTAAATACATTACAATTGCAAGCATTTAATGCCATTAAAAATGCAATAGATGATGACATGGTGACAGAGCGTTATTTCTATCTTGATGGTCCTGGCGGATCAGGAAAAACCTATCTGTATAATTTATTAATGAGTTCAGTACGAGCACAAGGTCAAATAGCAATGGCGTTTGCCACTACTGGAATTGCTGCACTTTTGTTAGAAGGTGGAAGAACTGTTCATAGTGGATTTAAACTGCCAGTGCCTATTTTAGAAACTTCTGTGTCAGATATTCGCATGACATCATTACAAGCAAAGAAATTGAACAAATGTAAATTAATTATCATAGATGAGGCCACAATGATGTCATGCTATGCCCTCCAATGTATTGACCGTTTGCTTAGTGAAGTCATGGATAATACTTTTCCATTTGGTGGAAAGGTAATGTTGTTAGGTGGCGATTTTAGACAAACATTACCTGTCGTTGTACATGGAAATCGAACTGACATTATTGAAACATGTATAAAGTCAAGTACACTATGGAAACATTTTACCCATCTTCAACTGAAACAAAATATGAGATCAGAAGGCCAAACTGATTTCAATGATTGGCTTATTAAAATTGGAGAAGGCAGAACAGAAAAAATAACACATTTACCTGACGACACTGTAGAGATCCCACCTCATATGATTTGTCAACAAGATATTATATCCGCTATATTTGAAGGGAGCATAAATAACCAGGAATATTCCGAGCTTGCCAACCAAGTCATACTAACGTGTAAAAATAAGGATGCATTAATCCTCAATAATGAAATCTTTAAAAAAATTAATGCACCACAAAGAAATTATCA
This sequence comes from Discoglossus pictus, assembly GCA_027410445.1. Taxonomy (NCBI): domain Eukaryota; kingdom Metazoa; phylum Chordata; class Amphibia; order Anura; family Alytidae; genus Discoglossus; species Discoglossus pictus. Next base: position 182,660,847 of record CM050165.1, read on the forward strand.
CAGTGCTGATTCTGTACTTGCTGATGACAATGAAAGTCAGGCCAAATTTTCGACTGAATTCATAAACTCACTAACTCCTTCTGGAATGCCACCACATATTTTGCAGCTAAAGAAAGGTTCAATTATTATGTTACTGCGAAATATGAACCCCAAAAAAGGCATATGTAATGGGACAAGATTAATTGTTCAACAATTAAAGGACCATTTTATAGATGCTGAAATTTTAACTGGGACCCATAAAGGAGAGAGAGTTTTCATACCAAGAATAGATTTAGCACCAAGTGAAAGTAGTCTCCCTTTTATACTTCAAAGAAGACAATTTCCCATTATTATGGCATTTGCAATGACCATCAATAAATCACAAGGTCAAACTTTCAAATCTGTGGGTATTTTCCTGGAAGAAACAGTATTTGCACATGGTCAATTGTACGTTGCGTTGTCACGGTGCAAAAATCCACAGGCTATTAAAGTTTATATTGAAAAGAATGAAAGTCAAGGTGATTTATTAGAAGATGGACGTATTTTTACTAAAAACATTGTCTACTATGAAGTACTATAACTTTTCAGTAAACAAAGAAAACACAAGGAATTTTTTTTTAAAAACATTCAAAAATAATAAACAAGAAACAATTTCAGTCATAATTTATGGAAAGACTCTTTATGGATGATTAGCCTCACAAAACACTTGCCTTGCAACTATATATGTGATAATTATGTTAAAATGTTAATTAACTATGTTACTGTTTCTAATGTTACAAGTTGGAAAACAATATTTTAACGGTCTTTACTTCAACATATTACAAAGTTCATGTTAACAGCTCAACCACGTTTTAAGACACAATGTAAATATTGTCTGTTATGTTAAGATTACTCCCTGTATTAATGTTTATTGACAGTTCATGTGGTCAGGAAGGAATTTATTTCATTGGGTACATTTTAAAGAGAGTTTTTACTGTTTGCCTTCCTCTGCATTCAATGTATATTGAAGTTAACAATTATTTGGATAGAAATTGCATGTTAAAAAACCATTGCCTCAAGTTTAAATATTGATTACTTTAAAGTTAAACTGTTTTTACATTCAAATGTTAATACTTTTAATACAAAATTATGTTAAAAAATGTATTCACTATGTTACTGTTTATAATGTTCAAAGTTATACAAATGTTTTGTCAAGTTCCAAAGTTACACAAATAATAAAGTTAAAGTTAAAAAAAATATACTTTCAAGTTTCTAACTTACATATATTACAAAGTTCAGGTTAAAATTGTGTACGCTTCAACAAAGGTTTTTACTAATTTTCATGTATATTGAAGTTAACAATTCTTCAGATACAAATTGCATGTTAACAAACCATTGCCTAAAGTTTACAATAATGATTAATTTCAAGTTCCACTATTCTTACATTAAAATGTTAATACAAAATGCTTTACAAATTATTGTTCACCAAGAGAACATTTTACAAAACTAAACATCTTTTAATATCACAATACAACTGTCACATATATATATTAATAACTAAACAACTTTCCTAACATACACATCTCATTGCCGCCATTTTTTGACGGGCAAGTCGCTAGTAATAATAATAATAATAATAATAATAATAATAATAAAAATAATAAGTATTATTTATTGCAGGCCACTGAAATGTTGGGCGGACAGCTTTGAATTTGTCCCCAGTGCACAAGCCACTACTGGGTTCCCCATGGATGTATATTCTACATGAAGTTTATTTTTAACTAGCGTATTGCCCACCAACAAATTACAGCAATAAAATTTGAAGCCTGACAATGCTGTTTGCCACACAATGTGAGTGTTTTTGTGTACTCTGAGCACCTTCGGCGCTAATCGCGAGCCTCGCGTTGCGCACTTTGGAGCTCATTGCGAGCCTCCCCCCTTGTGATCTTCAACTTTCCTGCTTTACAATGATCACCTTCGGCGCCCATCGCGAGCCCCACGATGAGCGTCTATGATGCTCATCCTAGGGCTCCCAATGAGTGCCAAAGGCGCTCATTGCAAACCTTTCCTACTGCATACTGTGCTGGCCGCTCATTGCAGGGTTCATTAACCTGCAAGTGTTGTGCTTGCGAATGCCATATGTCTTTTTCCACCATCTCCCCCTGTCCCTTCCCTGTGTGGTTCTCCTCTGTGTGTCTGCTCAATCTTTCTGTTGTTTTTTTTTTTTAAAGTCCCTCGTGCATGGCATTATTTGTGTAAGTGTTATTGTCTTTGCCGTCAGGTGTTTTCTAAGTCCCGCATTTTTTTTCTGAGTTTGGAATTTTTCTGAGGTCGGAATGTGCTTAGCCTCGTTTCCTTCTGTTTTCAAATTTTTTTCTTGTATAGACTATTTTTCGAGTGATGAAACACAGCAAATAATGCTCAAATAAGCTTGCAACCTCACTCCTAGGCTTCCTGGCTCTTCCCCTGTGCTGTGTATGAGTGTGTTTTAATTTATTTTAAAAACATTATTGTGTTTTTCGTGTTTTTTGATGTCCGCAGTTCGGCCGTTATATTTGTATTTTTCTGAGTTCTAATTTTTTGCCGGTGTGTGTAAGTGTCTTTGCCGTAGTGTATTTTCTAAGTCCTGCATGCCTGTAGTTGTTCATGCAAATGTTACTGTCTTTGCCGTCGTGTATTTTTTTACATTTTTTATTCAATCTTTTTTTATTAAAGACAAAGTTGAAATAACTCAGTAAGGGATAACAGTTCAACCAATACACAAAACAGTGTGTAGTATTGTTGCCTTGCCCTTATAAATGGTAGCATATCGTTGAAGCATTCTAATAAACAGTAACATAATGTTAAGCTACCCACCTATAAGGGCATGTAAACCTGAAAAGCATTTCTTGTCTTTTTTTTTTTAAAGTGATCTATCATATAATTCAAAAGTTGATTTAAATAAAACAGATAAAGCAACTAAAGGAGTAAAGAAAACAGGAAATAATTAACTTGGAAGGGGAAAGGGGAAAGAAAAATCCTCTGGCAAACTTACCCTTCAAGGTGTCCTGAACATTGCAGATTTTTGAGGCGTTCCGGGTCCTCCCGGCCTCCACACCCATCAGTGACAGCCCAAATGACCTTTATAGGCAGTTAGCTACAGATGAATGCTATGAGTGGACGTAAGCCATGGGGTCCAAATTTTAAGGAACAGGGGATACAGTACGTGCTTTGCAAAATGTGGGTCAACTTCTCATTAAACAACATCAGCCTTACTAAATTGCGATTCTGCAAATTTAAAAGGGCTCTATATAAGCACACAGCATATTTTTTGACAGAAGTTTTTAGTTAGTGAACTTCTATGCAAAAGCAAGGTCTTCACTAACTAAAAACTTCTGTGAAAAAATGTGCTATGTGCTTAAATAGAGCCCTTTTAAATTTACAGAATCGCAATTTAATAAGGCTGTATATGGTTAATTTTGTTGATTACCTCACTAAAAGGTAATGATAAAGTTTCCCAGTGTTTTGCTATAATAAGTTTCACTGCTAGGATAAAGTATTGCCAAAGTTTGTTTTGACATGCAGATAGTTTTTTTTTACAAGCCCAAGAGGCAGACTTCCATTGTAGGTTGCAGAGGGGTGCTAATTATTTGTGAGAACAGACTAACTGATTTCCCCCATAAACCTTGTACTAGAGGACATGTCCACCAGATATGGTGGAAATCCCCCGGCGAGTGGCACCCTCTAAAGCAATTCTCACTTAAGTGTGGGTTTATTTTATTCATTAAAGATGGTGTATAAAAAATTCTGTGTAAGACCTTGATCGAAACCTCCAATAAGCTATATGTAAAGGAGCCTATGGAAAGGTTAGAGCACCCCTCCTTCCACGGGTTTATATCTAGCTCTCTACCTAAGTCCCTTTCCCATTTTAACATAAAGTTGGGTTTCTGGCTGTTTTGCGAATCATTAATTAGAGAATATAAGGAACCCAAAAATCCCTTCATAGAAGATAAATTCTTACATATGGTTGTTCTCCAGGTATGCTTTGGTGGCCCTGTGCTTTGGGTCATGGTGAGGAGCCAGTGTTTGAATTACCTATAACTCCATAATTCATTATATGGTATCTGGTATTGATTTATAAGTTGTTCATGGGGAATCAATTTGTTGTTGGAAAACTAGGCACCTAACTTACCCAATGTGCTAGTAAGCCACCACGGATTTGATTCAGAGCTTAAGTCAGCTTCAAAACCGGGGAATGACCTTAAAGATGGTAACAGTGAAAGCGGCGGAACTACATGTTTTAAAGTTTTGGCCCAGGCCCAAGTATACAGGGTAGAGTTGATCATAGGGTTGGAATAGTGTTGTTTGATGCATGGAGAGTGAGGGTCCCCTATCAGAGTATCACAGTTGTGGGGTTTTATTTGCCAATTCTCAACAAAGATTCAGAGAGGTTGATGCCTGCTCGAATGGGCAATTGAAATAAACGCTAATTGGGCTGCTCTCAGGTATAACCGAAGATTCGGGCAGGAAAGACCGCCCTGAGTTTAGTGTAGATACATTATTTTCCTTTGCTATCCAAGGAGGTCTATCCCGCCAGATAAATTTAAGATATTTTTTTGTAATTTGTTTATTTCTTACATTACCACCATGATCGGAATGGTTCTAAATAAGTATAATATTTTTGGTAAAATATTCATTGGTACAGTGGTTATGCGCCTAGCCCAGGAAATGTGAAGTTTTGACCATTTCTGCATGTTTTCAGCAATCTTTTTAAATAGGGGAGGAAGGTTGGCCTGATAAAGGTCTGTCAGCCTCTCTGTGATTTTAACTCCTAAATATTTTTTCGTAACCTGTTTAGGCCAAAGAAATGTTTTATGTATTTTTTAGGTCCTCTAATTCTACTTGCGGAATACCAACTCCTAGTGCCGGAGTATGTAGGAATATTATTGCTGGCAAAGTGTGTTTCTTGTAAAAACAGTACAGAGGGCTTAGTGTCCTTGTATTATATGAAAGCTTTCCTTCTTTTAAATTGGGAATTAAAGCCCTTAACATTATGTGTCATGAACGTGAACTCAAAGTCAGACAATACAGTAGTTTATAATTAAACTTACAGTGTCATGCCATCCTACCTTACTCTGTCGGGGGTTTGGTGGTACTAAGAGGCCAAGAGGACAGCGAAGCCACTTCTGCAAATCCATTATATCCCTGCCATTAATCCTTGCAGGGGATGTGTGCCAGAGGGAGGGGAAAGGGAAGGAAAAAAAACAAGTTAATAGAACTGTAAAATACGATAAGGATAGCCATTTCTAATAAACGAAACCGCCTAAGCCAGTAGTACATTCTGGCACTTTTGGGGAGGAAAAATGGAACATCCAATCGTCCTGAAGTCCCTTTTAGGAGGGGTTAATAGAAACCCCCTGGGGGGAGGGGGGGGAGGGTTTGTTACTTATAAGGGTAGACATTCCTAAACTTAGTAAAAATAAACATTTATTTCCTTTTTTTAGCCAATACTTAATGGTCAGTCTTAGTATCATGACAATTAAGAAATAAGAGTTCTGAAGGTCCCTGTCTTGGATTTGTTGATCACAGATCGCATCTAGGCAATGGTGCAATTTCAGGCAGGACCGTTTCCAATTGTCATTTGAATTTAAGCCAAAGTTTTGTTCACACAGGCTCTTGTTGAGCTTGAGTCTGTGAGGTCTGTAGAAAGGAGGGTTTCAGCTTCGTCAATGGGGGATGGCCACCAGTGATGTTGGAAGACGTTTTCTGTCTAGTACTATAGGATACTTCTGTCCATTGTCTGGATGGATTGGATAAGTCTTTTTGTTCCTTATTTATTTTCTCTTCTTCACCAGGATTCAAATTTAGTAATTTAAGGGTGGACCAGCAATCTTACAGTGAATGGGCTGAGTATGATTTGCCTCTATGTTGGAATATGATGACGAATGGAAAATCGCACCGGTACGGTATCTTGTGCTTAACCAAGACCCCCAGAGAAGGCTTCATCTCCCAACGTCTGGCCTGGTCTGGTCCGTTGTTTCCTCTAGCAATTGGGTTCTTTGTCCCAACTTGGCAATATGCTTCTTAATGGCTTCCAAAGTCTTCGCCATATAAGACTGGGACATTCCTTCAATTTGTGCCATAGAGCTTTTGGCTAGGTTCATGTCATGATGCGATGAGGCAGGGCTCCCCTCATCTGCTGACTCATCTGAGGGATCCGAGCCAACCTCTTGAGTGGCTCCTGGAAGCTTACATTAATCTATAATCTTTTTAGTTGGCAGATATTTTTTGTGTTTCCCCATTCTAGACTGCTGTTATAGAGGTATGTTAGAAAAGGGGAGGTGATACTATGGATATAAAGGGCTTTATGATGGGGCCCGTCCTTCTACGTAGCTAGTAGGTAGACTTAGTCTTTGTTGTTAGCTTTATTTGTAATGTTGTTGGTTTAGTGATCCATGTGGAATGTTTTCCCCCTATGGCCCTCCCTAGGCCATTTCGAGCGTGTTGATGGATACCGCCATCGTTCCAATCATGTTTCTGGAAAGAGTAGCTGTTTTTACTTATGAGTCTGTAGCTTTAAAATTGTCTCAGTGAGATCAAAGACGGAATTTTAGTTAGCCTTTGCTGTTTTTTATAGGCTACATTTGTTAGTAAGTTCACAAGATGACAGCGTAATATAGTCTTATTTTTTTTTTTTTATTGGTCATAAAACAAACAAACAACATACATTTTCCCAACAGATACAAACACATAAATATAACATAGTGAACCGAAGCAGAAAGAGATATATCCATAGGCACAATGGACCAAATGTTTGATTCTAAAAATAACGTATTACATTTTTTTTCCATGTATCTCTGGACTAAATCAGCAGCATTTATAAATCTATCAATCGTCAATAAACAACCACTTCAATTAATTCCGCTAGTGTATATGGATTATTTATTTTTTTCCTCTCAGTTCCATATTCCCTATTTAATATTCATCCATATGTTGCTCCCAGATAGTCCAATTAAGAGTATTTATTTTCTTGAACTGTTCATTAATATTTTCTTTCATCAGATCTTTATTGTAATTAATTTTATTAACCACTTCTTTCCAACTAGGAATTTCAAATTTATTCCAATATTTAACTACCATCGCTTTAATGATCAATAATATATGAGAAATCAATAATTTATTTCTGGGAAAAATGTCATCTATCCCTATATGGAACAATATTAATTCCGGGGAACACGGACATCTTGTCCCAGTAATTATGGTCAAATATCCACAACATTCTTCCCAAAACTTTCTTATCTTATCACATTCCCACCACATATGTTGTGCATTGCCTTCTTTGCCACATCCTTTCCAGCATAATGACGATTTTTGGGAATCAATCTTTTTCATAATCTCTGGAACTATATACCACTTTTGTGTTGATTTAAAATACAACTCTCTATACATGGTATTAATAGAAGATTTCTTTATTAATCTTAAGGCCCTTAGCCATTCTTGCTCATTGTACTCTATATTAAGATTGTGTTCCCAATCTTTTATACTCTTAGTTTTCCCATATTTCATATGTTTAGTCCTACTTTTGCTAATCTTTGACACCAGATGATTCACCAGACCTTTAATCAAGAATGCTTCTAAATCATACATTTTATCCATTTTATCATGTATAAATCCCTTTTGTTTCACTTTTTCTAACAATATACCATATTTCATCCATGAAAAGGATTTTAAGGCTCCTTTCTCCTGAAGCTCCTTTTGCTTTATTAAGCAACCTGCTGGGTATAAGTCAGCTATATAAAGAATTGATGCTTTCTTCAATAGATTCACTTCTATATTAAATGATTCATCTCTTAGTATGTCTAGGTGTAGAAGTGGAAGGTATATGAATTAACTCTGCTCTAATTTTGCTTTTCCTTCTGGTAATTTATCCCAAATTGCTTCTTTTCCATTAAATTTCCCCAGCAATGTTCTTATTGGAGTAACTCCCATGAGATCTTCCTCAATGGTTTTCCATCCTATTATCCTATGTTGTATGTTCATATTAATTATATGAGATATTGCTATATTTTCACAGATTACTTTCATATCTGGAGATCCCATACCTCCCAGATCAAACTTTCTATTTGTTATTATTTTTTTAACTCTCACTTTTTTGCCTGCATATATAAATTTGTTTATTGTTTGCTGAATAGATTTAATAATGTATTCTGGAACTTTTTCCGGGACACATCTAAGTAAATATGTATCTTTGGGGACGATGCTCATATTAACTATAGCTATTCTAGCCGACCATGAGAATCTTATTGTATTCCAATCATATAGTAATATTCTAATCTGTTTTAATATTTCTGTTATATTTTCTACTATAATTTTATTATTCTGGAAGCTAAATTTTATGCCTAAGTGAGTAACATACTTAGGTTCTCATTCAATTTGAATTTTGGCAATTGAATAGGGCTCTATATAAGCACATAACATATTTTTTTTAAGACGTTTTTAGTTAGTGAAAACCTTGCTTTTGGATAGAAGTTCAGTAACTAAAAAGTTCTGTGAATTTTTTTTGTATGTGCTTATATAGAGCCCTATTTAATTGGGCAACTCTGAATTGAATGAGGCTCTTAGTATTCAAATTAAATGTATATAATTTTTTAAATTTATTTAGTGAATCTGACTCTATGTAGTTATGAATAATATCTGATTTCAGAGAATTTATTTTAAAGTAAGATACTCTACCAAAATCTGTTAACAAAAATAGTAGATTAGCACATGAATCTATTGGGTCTGTTAGTGTTAACATGATATCGTCCGCAAATAACATTATTTTATAATCATTATTACCTATTTTTATACCTTTGATGTTTTCAGCTTTCCTTATTAATGAGGCTAATGGTTCCATAAATAACAGAAACAACAATGGGGAAAGGGGACAACCCTGTCGTGTACCATTACTAATCACAAACCTCTCTGTTTCGAAGTTTGTGCCTGTAATGTATGCTGTTGTATCCTTATAAATAGCTTTAATTGTTTTAGAGGCAAAGTTAATAAACCCAAACTTCTGTAGTACTGCATCCAAGAATTCCCAACTAACCCTGTCAAATGCTTTTTCTGCATCTAGTGACAGGATTAGTGTGGGGATCCTTCTTTTCCTTATGGTAAACATTAAGTCAATTAAACATCTGGTATTGTCTGATGCCTGTCGTCCTTGAACAAAACCAGATTGATCTAAATGTATCAATTTTGGAATAATTCTATTCAATCTGTTAGCCATGATTTTTGTATATAGTTTTAGATCAATATTAATAAGTGAAATGGGACGATAACTAGTTACTTCTTCTGGATTTTTCCCGGTTTTAGAATATTAATTATTTTAGCTTCTGATAATTCTGACGGCATTTTTCCATGATTTTTTATCTCATTAAACATGTTTTGTAAATGTTCACTAATTTCTTTTTGAAAATTTTTATAATATAGATGGTCAAAGCCATCTGGACCTGGGGCTTTATTAGCTTTTGCTTTATTTATTACTTCCTCTATTTCTCCCAAAGAGATATCTTGATCTAATAATCTTTGATCTTCTTCTTGTAATTTTGGTAAACTTACTTTACTCAAAAATGTATTTATCTCTTCTTTACTAGGTTTTTTAGATATAGGATTACTATTTAAACTATATAATGAACTATAGAACGTCTTCATAATCTCACCTATTTTGTCAGGATGGGTATATAAAGAATTATCTAGTCCTCTTAAGCTATATATTTTATTTTGATTTTTTTGTCTTTTTAGTTTATTAGCCAAATATTTACCCGTTTTATTACCCATTAAAAAATGGGATTGCTGAAATTTCCATATCAGAGAGTCAACCTGGTGTTGTAATATTGTATTTATTTGAGCTTTCTTTTTAGCAATCTGCGCTGATCTATCCTCCAAAGGGTTCGCTCTATTTTCTCTTATTTGTTTCTCCAAATCTATGTATAGTGATCTTAAGGGTTTCTCCCTTTCCCCATGTATCCTAGCCATCCGTGAAATCATTTGGCCTCTTATAACTGATTTATATGCACACCAGAGCATGGAAGATGAGTCTACTGTATTTTTATTAGTTTTAAAAAATTCCTTTGTTTCCTTTTTTAGGAATTCCAAAGTTTGTTCATTCTTAAATAGGATCAGATCTAACTTCCATTTTTTTTAATTTTTACTTATCTTTTCTTCTTTTAGGTTAATATATATCATTGAATGATCTGACCATGTAGCAGTACTTATTTCTATATCCTTAATTAGTCTTAATGTATGTATATCTGTTAAAAAGTAATCTAGTCTTGAATAGGAATTAAAACGATTTGAGAAAAATGTATATTCCCTCTCATCAGGATGTAGTAATCTCCATGCATCCAAAAGGTCATCATTAGATGTTATTTTTTAAAAATCTTTAGATGTCTTTGTAATCCGATTTTCAGATTTTTTTTTTATTGTGCCTATTCTGTCTTTTACCGGATCCATCAACATATTGAAATACCCTCCAATTATTAATTGTCCCTTTCTATTTTTTTTTATTTCTTTAAGTATCTTTTTAAAGTATCTAATTTGTTTTACATTGGGGAGGTATATATTAGCTATTGTCATATTTACTCCATTTATTGTGCCACACCATATTATATATCTTCCTAAGGGATCAATTATTTTAACGTCCTCATGGACTTTTATATTATGACTAAAAAGGATTGATACTCCTCTGGATCTTTTATTATATGTTGAATCTATTTTAATATTATAGTTTTTGTTATTTACATATCTTAAGGTATCTTTACCCCAATGAGTCTCTTGTAGTAGGAGAATATCTGCTTTATTTTTTATATAATTATCATAAGCTATTCTCCTTTTTGATGGTGAATTTAGTCCATTAACATTATGGATTATTATTTTAACCATTATTTATGATTACTACAATTACCTTCTTCATTTGTATCTTATTGCCCTTGTTTTGTATTTTTGGTCTCTTTCTAATACATCTGATTCTACCCCGCAGCTCCCCATTAATTTTACCCGTGTAATTTGCACCGTTGGGAAATTCATTCATTCGTACTATCTTACAATCCTTGGACATGTTCTTCATTGGGCTTAAACTAAGTCCAAGTTTACTTATTTTTTTTTTAGGGCTATTATGCCAATTTTAGGAAATGCTAGGAGTTTTAATAAACTTACTAGTTTATTAGATGGGAGGTCATGTATTCTTATTTCCCTATTATTTTCCATTCTTAATTATAGCATCTTTTTATAATAGTTGTAATTTCCACTTGCTCTCATTCTCCCCTCTTTTCTTCCTTTGATCTTTTACCGGGCATCAACTCCACATGGGGAGAATGCAAAATAGGAAAGAAAGAGAAATGAGTCCTCAGCCCCAGAAACCGTGGCTTGTTCCCCTATAGTTTATTTTATATGATACCAACCTTCAATTATATATACTGAATTTATAGATATGTTTTGTACTATATTCAACTAGAAATGAATTTATCCATATTTTTCTTTTTTTCTTTTTTTTTCTTTTTTTCTTTCCCTTTATTTTCCTGATTTGCTTATCCTTCACATACTATTTCCTTTCTCCACCTCTTTTCCCTCACCTTCTCTCCCATGGAACTGGACCCAAACATCCTTACTTTCCCAACATCGTCCTTTTCATATCTCTCAAAATTAAATACCCTACTTTTTTTTTTTGATTGATTACTACCACTTCTTTAAACAATTGAAGTGGTTTAAACTCTTATAAATTTCCCATAGAGCAATACACCATAGAAAAACAAAATGCTTAAATTTCCCCCAATATAACCGTACCGAAAAGGAGGTCTATACCATTTTCTCTAGATATTGTAACCATCTCTACCTGGGACGTTATTGTTATCAGTAATCCAAATAGTAATATCTTTATTACAATGTTTTTAATTTAGGTAGTATTGTACACAATTATTCACTTTTTTTTTTCTTCCTTTCCCCTTTCTTAGTCCCCCTCTTACCTCTCCCTTTTCCTTTGTTTTTCCTTCCCTTTTTCTCCTTTTCTCCCACAACAATGGTATAACCCCCCTTATCTACAGATAGCTTCCAATATACAAGTATAAATATATAAAAAATGCTTATATTTCCATAAAGTGCTAGTTATCCAATCTTCGGTTCTTACTCCTTTATGTGTTTTAAAGTGCTTCGTAATCTATTTAAAAATTTCTATGTGTCTATAAAGTGCATACAAATAAGGTGCTTAAGTTTCCCCACTATAACATCAGTGTTCTCTTAAGAAATGTTTATATCCTTTTCTCTGTATAGTATTAACATCATAACTATCATATTATAATAACAGTAATCTTAATTTTACAAGACAATATTTCAATAATTAATTTCAAAATTCTAAAATTCATATTATTATACTTTCTACAACCTTTTTGTGTACCACTGGTGATCCAATCCAATCTTCTGTTTTTACTCCTTTATGTGTTTAAGGTGCTTCGTAATCTATTTAAAAATTCTATATTTCTGTAAAGTGCCTACAAATAAGGTGCTTAAGTTTCCCCACCATAATATCAGTGATTTCTTAGGAAATGTTTATATCCTTTCCTCTGTATACTATAACCATCATTACTAACATATTATATTAACAATAATCTTAATTTTACAAGACAATATTTCAATAATTCATTCCAAATTCTAAAATTCTTATTACTATGGTGAATTTATAAAGTAACCTAATATGTAAACCAAGCCAAAGGGGGATATATTAAATAGCAAAGATAAATACATCATTATACACTCCATATTTCTTAAAGTGTCTTTCTTCTCTCTTCCTTAACCTCTATTTTCTTTGGACCCATTCTGGGTTCTTTAAATTTAATTCTATTAAAGTTTTAGGAAGAGTGTAAGAATCCACTTCTATATTCCATTTTTGTTGCAGCAACAATCCTTCTTTGACAGAGTCTATCTTATTCTATATAATATCTTTCATTATATAAAGTCCTGTAGGGTATTTCCATCTATATTTGATTTCTTCTTTCCTTAAACTTTGTGTTATTGCCGTATATTCTCTTCTTTTATTCAGAGTATATATAGATAGGTCCGGAAATATTTTTATTTTATCGTATGGAGCAACCATAGGTCTTTTTATAGAATTTGCTTTGATTATTGCATCTCTAAATGGAAGGAATTGAAGATTGACTATAACATCTCTAGGTATATTTTTGTCCAGTCCTCTGGGGAGGGAAATCCTATGGATATTTTCTATTTTAGTATCTTCTTTAGGAATTTGGGGTGTTAAGTTATTAAATAGTTCTTTAATGTATCCTGGTAGATCTTTTTCCAGTATATTCTCATTTATTCCCCTTATTCTTATATATTTTTTCCTTGATCTATCTTCCATAAGATTTATCTTCTTGTTTAATTCTTCAATTTTGTATTCCAAATTATTTGTATATTTTAATAATGCATTATTATCCCTGATTAATTTATCACATTTAATTTCAAGTTCATTGATTCGTTTGCTTGTTTCTTTGATTGAATTTGTATTTTCTGTCATCTGTTTTGTTAGTTCCAAGGTAATCTTTTCTTGAAAATCATATAGGAGGTCTTTCATTTTTAAATAAGTTAATGGTTCCTCTTGTGATTTTTTAATACCCTCAAGGGGAGATTGTGCTGCCTTCCTCGGGGAGGGATTTATTGATTGTTCCAAAAAGGAGGATTCTTATTGTGTTATTTCTAGTGTGTTAACGTTTTGTTTTGGCGAAAAAACTGATTTGTTTCTGGAACTCCTGTCTTCTTCTCCTTGCTTTTTATTTTCATAGCATTTGGAGGTTTCGTATTAGCCATCTTATTCCTTTTAGGTTGACCCTTGTTTTAATCTTCTTCTCTTTTCTTTTTAATACAGTCCTTTTTTAGCTTTATTTTACTTGTCTTATGTAAGGTGTATTCGTTATGTCACCTGCCTTAATAGCTTGAGGTGATACTTTCTATTTCTTCGCCCTTAGCCTCTTGCATGTTTTCATAAGACTTATTATTTTACCTTAACCCTTTATCCTCTGCTCCCTTTGTTTTATCATAGTTCCGTTTATATATACTTATCTTCCTCTTTTCTGTACCCCAATTTAGCTCCCTAGCGGGTTCTTATTTATTGTATATCTTTTATCTCAATTTTGTATTTCTGTGGCATAATATGCCTCTTACAATCGCTCACCTCTGTTTTTAAACCGTGTATCTGGTTTGTTGCTCGGATTCTGTCTCCCACGGATCTTTCGCGGGAATCTCTCTCCTTGGCGCGTCTTCTCGCGGGATCTTCGCGGAGACGGTCTCCTTCCTCCGGTTTTCAAAACTCGTCTTTTTAGATTTGTAGCTTTAAGCCCCGCTTTTTAACCCTGCTAGTAGCCTTGGGGATTTAACTTTTAACAATGTTCATATCATAAAGGGAGAAGGGAGATGGGAAGGAAATACATCTATGTATAATATATATTTTTTTGTGCTTTACTTAGCTGTATTGTGTTGCAAGACTTCTCGAGGCTTCTAGGGCATCTAAGGCATCTGAGGCATTGGATTCGGTATGGAACCAGGTTAACTGCTATGGAGTATATTCCACTTCCGGTACCGCCCTCATGTCCGTCCTCCATATAGTCTTATTTTTGAAAGCTTGATTTCACAAATTGTAATCTTGTCCACAAGGTGCCAGCGTAGTATAGCCTTGATTTTGAAAGCTTGATTCCACAAATTTGAAACTTGTCCACAAGGTGGCAGCGTAATATATGCTTGTTTTTAAAAGCTTGATTCCACAAATGTTACACTTGTCCACAAGGTGGCAGCGTAGCATAGCCTTGTTTTTTTTGAAAGCTTGATTTCACAAATTTTAAACTTGTCCACAAGGTGGCAGCGTAGTATAGCTTTGCTTTTTATCATGTGATCTAGGGTCAGGACACAAAAGTGCAAAACCAGGCTTTGAGTCTCACCCTTAGTAGCTCCAATATGCAATATTGATTAAAAGTCACTGAGTTGTAAATATTTAAGTGGATCTGCAAGCTGTGGTGTATTGCAGAGGCTCTGTGGTTTTACTATTGCCCTCAAATGAGTATAGTCTTTATTAGTACTCTTGTTGTGAGGTCTTACTAAGCCAGTCAGCTAGTCGGCGGTGCCTATTGCTTCATAGGTGCTTGGAGGTACTTCACCAGCACTAAGTGATATATTCAAAGTTGTGTAATTCTGTAGCGTGCCAACAAGTGGATGCCTGTATGTGGTATAAAGTTGCTGTGGCTTGTTGCTGTGCTGCTTTGTTTACAGCGAACCACACTGAGGATATTAAGCTATAGTGCTTCTGGGACAGTAATATCCTAGATGTAGAATATGGCAGTGAAGGTTGATATTGCGTGATATAAGTTGCCGAGATCCCTTCTCTATGTAATCAGGAAGTTTATTATGGAGCAAAGATGTTTTAGGATCTGTGGAAGGGCACCCCATTGGATTTTGATTATGCAGGCAGACTGCAAGTCGCACCCTAGCCTTTCCCAAGATGGCATGCAGTCTAACCCTGTCGCTTCAACTCCAATAAATGTCTAGTGCCTCCTTCTTTGTTTATTGGTCTTACCGGCCTCCGTTTCCTCACAGGCAGGCAGCTTATACTGGCAGCTCAGCTTCACTCTGGGGTTTGTGGGGACTGTGGGTTAGCCCGGCCGGGCCGTTGTTGCTATGCCCCGAGTGGGCCTCTGCTAACCACCAGTCGCTTCTGGTTGCTGTGCGCCCACCACGCCACCTCTCCGGCCTGCAATCAGGGCCGTCTGCTGAGTTCTGGTCCAGCTAAGGTGGCACAGGAAGCTGGGCGGGCTGCTGCGGAAGGATCTCTTGGTTGGTAGGTACGCTTTGTTGGTGTAGTCAGGCCAGTGCCCCGACTAGGCTCGGGATCTGTGTGAGTCACCCCAATTTTGGTATCAAAACTATTTTGTGGAGATGGGGGATGCTCTGGGGTGATTCTGGTGCCTTTAGGGGCCTACTGTAAGCCAAAAATGTTGTCTTTGCTGTTGTGTATTTTCTAAGTCCGGTGTGCCTGGCTTTGCTCAGCCTCGTTTTCATCCAGTTTCAGAACTGTTTGTGTTTTACGTCCACCATTTTTTTCCTTGCTTAGTCGATAAGGGAATTAATAACATAGGGCCATATTCTCAGCCTTATTAATTTGTGATTCGGCCAATTGAATAGGGCTCTATATAAGAACATAGCATATTTTTTTACAGAAGTTTTTAGTTAGTGAAGACCTTGTTTTTGGATAGAAGTTAAACACTTCTGTAAAAAAATATGCTCTGTGCTTATATAGAGCCCTTTTCAATTGGCCGAATCACTCTTTAATAAGGTTGTCAATTAGCTGCTCGCAAATGCCTCAAACTCAAAATTTTGGCTGCTGGTGTTTTTTTTAAATAAATGTTTAGAAGTATTCTATTAACTCTCAGCTTGCAAATTTCGAAATCAAGGTTGAACTTGTAAACACAGCCTTTTTAAATCTGATTTCCGATATAAATACAATCTGACAATATTTAAGCAAGCCCGCGATTTACGTTGTAGACACAGCCAATAGTAAATGAGACCCTCATCAAGACGTCAGGAAAACATGGACATGTACTTAAACCTCACTCAGAGACTACGAATTAATTTGTGTTGAGAAGTAAATTATATTATATATTATGTATATTATATATATAGATACATATATATACTGTATATATATATATATATATATATATATATATATATATATATATATATGTATATATGTATATGTATATATATATATATATAGTAAATAAAAAGTACATCTGTGTTCACCCCCCTCCTCATCCTCAGCCCCCCTCCTCAACCTCAACCCCTTCCTTAACCTCAACCGCCCCATCCTCAACCCCCTCCTCAACCTCCCTCCTCAACCTCAACCCCTTCCTTAACCTCAACCGCCCCATCCTCAACCCCCTCCTCAACCTCCCTCCTCAACCTCAACCCCCTCCTAAACCTCCCTCCTCAACCTCCCTCCTCTTCCTCATCCCCCCTCATTCTAAACCCCCCTCATACTACCCCTCTAAATACCCCCCCCCCCCTCCCCTCACTTAGCTGCTCCGGCCTCCGCTCCTTCCGGGTCTTGATGTGGCGCGCATGTGACGTCACATGCGCGCCAGGTTATTAGCATATACCGGGTGCTGGCACTGGGTAAAATGAGAGACTCGAGTATAAGCCGAGGGTGGGAAATGTGCTGCCGCCTGTGTCCCTTTTGTGCCTTCGGTGTCCCCCTCTCCCTTCCCTGTGTCTCTTCCCCCTCTCCCTTCACTGTGTCTCTTCCCCTCCTCTCCCTTCTCTGTGTCTCTTCCCCCCTCCTCATTCTCAACCTCCCTCCTCAACCCCACTCCTCAACCTCCCTCTTCATCATCCCTTCTCATCCTCAACCTCCCTCCTCAACGCCCTCCTCCTCAACCCCCCATCCTCATCCTCAACGCCCCCATCCTCAACCCCCTCCTCAACCTCAACCCCCCTCCTCAACCTCCCTCCTCTTCCTCATCCCCCCCTCATTCTAAAGCCCCCTCCTCATTCAAACCCCCCCCCATACTACCTCTCTAAATACTCCCCCCCCCCTCCCCTCACTTACCTGCTCCGGCCTCCGCTCCTTCTGGGTCTTGACGTGGTGCTTGTGTGACGTCACGGCATTAGCATACTGGTGACCAAATATTACAATAGCAGTAAAAAAAACAATATCCTTTAAACATTACACATAATACATAAAGGGAAAAATCACCCATCACCATCCCCAGAACACATCTTAAATGACAGGTGGTTTAGGGGATCCTCATCCTGGCCCCAGACAACTTAGGGCCATATTAAATTCCAGCCCTGTAAGTGCAACGTGAAGCTCACAACAGTTGCAAGTTCGAAGAGTTGCGGATTTTTAAAGTGGAACAGGCTGCAGGTTATGGGTTTCAGAGGTAAACCTGTAAACCCTACTTCGCTCGTTGGATGTGCGGCCGTGAACGGGATCAATTATTCTAACTCATAGTTACGAGTTGGTATGGAACCAATGGCAAAAGAGATTGGCAGAATTACGTCACTGAAAAATGGAGGTGGGATTAGCAAAGTCATACAGGGTTCAATTACGAGTTACGATCGGACCCATATTTCAGATATGATTCAATATTCAAAAACTCGTAAATATGATATTCTATCACATGCGAGTTACGGTATATGTATTAACACATTGATTGCCTGGATCGATATAACACGAAAATTATACATGAAAGTATTTTCCTGGACTGATTTGCGAGCTTGAAATTTTTCTGCTATTAATTCTAAGACCTAACATCACTTTAACTTTTAATAAAAGTACAGCAGTGTGTGTATATGTGCATTGAAAGTGCTACGAGTTAGACTTTACCCCCCCTTGAGGGTCCTCTCTGGCACTCGGCTTCTTGGCTCCATTTGCGAGTTACGAGTTTGAACGCCAGTGATTTTTATGCAATTTAATAGCTCAGCTGGAACGTAGCGGTTACGGGCTTGAAAGAACAAAGGATTTGCGGCCATGAAGTTCCATGTTCCACATCCCGTAGGGTTTTTCTGCCCTGCTGCGTCTTAACCTGCAAGTCCTCTGCCGGCTGCATTACGGGGTTAATTTAATAGCCGTAAGTCCTAAGATCTGAGTAACGGGCTACGTTTTAAAATGTAGCCACAAATTAATAGGGCTCTTATTCAGTAGCGCTATACATGGGTTAAGTACAAGGCACAAATAATTTTAACACACTGCAAAAGAATGGAGCGCCCTGTCTTTGAACTTAAAATCAAATGTACACAGTGCTTTCCCTAAAGTATCTCACAAGATTGAAAACTTGCAAATTTACAATCTAAAGGTCACAATGTGGCCACATTTTAAGATTTTTTTTTTCAGAACAACATTTTTAAAAAGTACCTAATGTTATGACCAGACAAATAAGATAAATATTGGTCTTGGAGAGTGATCATTACTCTAAATTTAAGGATTATTACAAACTGCTTCTTTATTACAGTTAGATTAAATATAGTTTTCCTTTAAGCACCAATATAAGAAAATAATATCTATTTTGGTTACATAGCTAAGCCCTGATAATTGATGTTATTATGATTAAACACTTTAATTTAGTACTGTGATCCGTGAAACATTTGACTTCTGTGTGTATATATAGTAAATCACTTAATAATTTAAGGTTTTTCTGGCCCTTTTAAGGCTTAGATAACAAATTTATATTTTGTTCTATACATCTTTATGAAGTTATTATGACAATAACACTTCATAATCATTAGCACTTATCTAACATTTGTAAAATCACTTCCAAAGAAAACAACTTTGGTTCCAAAATAAGAGAGATTGTAATGCAGGGATTGTAGTTGTGTCAGAGGAATATTGAGAATTTAGCATTTTTAAAAATGTTTTCCTCTTGTCTATTTTCCATTTTTATGAACGTGTGGATCACTTGTAATGATGTGATGACAACCTGTTTCTTAAATACCCCAGCTGTACCACCTTATTAATGTTTCTTTAATTTTTACCTGGGAGTCAATGATAAATACCTCCTGTGTATCTTGACAACACTCTCAAGAGCACTTCTTTCAGAGGTGCAAGGGGGCTGATTCTCTACAAACATACTTGATATTTGGTAAACTGACCATAATTATGAATGCTGTTTGCCACACAATGTAAGGCTTTTGGTCATCTGAGCACCTTCGGCGATCATTGCAAGCCACACGCTGAGCTCCTTGGGCGCTCATTGCGAACCTCTCCTCTGGTATACTTTTGCTCCTCTGAGCACCCACTGCTCTCAATGTGAGCCCCACGCTGAGCGCCTAAAATAATAAATGAATATAATTTACCTATTTGTAATTCATATATGCAGCAAGCAGTATCCTGAAGAGCTAACAATCTGTTTTAATTTTCCTGCAGCATTCAATGTACATTTGAGCTGTTGCTGACCTGACGAGTAAGTGTCAGCAATGTGTAAAGTGTGCAGTGTAAACAGGCTGCGTGCGCGAGGACAAACTGTTTGATTAGTTGTGTAATTCGGCATTTTGTAGTTGTAATGTTATTAGTTGCAAGTTAGTGTTGTAAAATGGCGGCGATTGTATATGTGTTACGCAAGCATTTTCCGTTCTCCCTAATAGTGAATTTCATACCTCGTACATTCCTGTGTAAAAGTCTTATGTGCTTGGTTTTGCATGTTTAGGGGTTGTGTAGCCTCGTTTTGGGTTTTTTTCGTCCGCCATTTTTTTGTCGATTAGGTGATTTTCGAGGGGCGAAACTCTGCAAATTGTGCTTAAATTTTCGTGCAACATTATTCCCAGATGTCCTGGCTGTCCCCCTGTGCTGTGGGTGATTTTTTTTTTGTATTTCTTTGTATTTTCCTTGTGTTATTGTTCATTTTGTATGTGCGCGGGTTAGCCGCTAACTTCGTATTGTTTGGACCTCTTATTATTTTATTTTCTAAGTGCTGCGCATCGTATTTTTTTTTCTAGGTCCCGTTTTCCTTTTTGCAAGTGTTACGGGACGTAATTTTTCCTTGCAATTCTTTTCAAACTGCTACGGGTCTCGTATTCTGAATTGTGTCATTGAGATTTCTGTTGACGTGTAGTTCTGTGGGTCGTAGGGATAAGCGCCTACGGATCTCATCTCCACCAGCGCAGTTAGTGCCTTTGGCACTCACTGCCGAAGTCGTACGTGGTTGTAGGGATGAGCACCTATGGCGCTTACCTCCACCAGCGCAAGGAGTAAAAAGAGTTTACATTTTCAGTTTCTGCTTCCCACAAGCATGGAGCAGAAACTGGCCGCCTAACATTTACAAAGATAATATTTAGTGATCTTTAAGACAAGAGAAACTTAAGTTCTATAATGTCCACCAGCAGTCTGCAAACACAACACAAACGTTGACTCAGTGCTTATACAGACACATAGTAAACATAGTAAACATATACAGGGGGACCTTGACATTCGCGGGGGTCTGATTACAGTGACATTTATCTTTTTTGCACCATATATAGCATACTGTACTGTACAGTATTCACAGACTGTACTGTATAACAATTTCTAGAATTCGGGGAATAACCGTTATATTTTAGGATTATTTTATTAGATTTATTTTTTTCACTTTCACTTCAATCATGAGTGCAGAATAAAATGGTTACAGTAATTATCACCTTGCAAAAATGAAACTTGCAACAAAGTTTGTTGCCTACGAACCGAACAGCAAAACATGTTTATTGTTGATTACTGTATTTAGCTACAGTACTGTACAGTGTATAGTCCAGCATTGGAAGAATATCAGGATCTGCACCAGGGCGTGCATCCAGGTCTTGTAGGGGTACAGTGGGCATAGAGGAGCGGGGTGTCTCAGGTGCAAGGGGTGGAAGAGGAAGCAGGACTTCTTGGTGTTTTCTTCTTGAAATGCATTGGTATCCCTGTTTGCCATTTTCCCTACAAAGGGATTTACATAAATTAGAGAAATAGGCGGCTAAATGGCAGATGAGATTTAATACAAATAAATGTAAGGTTATGCATTTGGGAAGGAAAAATAGCCATGCAATTTATAATCTTAATGGAGCAAATCTAGGGGTATCAGATATTGAAAGGGATTTGGGAGTACTAGTGGACAACCCCCTAGGTAGCAGTGCTCAATGCCAAGCAGCAGTTGCAAAGGCAAGTAAAATATTAGCATGTATTAAGAAGGGTATAGAAGCCAGGGAAGCAAATATAATTCTGCCACTATACAAATCTCTAGTAAGCCCTCATTTGGAATATGGAGTACAATTTTGGGCACCACTTCATACAAAGGACATTTTAGAGCTGGAAAAGGTACAGAGAAGGGCTACAAAACTAATAAGGGGAATGGAGGGGCTAAGTTATGAAGAAAGACTAACCAAACAAAACTTATTTTCGCTAGAAAAAAGGCGTCTAAGAGGGGATATGATTATCTAATTTAAATACATCCAGGGTCAATATAAGGCTTTGTCAAGTGAACTTTTTGTAGCAAGAGATTTTCAACTGACAAGAGGACATCGTTTGAGGTTAGAGGAAAAAAGATTTCACCTTAAACAAAGAAAAGGGTTCTTCACAGTTAGGGTGGTTAAACTGTGGAATTCTCTACCAAAGGAGGTGGTAACATCGAATTTGATAGACAACTTCAAAAAGGGGTTAGATATATTTTTGAATAAAGAGGGCATTCAAGGTTATCCTAGATAACTAGCGAAGGAATATTGATCCAGGGAGAAATTTGATCGCCAGTTTCTGGGGTCAGGAAGGAATTTTGCTTTTTTTTCCCTTATGAGACAATTGCAAAGTTTCAATGTTTTTTTTTTTCTGTTTGCCTTCCTCTGGATCAATTAACAATTAATAATAAATAGTCCACATATTAAAAAGATCAATAGAGATCTAAAAAGGTTGAACTTGAGGGACTAACTCTTTATTCATCCTCCAATACTATACTATTAATAATTATTTAACAACTAATTAATTAATAACTAATCTGCATATTGCAGATCAGAGGAGATCTTAACGGTTTGAACTTGATGGACTGAAAGTCTTTTTTTCAACCTTAATTACTATGTAACTATGTGACTATGTGTAATAGGCCTTAAATGCTCATATCACAGCCTGAACAAGTGGCTGAATTATGGATGTTGTATTGGGGGGCATGTAGAGGACCTCCACGCCATCAGTTTTGATCTCAGTAACACCTGGGTGTCCTGTGGCATTATCCAGTAAGAACAAAACTTTAAACCCCATTTGTTTACTGGCAAGGTATTTTCTGACCTCCACAACAAAACACTTTTTAAACCAATCAAGGAAAAGTGTTCTCGTGGTCCAAGCTTTTTTGTTGCTCATCAAAAAAACTGTGAGCTATGACTTATCTTTTCCCTTCAGTGCTCAAGGATTTGCATATTTGAAGATGGTGGCAGGCTTTATTATAAATCCAGATACATTTGAACAGAGCAAAATGGTAAGCCTATCCCTGCGTGCCTTAAAGCCTGGTGCTGGCCTTTCCTCTTTACTGATGAACGTACGTTGAGACATTTTTTTTCAAAAAGAGTGCTTTTTCATCAGCATTAAAGACCTAGGCCCTCATTCAATTGCGATTTGGCCAATTGAATAGTGCTCTAAATAAGCACATAACATATTTTTTTAAATAAGTTTTTAGTTAGTAAACATCTATCCAAAAGCAAGGTTTTCACTAACTAAAAACTTATTTTAAAAAAATATGTTATGTGCTTATTTAGAGCACTATTCAATTGGCCAAATCGCAATTGAATGACGGCCATACTCAGGTGCATAACCATTCTCTTCAATAATTATCCTTAAGGTCTCAGGAACTTCTTTTGCTGCCTCTTGGTCGGCAGAGGCTTTTCCTCTGGTAATCTTTACATTACATAGGCCAAATCATTTTCTGAAATGCTGAAACCAGCCTCTGCTAGCATGAAACTCTGTAGAGCTAGACCCTACACCGTCACCACTCCTTTCTTTTATAGAAGTGTATAAAGACATGGGCCCTCATTCTATTATCGGCCGTAAAACGTCCGCAAGGCTGCGATTCCTTGCGGGGGTTCCGTTATCTTGCAATTCAATTATACGGCCCGCAAGGATCTCCCCTTACGGCCGGCCATATATCTTGCAACCGGCCGTAAGCTCAGAAATCTTTAAACGCAAAAATAAATTCAAGGCGGCACTGTAAAGCTCTGTAAATGCTAGGGATCATATTGGGGGACATGAGGATTAATAGCAACCCCCTCTCAAGCTTGCACATCAGCCCAAATCCGAGATTACATTAACTGGTTATTTTCCGGCCGCAGCGTGGGCGGGTCTGAAGTGCTCCAAGCCCTCTGGACTTTTTACATGGATATGTGATATAAATTAAAATAAAATTGTTTTTACGGATTTGAGTGTAGGGGAATGTTGTGCTATTAATGCTAACACCTACAATCACTTTATCATCTCCTCAGAGTGCAGGATGGCTTTCTTATGGCTTTATTATGTGCTTATTTGTGTGCCTGCGGGACCTTTTTGCTGCAAGTAAGCTGCGGCTCGGTTTTAGCCTTGCAGAGAGGTTTCCCGGAGCAATTGAATCGCAACCAGGATTTTCTTACGGCCGAAACCCTTGCGGCCGTTTAAGATCAAAGGCTTTCCTCCAGCGCGTGCGGCAGCAAGGGATAGCAAGGCGCCGGCCGCAAGCCTGCCGGAATCCCCGGCCGGAAGGGAATAGAATAGCCGAATAGCTTGCGGCCGGTCCTTGCGGCCCCGCATCTCCTATGGCCGATAATAGAATGAGGCCCATGGCCTTTTCTTTTATTAGGTTGGAATCTACTGGAATACCTTTTTTATAGCAGTCCTGCACCCACAGAAAAACTGTGATTTCTGCGCGGAGACATGTGGATCTCACACTTGATGCAAAGTTTGCGCCCCCCCTGGTGTAGCAACCTTTGCAGCAGAAGGAATTTGAACTTTTTTATATATCTGACTGTAGATTCATTAATGCCATAATGACAGGCATATCCAACATTTCCACTTTTTCTTGCAAAGTTTTAACTTTTTTTTCTGTCTCTTAGGAGCCCGTTTTGGATCCATCTTATACAGATATCTGAGTTCTCCATGCAAATGTTGCAAGAAAAAAAAAAAAAAAACAATAAAGCACAAAAAAAACAGCAAATGTGGAATCCGCAAATGTAAAAGCCGCAAATGTCAAGGGTCTACTGTATAGTGTACTGGACAGTGTACACAATGCATGGGACTGAGCACACATAAATAATGTTGAATTAACCAAACACACACGCACACACACTGGACACACATTCTTGACACAAATTTTTTTTAACTTCATGGGCTAAACATCCTTTTCCACCCTAATTACTATGTCGCCATTCAATCAATCTGTAACTGTTGAAAATTGCAACCATTACAGATCGATTCATTTGAACAAGCCTGCAGCTTCCTGGCCGAAAGCCTAAACTGTAAACCATGCACCTGTAAGTAGCATTTCAGGCCATGATCGTGATCAATTAAGCAAGGCCGTAACTACCGATTTAAAAACAGCCAATAATAAATGAGACCGTCATCATGACGTCAGTAAAACATGGCATTTAAACATCAATCAATTAGCGCTTAGAAGTCTGATATAGCGGACTCGCAATCCGGCAAGGTACAAAATAATAAAAATTAATGATGATACTGTTCTAGTCCATGTGGGTGGCCTGATATGTGTTAACTCCTTGATTACCGAGATTGATATAACAGGGAAATAAAACGTAAAATAATTAATTTTCTATCGCAGATTTGCGAGCTTGAGATTGTTGTGAAATCAATTATATTCTTTCATTGCTTTTAAAGTGCAGTATTGCTTTTTTATCTGCTTTTACAGTGCTTCAAACAGGTGTTTAACCCCCTTGTGAGTCCTATCTAGTACTCATAGGATTTTCTTCTACATTTGCCATTGATGGGTTTGAAGGCCATTGCAGGCTTGAAGAATTGTAGCAATTGAATACCAATTTGCGATTGTAACATTTATGGGCTTAAAAGATGAAAGGCTTAGATGGGTCGGAGTTACAATTTTGGCAACTCAGGGATTTTGAGCTTCTAACCTGCACCGATTGCAGGTAGCTAAAAGATGCCAATTGAATAGCAAATTATTTTACGAGCTCCATTAGGGGCTCTTGTAACTACAATTTGCTCAATTGAATGGAGGCCTATGTTACTATAGATCATTTTAAATGGGGTTGTATGTATTTTAAATAAAGACATATTTATGTTTGATAAGCAGTGGAGCTTCCCTTGAAGATTGGGACATTTGGGTGTGTTTTAATGCTCAGATGGTAGAGATAACTCATATATCACTACTAATTTTCAAGCTGATACTAAATAATGTAATTAAAATCATGTAAATGCAAGTATAATCATTGTCAGGGATAGTGAGAAGTCCAGAGGTGTTACCTACTCAAGTCCCCTTAGGTTTTACAGGAGAGTATTACCTAAAGTGACACAAATACATAAATATATATATGTATATATATATATATATATATATATATATATATATATATATATATATAAATATATATATATATATATATATATATACAAATTGTAATTAAGGGATTAAAGTGAAAATAACATATATACCAATTATAACAAGTTGAATAAGCACAGTTAACAAATCCTCATATTCAAGCGGATATTGCTAATCATTGGGTTTGTATTGTGTTTATAACTATATTTTACACTGTTAATTTAAAAAGCAACAATGTTTAATGACAAAAAAGAAAAACAGAGGTAACTAGCAGTGATAGTCAGAATATCTGAGTGACTAAGGCATACATAATATATATGTCATAAAAGGAAATAAGCAGGCTGCAAATTAACAAAACTAATGCTAGGCATATAGTGCAAACGGACATCTGCTAGTCCAGTCAAAATATCACTAAAGCAATACCTGCAATTAAATAGAGCCATACAATTTTGCCAAATAATAATAAAGCCTTTTTATACTTGTCCTGCATAGTTCACCCCCGTGAGGCCCCTCTTAATAAAAGTCAAGTATAAAACTACTATATATATATATCGAAACACTAAGTGGCACTATATCAGTAAATATTAGGCTAAATGTTGCATTTTCTAAATGGGTTTTAATGCCATTGGACTTTTCCAGTAACCCAAAATAGTGAATCTGAGATGTTTACTAGTTATTGCATGTACCAATTACAGTTCATAGATTTATAGAGATTAATAGAGATCTAAAAAGGTTGAATGTGATGGATTAAAGTATTTTGTCAACCTCAATTACTATGTTACTGTGTGATACTTTTTTATCATGACAAAAGGTCTCAAGCAGTGGAGCGTCCCTTGACAATTAGGACATTTGGGGGTGTTTAAAGGCTCAGATGGTAGAGGTAGCAAAGATCTCAGTAAAGCACTCTGATTAATCTGTTCATTACTTATTTTCAAGCTGATGACACTAAATGAAATCTTGTAAATGCAGGTATAACCATTGTCAGTGACAGTAAGAAGTCTGGTCTTCTTTTAAGGAGCCTCTTAGGATTCACAGTAGAGTATTACCTATAGTAACACATATAAAACATATATAGAAATAGAAATATAAGGCAAAAAAAAAAAAAATAAGCAGCACAATATCAGTAAATATTAAGCTAGACATTGCATTTTCGAAATTACTTTTACAGTAACCCACAATGGTGAATCATATACGGTAATATTCAATAGGATGGGAGTTACTCATCTGTAATGTTTACTAAATATTGTATGCACCAATCATTGTTCAGAGATTTATGGAGATTAATAGAGTGTTACCATTGTGGTGTATTATATATATAAAATCTCCCCACTCTCATAAATATCTTACATCCACCAAGTGATTCCAAATAATAAAATTGCTACACACTTTCTTGCCTATTACTGTAGCCAAGATCAGAAAGACCCTATGCCAGTTTCCAATAGTACTAGGAATTTTTATATAATGCTTTTTTCTATTCTTCCTCTGTTTTACTCTCACTGGTTTTATTTTCCTTTATCTCTGCAAACTTCCCTGTTGGCAGTCAGAGAATTAACTGTTTACACCCACCACTCATTGTTTTACTTAAATTGCTTATTCACACATATATTAGGAGGCATGCTTATCAAACTATTGAACCTTTCTATGATCTATGTCCTGTAATGTCACTCTTTGCATTTCTTCCCATGTATTTATATTGCTCTAGAAGAAGCCAAAAGAAGAAAAAAAACAAGCAAAAACAATATCCAATTTCATCTTGTGAAGGGAAAAAACATTTCATTCATGACCCCAGCATGTCTTTGTTCCAATTATTAAATTAACTGGCACAAAAAATTAACATTTATAACTGGAAATGTAACTCTTGTTATAGTATGTCTAACATTCTAAGTAGTAGTAGTTGTCATCATAAGTTATTGACTCGAATTATGCTATCTATCTATCTATCTATCTATCCAGCTATCTTTGTCTATCGTTATACAAATATGTATTTTCATTAAAAGGCATATTTAAGTTTCCTGGATTATGAGTGCATCTGATAGAAGAGAATCAGTAGTTTCTGAAAACATTTTTGCATGAAAAAATCCCCAAATAAACTGACCCTGAAGTTTTCTAAATCTCTTACGTTTGCTAGCAGTTGCTTTGTGAGTTAACACCCCTGGATTCCCTACTAAAATTAGCATAATTCATTTTGGCCAATCACAGGCAGCTAATACATTTTAATACATTGTAAAAATCAGTGATGGCAGTTTGTGCAGGAAGGAATCATGCAGAAGAAAGTAGGAGGAGTCAGGAACTGATTTGTAAATCTCTGCATTGAGCTTCTGCTGGCTTGATGGTTATTAAAGGTTTTCAAATATGTACCCAAATGTAGTGTTTCTATTGGTAGGTACACTGTGCCTATGTAAGCAGCCCTGGGAATGTGGAAAACAAGCTGTATTTCTAAATAAAATAAATCTGTATGTATATAGAATGACTTAATTTAATTTGGGTATGATATAAGCAGCATGTGTTAGATTAGAAAAAGGTAAAAACAGGGAAACGTAGGTATACCATAAAACTAAATCCTCCAACAGGCAAAACACATTCACATTTCTGTGTGTATGATTTCTGTGTGCTTATTTTGAGGATTTAGTTTTGAAAAGCAGAAAAGAAAGGCTTTAGCAAGAAAAAATAAATTAAAGACATAGTTGCATCCAATCATGGTCTCCTCCCCTGCCTTTCTCATTGTCATCTGCACAATAGTATCAGAACAAACGCTCTAAACTCAGTCATTTTTTTAAGTTTTAGGCAGGTTATTAAGGTTGACATGGTTTGAAATGTTAAATCTGATCCTAGGGGACATGTGGAAGCCCCCCCAAAAGATTATACAAAGGGTTAAGTTGGTGGCAAAATATATAGAAGGGGTACATACAGTGGATATAAAAAGTCTACACACCCCTGTTAAAACGTCAGGTTTCTGTGCTGTAAAAAATTAGACAAAGATAAATCATTTCAGAACTTTTTCCACCTTTAATGTGACCTATAAACTGTACAACTCAATTGAAAAACAAACTGAAATCTTTTAGGTAGAGGGAAGAAAAAATATAAAAATAAAATAATATGGTTGCATAAGTATGCACACCCTTAAACTGATACTTTGTTGAAGCACCTTTTGATTTTATTACAGTACTCAGTCTTTTGGGGTATGAGTCTATCAGCATGGCACGTTTTGACTTGGCAAGATTTGCCCACTCTTCTTTGCAAAAACACTCCAAATCTGTCAGATTGCGAGGGCATCTCCTGTGCACAGCCCCCTTCAGATCACCCTACAGTTTTTCAATCGGATTCAGGTCTGGGCTCTGGCTGGGCCATTCCAAAACTTTAATCTTCTTCTGGTGAAGCCATTCCTTTGTTGATTTGGATGTATGCTTTGGGTCGTTGTCATGCTGAAAGATGAAGTTCCTCTTCATGTTCAGATTTCTAGCAGAAGCCTGAATATGTTGTGCCAATATTGACTGGCATTTGGAACTGTTCATAATTCCCTCTATCTTAACTAAGCCCCAGTTCCAGCTGAAGAAAAACAGCCCCATGCATGATGCTGCCACTAACATGCTTCACTGTGGGTATGGTGTTCTTTTGGTGATGTGCAGTGTTGTTTTTGCGCCAAACATATATTTTGGAATTATGGCCAAAAAGTTCAACCTTGGTTTCATCAGACCATAACACCTTTTCCCAAATGCTTTTGGGAGACTTCAGATGTGTTTTTGCAAAATGTAGCCTGGCTTGGATGTTTTTCTTCGTAAGAAAAGGCTTTCCTCTTGCCACTCTACCCCATAGCCCAGACATATGAAGAATACGGCAGATTGTTGTCACATGTACCACACAGCCAGTGCTTGCCAGATATTCATGCAGCTCCTTTAATGTTGCTGTAGGCCTCTTGGTAGCCTCCCAGACCAGTTTTCTTCTCGTCTTTTCATCAATTTTGGAGGGAGCTCCAGTTCTTGGTAATGTCACTGTTGTGCCATATTTTCTCCACTTGATGATGGCTATCTTCACTGTGTTCCATGGTATATCTAATGCCTTGGAAAATCTTTTGTACCCTTCTCCTGACTGATACCATTTAACAATGAGATCCCTCTGATGCTTTGGAAGCTCTCTGTGGACCATGACTTTTGCTGTGGGATGCGACTAAGAAAATTTCAGGAAAGACCAACTAGAGCAATTGAACTTTATTTGGGGTTAATCAGAGGCACTTTAAATGAGGGCAGGTGTATGCTGACTCCTATTTAACACGATTTGGAATGTGATTGCTTCATTCTGAACACAGCTACATCCCCAGTTTTAAGAGGGTGTGCAGACTTATGCAGCCACATTATTTTTATGTTTTATTTTTCTTCCCTCCACCTAAAAGATTTCAGTTTGTTTTTCAATTGAGTTGTACAGTTTATAGGTCACATTAAAGGTGGAAAAAGTTCTGAAATTATTTATCTTTGTCTCATTTTTTTACAGCACGGAAACCTGACATTTTAACAGGGGTGTGTAGACTTTTTATATCCACTGTAGAAGTCTATTTTATTGCATCACAATGAAAAAATCTGCAGACTCATCTACCAATGGTCCATGTGCATTGGGTTTATATGATTGCCATTGGAAGGGTATTTTTTAAAGTGTATGTTTTCTTTTCTTAAAAATGAGCCACCGGCTGGCGTTTGCGGAAGGCAGACGTGTTTGTCTGAGCTCCGGATTGAGCTCCGAATAGGGCTTTTTATTCTGCCCTGGAGCGGTTGCTTGTGCCCTGCCTGCACACGGGGCACTACTGGAGGTTGCCCCCATCCCCCGGGGAGCAACGGGGAGCCTATTAGGCGGCCCAGCAGCACGGGAGACCCCCGGTCACGGGACGACGCCTGAGGCCCCAGAGGACTTCGGGGCTCTATTCCCCAGCTCCTGAGAGGGTGCTGGAGCTGATCCTGGTGGCGGCTGGATCCGGCCGGGATCCCAGGGCGACCTCTCTGGCCAGAGTGTGGTCCCAGAACAACGGGGCAGAAAGCCCGCGAAACGCGGCCGCCATCTTGCGGGGCCGCCATTTTGTGCACCCACCAGACGGCTGCAGGTAGGGGGGATCTTCCCCAGAGTGCTGTAACTCCCCAGAGGGGCCCCAGGAGAGAGCCAGACATCCCCAAATGAGGGAGCAGTGCACCCAACGCAAGTAGTGGCTACTTAGCACTCTCCCCACATATAAGGCACTGTGGCTGCCATTAAAGAGTCTTGGTGGGGTAGGAAGAGGAAGCTGCTTGAATATTTCCCAGCTTGCAAGGCACTCAATGCTCTATTTATTGTCACTTCCCCACACAACTCTGAGATCTGGGGTTAAGGCTGTGTGAATCAACTCTTTAAGCTACCCTCTCAGGACTGAGCTCTTGATATAGAGGCTTATCTCATAGCATTGCCAGAGTCTGAATTGCATAATATTTGGGAGCACTGTGGGTGTACCTTGTCTCAGAAACTGACGCTCTCTTTAGGCACTTTTTATGGAACATTTGTGCATCAAACAAAATATTGTGTCTACCTACATTTGAGACTTCTGCTTTTACTACCAGGTGCATAGACTGTGTTAATTTCTTACAACATCAGCGCATGTGCTGCCACCGTGTGGACGTTTACAATACTGCAGATCATCATTGGCCTTATTGCTGCTTTCTGTCTGTACTGATCTATCCTAAGGCTGAGTTCTACTTAACAGGCTCCCGTCAACAAAAGCAGACAGACCACCTGAAGAGGGTACAACTTTTTGTGCCACCCGTCTAACAAAGGACTATTCTCTGTTTGGCCGGATTTTCAAAGGCCTCTCCAGTGCCCTGGCTGTAGACTACACTATAATTATGGAGTAAGGAGACGAATGGGAAATTGGCCTGGCAGCACAGCTATCACCTACCTCAACTCACCCTTATAATCTGGACATACTCTACTACTTGGGCCAGCGGACTTTCACTCAGACCACTTGGGGCATAGCTTCCCCCTATTCTATACCTGGCTGATTCCATAACAGACCTTTTGCTGAACCCTGCGGCCCGTATTCCAAAATGCCGAAACCCAAAAGAACTGCTTCAGCGAAGGGCATTAGGGAGCACTTTACACCTAAATCTGCCAGATGCTCCCTGCCTGCGGAATCTGCCTCAGAACACTCGGATGGCTCGGACAGGGAAGGTACTCCTGACGCTCCTAGCCAATGTATGGACCTCTCTGCCAGGTCAGTGGCTACTATTGAGCTGCTCCTGGCAAAAGCTATTGATCCTCTAAGACAAGACTTGAAGGACCTGGGGCACAGCACTCAAATCCTGGAGGACGCATCGGATCGGATGGCCGAAGCGCAAGAAAGAGACCGATCCTCTATTGCTCAAAACTCCATTCATATCTCTGACCTCACGGATAAGATAGAGGATCTGGAGAACCGGTCCCGCCGGCATAATGTACGCATCCGAGGTATACCGAGAGCGATACAGGACCTGTCTGGCTATCTGAGGGACACAATTCCCATAATCCTCCCTAATCAGCCCGAAAGTGTGTGGGAGATTGAGCGGGCCCATAGAGCCTTGGGTGGTATGAGGAGCTTGGAGGCTCCCAAGGATGTTATTGTTAGATTTTTAAGGCAGCAGGCCAGAGATCTTCTACTATCGGCCACCAGGAAGCTGCATACCATCAAGGGGCCGGATGACTCAATCCTGCAGTTTTATGCGGACCTCTGCCCGGATACCCTGCATAAGCGGAGACTTATGAAACCGGCTGTTGCTATTCTTATTCAGCACAGGATCCAGTACCGTTGGAACTTTCCGTTTGCTCTGACTTTCACCTATCGTGGCAAGACTTATACCACCCGCTTTCTGGAAGACTGCCTAGATGTATTGCAGAGATTACAGCTATGCCCGGAGCCCACGACAGCAGCAAATCAAGAGCACCTTGTTTCGCTGATCCCTAAGAGGCAGCAGACCTCAAAGCCATCACAAGTTCATGGCAAACAAGTCCCTATCTTGGAGGGGCCCAGTGGCTTTCGGGACTATATGGGCGATCTGCAAGACAAGCGCTTGGTATCCTCAGCAGTCTCTGGACTCTCGGCCTCTTCAAAGTTGGGCCCGCGACCTGAGAGGCCTCCTACCTAGCTGGACTTTGATAATATTTTACTGAGTATTTGATGTTCAATTTTCATAGTTTATAATCCAGATAGAATGTTGATAGAATAGTTCGCACTATTGCCATTTAGAATTAATATAGTTTGCCAGACTAGTTTCCCACATTACGTGGATTTGTCTTTTACTTTGTTTACTATAAATAGAGATAGAAGGGTCTGTGTAGTCGATTGTTTTATACTGATCCTGCTATATACTTGAAATTACAGCTTGAAGTTTAGTCGTACTGTAAACTTGTTGTTTTCCTGCTCTGTTTTTTTTTTATTTTTTTATTTATCTATTTCTTTTTTATTTTATTTTTCCTATTTTTGTGTTTCTTGTTTCTGTTCTGTTATTGGCTTGTTTGCTTTATCCCGGATTTGTCTACCTCTCCGATATTAAACTGCATTTCTCCCTTTTCATTGCTCTCAGCCCTCCTGATAAAAGAGAGATCTCTCCGCCGCCAACAGCATACCCGCTGGGACTTCTGTCTGCTCTCCGGGCTCTTCCACTCCCCGCCATTCACGTGCTCAGCTATTAGGTAAGGTTGCATACACCTACACTCCTGATTTTTAATGGCTACTTCTAAATACACCATAGTGACCCACAATGTGAAGGGCTTCAATTCCCCCTTTAAAAGGAGGAAGGCCTTTGCATTCTACAAAAAATATACTCCCTCGGTCATTTTCATGCAGGAGACCCATTTTTCCCTTGGCAACAAACCTAAATTCCTGCATAAGGATTACCCTACCTATTATCTAGCCTCTCTCCCCACTAAGAGAGCTGGCTGTGCAATTTTGCTGCATAGGACCTTCCCCTTCCAGGTAGAATCCACTCGGGTAGACGGGGATGGCAATTACGTTATGGCAACTGGGACTATAAGAGGGGAAAGAATGACGCTGCTATCTCTGTACTCTCCTACGAACTCCCCCTACTCTGTTCTCATAGACCTGTTGAAAAAACTAGAGGCTCAGGATTTGGGGAAATTGATTATTGGGGGGGACCTTAACCTGACCTTAGACCCGACACTTGACAGATCTGGAAAACCGACCAACAGATTTCCCAACAAGACTAATCAGATTAAGTCCTTACTAAATGGTTTGGGGTTAGTTGATGTCTGGCGGGGTAAGCACCCGGACAAGAGAGAGTACACTTTCTACTCCCAGACTCACCTGACATACTCTAGGATTGACGCTCTACTTATCACGTCCTCATTGTATGACTCTGCTATAAACTCTGAGATAGTCCCTTGCCCCTGGTCAGACCATGATCTGGTACTAGCTGAGCTGGATCTGGGTCCTAATCCTCGACTTCCCTATAAATGGGTTCTGAACGAATTCCTTCTGTCTAATCCGAGTAGTGTGGATTCCATATCCAAGGACATACAGCTGTTTTTTGAGACTAATGACACCCCCGACACTGGGGCTGGATGGCTTTGGGCCGCCCATAAGGCTTTTGTTAGAGGAACTTGCATTAAGCTGTCCTCTATACATAAGAAACTTCTTAGGCAGAAGGAGACAGAGCTCTCTACCTCATTAAAGAGGTTAGAGGAGAAAAACCAACAGCGTCCCTCTCTTCAGGGGCGTAAATTAATTGACCAGACTAGGCTTGAGCTGGACGCTATTTTGTCCCATCAAACTGAACGGGCTATGAGAAAAATGAAGCACCTCTATTACTGGAAGGCAAACAAACCTGACTCCCTTTTGGCTAAAAGACTAAACAATAAATTTTCCCAACCCAGAACCACCCAAATTAGGATACCTGGCGGTCAAATCTCCTACAGTCCCAATGAAATCCAAAAAACGTTTCAAAATTATTATCAAAAAATATACTCCTCGCAAACCCACTGCAGTGGATCAGATATAGACTCCTTTCTAAATTTATGCGACCTCCCTAAAATACCGGATTATCAACTGGATGATTTGAACTTAGAAATAACACAGGAGGAGGTTAAATTTACCATCCAGAATCTTAAGTTGGGCAAATCCCCGGGACCGGATGGCTTCACTAACTTGTATTATAAAAAATTTGAACCTCTTCTTACCCCCCACATGACATCTCTTTTTAATGCCATATTAAACGGAGAGCCTATGCCCCCGGAGTTAAACCGGGCTGACTTGGTGATTTTTCCAAAAGATGGCAGGGACCCTTTGGAGGTGAAAAATTATCGCCCTATATCCCTAATCAATGGGGATGTCAAAATTTTGGCGAAAATTATGGCCACCCGCATCTCTAAATTTCTACCCGATTTGATCCACAAGGACCAAACTGGGTTTGTTCCCTTTAGAGAGGCCGGGGACAATGTTAGGAGGGTCATGAATGCACAGTTCATGGCTCAGAAGTCTAATATACCAGTCTGTCTCTTAGCTTTAGATATAGAGAAAGCTTTTGACACGGTAGAATGGCCATATTTATATAAGATTCTGGACAAATTTGGATTCAAGGGACGCTTTATTAATTTACTTAAGAGATATTATGACTCCCCAGCAGCCAATCTAAAACTCCCAGGAGATCACAAAGTCGACATCCACATTCAAAGAGGGACCAGGCAAGGGTGTCCGCTCTCCCCACTGTTATTTGCTCTTGCTATAGAACCCCTTGCACAAGCGATTAGAGCCAACCCAGTCATCCAGGGGGTACAGGTAGGCCTCCAGCATTTCAAATGCTCTTTATTTGCGGATGACATGCTTTGCACCCTAACCAATCCCCTTTCATCCATACCTGCACTCATGTCCACTGTCCAGGACTTTGGCAAAATCTCGGGTCTTAAGCTGAATGTTGAGAAGACTGAGGCGATGGGGATCAGATTGCCGCAGGGGGAGATTGACATCCTCAAAGCTAATTACCAGTTTATTTGGCCCGCACAGTCTATAAAATACTTAGGTGTTAGACTTACCTCCAAGTTTGGGGATATGTACGGGGCAAATTTTCCTCCCTTGTATAGATCTCTGACATTGGATATGCAGAAATGGAGGAGCTTTAAGATTTCATGGACAGGCCGCATTGCGGCTGTGAAAATGAATATCTTACCTAAATTACTATACTTATTTAGATCTCTTCCTATCCCTCTCCCCCTTAAAGACCTAGACAAATTCCAGAATAGCATTTCCCGGTTCATCTGGGACGATAAACGCCCTCGCATTCCCAGGCAGGTGATGTTTCGCTCCAAGAATAGAGGTGGCCTCGCGACTCCGAATTTAAGACTTTATCTTAAAGCTGCACACTTGGCTCCTTTGCCTAGAGCCCACTCTATGAAACACCATCCATCTTGGGTTTTTATGGAAAATTATCAAATGTCCCCACATAGTTGGGATAAGTTGGTTTGGATGCCTGAGGACTCTGCCCCTTTCATAACTCATGAAAACCCCATAATCTCCTTGACGCTCCAGGCCTGGAGATGGGCTAGATCTAGGCATCGACTTAGCACGGAATTATCACCCCTTCTATCAGTTATGTCCTTCCCACAAATTCTAGCAGATTCAAGTTCTACGTCTAGATTTTGGTGGACCTCCAGACGCCTGGATCGCATAGGGAATTGGTTCGCCAATGACAAACTACTGACCTATGACCAATTTTGCACGACTCACGACTTGCCAACTACAGAACTCTACAATTACTTAAAAATTAGAAGTTGGGTTACCAAGATGGTTAAGGATTCCGGGCCCCCCAGAGCCTCCTGGCTATCAGTTATCTGTAAAAATCTCCCACTTGCCAAGGGTAACCTGAGTTCTTTGTATAACACCTTTCTGGGCACTTCGGGGGGCCAAAAACCCAAGTTTATGCTGCATTGGGAAAAGGATCTGGGGGTGGAGTGGGACTGGGACAAATGGACTGAATCTTGCTCCAATCTTTCAAAAGGATCACTTAATTCGGCTTTATTAGAAACATCAATTAAAGTTTTACATAGGGCTTACTGTACTCCCGATAAAATGCAGAAGTTTAGGCCACAGGAGAGTAACAAATGCTTTAGGGGATGCCAGGATGTGGGGGATCATATTCATGTTTGGTGGGCCTGTCCACGTGCCCAGAATCTCTGGGAACGATTGACCCGTTTAGCCTCCACACTTTTTCATAGAGAAGTAGCTCCTTCAATTGAATCCTGTTTACTGGGGGTCCATATTAAAAACTTGTCCCAATCCCAGAACAAGTTGTTTCAAATAATGGCATTAGCTTCAAAGATTCACATAGCTAGTAGATGGAAGGACATGAATCTAAACTTTCAAGAGGTAATTAGGAAGATCAACTATTTGCTTATTAATGAGAGGCTAACTCATATTGTTTTAGATAGGATGCCCCAATTCCAGATAGTTTGGGACCCTTGGATAACATCCTCCTTTAGCGTTTCCTTAGTATAATGCCTGTATTTGCTTGAAGCGATTCTGAGGAGTGGACTGGAGTGGGGGAGCTTTGGAGACCTTTCAGTGGTGCTGGATGGCGGGAAGGATCTGAGGTAAGAGGGAGAGATAAGCCGGGACTGCTTTGGGGCCGCCATGAGGGGCCAATGATTCTTTTATTTAGTTTATATATTTTTTTTTTCTTTTTCTCTCTTTCTTTTCTGGGGTATGGTATATGATAGTTTAGTTAATATAGATAGGTAATACATTTTATATTGTATACTTCTATCGACTGTGTACTCTAGAAGTTAATTGGCTCATTTTGCCTTGTATTTTTTATATGGTTGGAAAAACCAGCCTAGACATTAGAAAATTTTCTCACTAAAAATTAAAAAAAAAACAAGAAGGTTTAGTCAGTTAAATGCTGAAAAATGATAATTTTATGTTTAGAGGACTTGATAAAGCTGACATTTATGACTGTTAAGAATGTTTTATTTATGTGTGGATTTTGCATACCTTCTAATAAAAGAATATTTATTCAAAAAATGAGCCACCAAGGGACTGGAAAGAATTGACCTAGAGAGTTTTCTTCTAGTCTGTAGTTGTTATTTCATTCACAACACAAGGCAGTGCCTATTATAATTATTATACTTTATTTCAATGGTTTCTAGCTTTTTGTTTTTAAAGACCGCTCAGAATCTGCTGAATATGTTGGTGGACCATCTGAATTTTAATGATTGTCTTCATATACCACCTTTTCTACCTTATACTTTTACAATGCTATATGCCGCTTTGGACAGTACATTGCACTTTTAGCTAACTACAGTATCTAGGTAATTTTAAGACTTAACTTTTAGCAATGATCATAAAATCACAGATTGCACGATCCTGAAATATGTTTGG
This sequence comes from Discoglossus pictus, assembly GCA_027410445.1. NCBI lineage: Eukaryota > Metazoa > Chordata > Amphibia > Anura > Alytidae > Discoglossus > Discoglossus pictus. The sequence continues at coordinate 182,699,196 of CM050165.1, forward strand.
AGCTCATTAAAATTTGTTTTCACAAATCATTAACATTGTAATCTGTATTTGTCTTCAATATGATTTGCAAAAAAATGTATCTGTTTAATAAAAAAGTACACTATGTACACTATTTGACTGCCTTCAATATGAAGAGACACCACTCAGTCATCTGTTTCCTGAAGCTCCAGTGAGCCAGCTCGTGATGTCATAGATACAGTACGTTTCGCGTACTGCTTCAAGTGAGTTAAGACTGATGTGTGAAACGCCTGAGGTTTATATGAGGTGAGTAATCGTTAATCACAGCTGTGTATTAACCCACTATTTTCCCCTTTTCATTACACTGTTCTAAATTCTGTGTAATGTATAAACTTGTATTTGTATCTTGTATCATTCATGGAATTGATATCTAAAGGTAAATTAAATAAACCTATTAACTATGTTGATTCAACACCACACTATTGATTTTATATTAGTGGATCTTCCTACTAGATACAATTTATCCAAGAGGAATAAATGAAAACAATAATTATATGATTTGTCTTTAATTATTGTTATTGGTCCAGTTCCCCTTTAACTACATAATAATCACACAAACAAGTTCAACACTGTAAAGTCTATTTGATATGTAGTGTGATTTTGAAATAGGGTGTTTATATGCCATGCCAACCACCTTCCTTTTTATGGAATGGGAGCTCAAAGGAAGGGAGAGGGGGAAAGAGACACAGAAGAAGGGAGAGGGGGAAGAGACACAGGGGAGGGGGGAAGAGACACAGGGGAGGGGTTGAGAGACACATGGGAGGGGGAAGAGACACATGGGAAAGGGAGAGAGAAACAGGGTAGGGGGAAAGACACACAGGGGAAGGGAGAGGGGTCAAAGAGAGACAGGGGCTGGAGAGGGGGGAAGAGAAACACAGAGGAGGGGGAGACACGGGGGGAGACACAGAGGAGGGAGAAGGGGGAGATAAAAAACTATATAGAACTCCATCATGCCGTAATTTTGGACGGGCAAGCCACTAGTATTATCACTAATATGGATGTCCTAATGCGAGTTGTCGTCCTGTTGCGGGCCATAGCGAGGCTAGCCATTAAGGCACGCCGTGGAACTTAGACTGCAATAAGCGCCAAAGGCGTACATTGCACTGCGAGCCTCGCAAAGCAAGGATAGCAGTTGAAGCATGCGGGACTTAGGCTGCAATGAGCTCTTCAGACTTAATTACTGAATATATTAATTACAAATAGGTAAATTATATTAATTTATTGACAAAATAATGAATTCATTGTTGATTAAGTAAATATAGATGAATATATACCTCTCTTTATAATGAGTGCTGAAGGTGCTCAGAGGAGCAAAAATAGATGAGACAAGAGGCTTGCCATGAGCGCTGAAGGCACTCAGCGCGAGGCTCGCAATGAGCACTGAATCCCCTAACAGTACAAAAAGGTTTACATTGTGTGTCAAACAGCATTCCCATGGCTTCAAATTTTATTGCCCCGTAATTTTTGATGGGCAAGTCACTAGTATTAATATGATAACCATCAGGCAAAATATATAATATTAGCAAACAATTAGCCTACAAACAAGTCTGCAGCTATGATACTTTTTAGTGCAGTGCTATACTCTAAAGTGTCATAACTTGTATCAAAAATAAGGTTATTGATTACATTTATTTGTGAGCGTTTTAATAAGTATTTTTTTTTTGTTGCTTAGGTGATTTTCAAAAGATGAAACTCGGCCAAATCAGTTTGAATTTTCGTGCAACCTCCCTCCCAGACGCCCTGGCAGTCCCCCGTGCTGTGTGTGATTTTTTTAAATGTTTTTATTTATTTTCTTTGTGTTTTTGTTGTTTTTGGATGTGCGCGGCTCGGCCGTTAACTTCTAAGTCCCACGGCTTGTAATATTTTTTTCCTTTGTGTTACGGGACGTAATTTTTCCACACAATTTTTTCAAACTGCTACAGGTCTCGCATTGTGAATTGTGTGAATCTCCACCAGCGCAATGAGCTCCTTCGGCACTCACTGCCTAAGTCGTACGGGGTCGTAGGGGTGAGCGCCTACACCGCTCATCTCCACCAGTATACCTGCAAGCTTTACCAATAACCCGCAATTCTCACAACTATATGAACATTTCCACAGTCATTTCCACAGTCATCACCTTTAGAGGACAACTTACCTTTCAAATGGTAATCAGGATGAAGTAGGCAATTCAAATAGTGGTTTAATATCAATGTAAGATATAGTGTACAAATGTACCTCAATATTAAGATAATATACTGTACATGATGGTTAATAGATATGCTTTGTAAAAGTTTTACAGGATTGCACGCTACATACACAGGTCGTCTCAGTTCTGGTTGGAGAATTGAACAATGATGTCACCAAGGGTATGGAGCTTCAGGTTTAAATAAATGTCTGAATTTTTACAACTTTTTTTCTTTGAGAGAACTATTATGGTAAAATGTATAAGAAGAGATGTAGCCCCTATTATGTGGTGATTGGTGGACTCCCAGATATGCAATTACAGATATCGAGTAATTTTGCATTTAAGAAATACGAGTGTTAGTTTCGAGTATAAGATCTAATTCCTAAGTTTACATGGATATAGTATAGAACTTACAGTATATAGAGTCTACTATATAGAGTCTACTATGTATTTAGTCTGCTATATACTTACAGTATATAAAAGTCCTGGGTTTATACCAATCAAACGTTTACCAATTTACAGCCTCATTAAATTGTGGCTACGATTAAAAACGTACAACCGCAAGGGGGGTAAAGTCTAATATGTAGCACTTGTAATGCAAATGCAAATACTCTACTGTACATTTATTATAAGAGAAAGTGATGTTAGGTCTTAGAATTAATAGCACAACCTTCTCAAGCCCGCAAATCGGCCCCGAAAAATACTTTATTTCATGTTTATATTTTGTGTTATTTGGATTACTGCAATCAATGTGTTAAGACATATACTGTAACTCACATGTAATAGAATATCATATTTACAGTTTTATTCATATTGCATTATTTCTAGACTGTGGGTCCGATCGCAAACTGTAGTTGAAGCCCGTAGGACTTCGAAATCTACCCTCCCCTTTTTCAGTGACGTAAAGCTAATAATCTCTTTTTCCATTGGCTCCATCTGAACCCGTAACTACGTGCTTGCTTAATTGTTTGCATTTGAGCACGCAACCCTGACGGCCGAGAACTAGTTCACAAAATAACCTCTCTCGCTCGTAGCTCGCAGCCCTTTCTAATTTAATGGCAATGTAAAACGGCCAAATTTGAAGCACATAGCTCTTGCGTGCTACACATTGGACTTATGGTTGGAATTTAATATGGTCCATAGATGGGGGACTATCTATTTTGACTATATAGAATAAAAGCAATTTACAACTATTTTTAGGACTATACTTATGTTAAAATACTATGCTGCAACTGAAATAAAGAGCTTGCATGGTATTACTATATTCAGGGTTACGTGATATCTATCCACAATAATATTTCAGTGTCAGCCAGTTAACAAAACCACAAACCATAGCTGTGGAACTAGACAATATGAATATTTGAGAAAATATTCAATCAATTATTCAAGAACATTGTACATAGTGTTCTTTTTTTATAAAACAAATTGAGTTCTCTTGTAAATTATATTGAAAACAAATTCAGGTTACTAATTGAATGGTTTGCGAAAAAGAAAGTTTAAATAGCACCGTAAAATATTTCAGGATCTTGCACTCTGTGATTTTTTTTTAATTATTATTACTAAAAGTTAAGTCTTACAGAATAAACCAATGCATGCACCTTCAGATGATCTTTTTTTCTTTCTCTTTTTATTAATATGTAAATTTATAATCAGAGACATATATATTGATATATGGAAGAGTAATAGCCAGGAAAATTATTTTTATACACCATAATTACTAGAGAAGCGGCCACACATTTCTCTACACTAGAGCCATACTTTTTAATCATATTTTAAGATGCAAACCACCACTTAAAAAATAAAACCACTACATCCTATGTTCTTAGCCAAAACCATTTTTGCCTAAACTTCCCTAGACCTCCAAAGCAGAGTTTCTTCTTTTTGTCAAGGTTTTCTACATATTTACTTTTCTGTTTGAATATTTTTCTCATTAAATACAATTCGTTACTGTTTTTTTTCTTCCAGTGTTGACATAAAAACATTCAACCTGTCTAATCATAATATGCCTATGAGCTTTGCCAGGAAGTTATGGAATAGACACAGAATCAGTGGGAATCTGGCAGCTCCAGCGAGTGTGTGGAAAGTTGCAGCTGTTTCAAGGTGATAAAGTTCAAAAGAACGAGAGAGTTTGCAGCGAGCTTTGATTATTTTTTGGAATGTGATATACATGGGAGAGGAAAAATACTCATCAGTGCCCGCTATAAATAACATCTAGTGAGTGCACAAACTGCGTGTGTGTTTTAATAACTGGGAAGTCACGTACGCTTATGCATAGATGAAAATAAACAATGCATACCAAGGGAACGTATTTATTAAAATTAAATCATGACACTGAGCACAGCCAAAAACAGTGTTTCATCCTTTGGAATCCATTCACTGTTGCATACCTCCAAACATGGCCAAAAAGGGACCCATTCTGTATGATGTGTTAGCTATATATACAGGTAAGATGTGCAAACTGTTTCATACAGAAATATATTTAGCAGAACCGACACTATAAGCTTCTACCTTTATACTACAGTTACAGAGAAAACAAAAGGAGGAACAAGAGAAAGTGGGTCAAGGTGAGGACTGGAAATCATATTTCTTTCCCTTAAAGGACTCTATCAACCCAAAATCAAGTTGCTTTTTCAGGTTATTATTAAAGAGTATGAAAAACTGACTGTATGCTGTGTTATATATATATACTAGCGAATTGCCCGTCAAAAAATGACGGCAATGAAATTGTAAGGTAGCTAATGCTGTTTGGTGTATAATAAATATGTAATACATTACTAAATGAATATACTGTACCTATTTTGAAGCATTGTGATGAAGAGCTGGCAATGTGTGTTGATGTTGCTGCAGCATTAGTGGTGTGGAGCTGCTGTGTAAGCGTGATGAATGTGTGCACTGTGTGGTATGAATATCCGTAGGTGGTTTGTGGCGTTTTGCGAGTTTCTTGTGGTGTTTTGCGAGTTTCTTGTGGTGTTTTGCGAGTTTAGAGTGCTGTAGCCTCGTTTTCGTTTTGTTCGGCGGCCATTTTTTCTCTCGCTTAGATTTTTTTTTAGTCTCTAAACTCTTTTATTTCGAGTAAAATCGAGGTCTAAGTTGCATTTTTGAGGTGCTGGGTGCTCCCTCTTGGTGTAGGTAAGGTTTTTATGTATGTGCTGTGTGTATGTATTGTGTTTTACATTTTGTAATGTTCTCGAGTTGCGTCCGAGTGTTGCGAGTCCGTAATGTGTGTGAACGTGTGTCGTATGTTGTTTGCGAGTGTCGTAATGTGTGTGTCGTGCTGTTTGGGTTGCGACGTGAAGTTTGCGAGGGTCGCAGTTGCTGGCATGGAGCGCCTTCGGCGCTCTATGCCAGCAACTGCGGCCCTCGCTTTGCGAGGACCTCAGGTGCTGGCATGGAGCGCCTACGGCGCTCCATGCCAGCATCTGAGGCCCTCGCTTCGCATGGGTCCTCAGTTGATGGCAAGGAGCGCCTTCGGCGCTCCATGCCAGCAACTGAGACCCTCGGGCAGTGCCCTCGCTACGCGAGGGCCGCAGCTCGCTACGTGAGTTGCGGCCCTCGTGAGGGCCGCAGGCTCGCGTAGCGAGCCCGCAGCGTTAGCAACAACTCGTACGCTCACAACTATATATGTGATATATTTTTTTTTTTCATGTTATTGTTGCTGCATTTATATAGAATTGAGTGGCTCACATATGCTAAATAGCTGCTTTGATGCGCTAGTTAGGATAACAGTTGAAACAAATACATGCAATGCAAAGTGGCAGTTAGTCCCCTCTCCCACCCTTATCAAGCACTGCACATTAGCATACAGGAGCTTTAAAACCAATTCTAAATATTTCTGAAATGATTTACTGTAGAGAAAAACTGTTGGTACAGTGTATAACCCGTTTTTAATTCCCTTTAAGACTAAATCACTTTAAATGTGAGCCTTTTCTTTAAAAGAGGTATATTTGAGAGGCTAAAAGGGAAGGCAGCTTTCACCGGAGGCACTGTCCCACCAAAAAAGTGAAATATGGGAGCTTGGGTATTTTCTTTGTAACTTAAATAAATATTGCAAATAGAACTATAGAAAATGCTGGTGTTTTAAAAATAAAAGGTAATAAAAATATAATAATTATGCATTTCTGTTAATATGTATTGGTATCATATAGTAATACAGTACCTCTGGAAAAATGGCCATCAGATTTCATCATGGTTAAATTTAAAATTAAACTGGCTGACATATGCATAAACCTGTCATAGAGATTTTGGGAGGCATCCAGGTGGGCTTAAAGGACCACTGTAGATTTGGAAAGAAGTATGTAACAAACTAATAACAACAGCTGTGTATGTCATGAGCATAAAAGCCTTTGTACATACAATTTAAAACGACTTGCTTCATGGGTGCTTCCATCTTGAATAGATACATTCCAGGATGAAGGGGGTGGTTATCCTTCTGTGCTCCTCTCTTCAGTTGTATTGTCAAATGGCTATTCAAGTTGAACGTCTTCCATCAAAGCTGAACTGGGTTTCTCCTATTCCTCTCAGATATCTAATCCAGTTACAAACAAAAGCAAATATCTATCATCATTCAAGCAATGTTCAATACAATAGTTAACAATTAACTTTTCATAAGAGAGTATTATAACTGTCACTTCAGTCATCCTATAATTTACTCTCACACAGGTTCCCATTGTAATAAACTGTAACATATGAGATCATATTCACTCAAACTAACACATACAGTCACACATACATAGACATATATAGTCATAAAGACAATATTGTAAATTGTAGGTTTATGTTGAGTGCTGCAGTAGTTCAGCTCTTTTCCTATAGTGTCATTACTTTGGTTATCAGGAAAAAGGAATTTAATCGACGTATTCAGTTTAAATTCTGTGAGAAACCAATGTTAACAATGATCCATTTTTGGTACAATATCTAAAAGTTTACTTATATGAAGTCAGAATAAATGTTGTTTAATGAATAACAGCACTGCTATTATATTTATAAATTTTTCCTAATTTTCATCAATGGGTCAAAAATATTACATGGGGTAACTTTATGGGACCTCTAGAAGAGAGACTGAGGTTGTTGGGAATGGTAGAAGCTGACCAGTAGGATACTACCACCAGTCTAAGGCCTCCATTCTGTTGAGCAAATTGTAGTTACAAGAGCCAGTAATTGAGGCTGTAAAATAATTTGCTATTTAATTGGCGTCTTTTAGCTATCCGCAAACTATTTGCAGGTTACAGGCTGAAAATCCCTGCGGTTGTCAAAACTCCAACCCAGTCAAGCCTTTGATCTTTCAAGCCTGTAAATGTTACAATCACAAATCTCTATTCAATTGCTACAATTCCTTAAGCCCGCAATTGCCTTCAAACCCGTAAATGGCAAATGTAGAAGAAAATCCTACGAGTACTAGATAGGACCCGCAAGGGTGTTAAACACCTGTTTGTAGCACTGTAAAAGCAAACAAAAAAGCAATACTGCTCTTTAAAAGATGCAGAAAGCGATGAAAGACATTATAATTAATTGCACACCAGCCTTAAGTGCGCAAACCTGTAATAAAAAAAATAATTATTTTAAGTTTTATTTCCATGTTATATCAATCTCGGTAATCAAGGAGTTAATACATATCAGGCTAGCCACATAGACTAGAGCAGTATCGTCATTCATTTTTATTATTTTTTACATTCCCGGATTGCGAGTCCGATCGCATATCTGACTTCTAAATGCTAATTGACATGTTTTACTGACGTCATGATGACTGTCTCATTTACTATTGGCTGTTTCTAAATCGGTAGTTATGACCTTGCTTAACTGCACTGGCGGTCTGGCCATGTCAGTGCCCCCAAGTGTTAAAGCGGCACACTTGGGGGTGCTGACGCGGCCAGACCTCCTCTTTCCGCCCCCCTGTGTCGCCTAAGGGAACCCAGAATACGGATGTGTGTGATCCCGAGCGTGGCTCTGGGTTGCTGCTTTAGGTACTAACAATTAACCCAGAGGCACGCTCGGGATCACCTCTATGGCAGTTAATTGATCAAGATCATGGCCTGCAATGCGGGTGCATGGTTTACAGTTTAGGCTTTCAGCTCTGTAGGTGCAAGCTTGTTCAATTGAATTGCTCTGTAACTGCTGCAATTTTTTTTTGCAATTGAATGGAGGCCTAAGTGTTTTCAAGGGACTGCTCCTTGCAGTTTCCAATTCTTGTCATACAGACACTTATTTCAGAGTGCACTTATCTAAACCAAAGGCGCCATTATCTCAGCTGACATGTACTTGTTAGTCAAAAACCAGTCTGAAACATATAGATAAAATGTTACTACCATCATTGAAAACTTTACAATAAAGTAATATAGATGTAAAAGTCATATATGACTGTACAAAATCTACAGATATACTTATGCTCTGCGCATCTCCTCTTAGTTTCTTAAGTTTAACTAAATATTTTTATGGTACCTGATAAAAAATACTGTGTTCCATGTCCCTTTAAAGATAAGTATCTATGACTGCCAATTAATCATCTCCACACTTTTTCCTAGAGAAGGGAAACCTGCTATTTTTACCTTTTTCACACAAAATATTAACCCTTTTAATCACAATAAATTGAAAGGTTGTTTATATGATATTTACTTCTTAAAAGGTTAGTAAATTCTGTGAGTGCCTCTATTTTGGGTTTTTTGTTTATTCACATGACCCTTAGGAATTAGTCTCCGTAATTGTTATGAGGAACTCCAGGCATGGACTCCTTGCTCACTGTGCCTTATGGAGTAAAGCTGCACCTCACTGACGAGGCCCAATGACGGCCAAAACGTTTGTCTGGGGTTTGCTGTTTCTCCTGTTCAGGGTAGAGTTGCCTGGTATTTCGGTGCTGGGTCACTCTAGTGAGTGAGACCAGACTGATATACTACAGGATATTTCTCCCTGTGAAGGGCACAAGTGAGCTAATAGAGGCCGATCTCAGAGTGGATTATCATGTCCATAGAACTAACCTTTTAAGGTTACTAGATTGAGCACCTCTATTTTGTTTTTTTGTTACTTCTTAAAAGTCATGAAAGTTTGTCTATGATACTTTTCTTACATGCCTTTTTTTAATATTTATGCTGACTTTTTATGTATTTTATATATTTTCAAGCTTCTTTTAAAAAGCACAATAAATTAAAGCAAAATGTGCTGAAATACAGTTTGTACTTTGACACTTACATTCAGTTTATTAAATGCAGCCAATCTGACTGAGCTCTTAATGCAACAGCATTCTCTGTGTATATCAGATATACTATCACTACTATTTGCTGAAAATAAGAAGCTTCATCTGCCTGTTTACATTATCAGTCTTAAAGCCTTCATTGCCAGAAAAAAGGCATTTGGCTTGGTGTTAAAAAGACAATTGTGATTCTATTGTATCTTGACATTATTTCGCTGAGAGATACAATCTAAAATCTTTAAGTGTGTCTATACTCACATAAAAATATATTGCTTTTAAAGAATGTTATCCAAATGTAGAAGCTATGCCACGGAGTAAGTACAATCAAACAGTTAGTTTACAAAGTAGTAAGTGCATTATTGGTTGCACGCCAAGTTAGTCCAGCCAGGTATGATGAGGCAAGAGCCAGGAGTAATTCAGATGGAGACAGAGAATCTCTTAGCAGTTTACATGAAAGAACGCTATATCCCATCAACAAAGGCTTCTAAACATAATGTTGCACCAAAACAAACACAAATATGAATGGTAAAGGGACACGGAATTCATCAATACTACTACTTTACATAATCAAACAGAACACTTAAAAAAAAAAGAAAAAAAAATTAATTCTTAAAACTTAATTCTTAAAACGTGTCCGACTCTCTGTGACCTCATGGATCTAAAAACATTAAGCATATCTTTATGCCCATGGTCATTCTGGCCCACTTGGTTTTCATGGCACAGATACTGCAGTGGGATGCCAGTTTCTTCTCCAGTGGGCCACAGCATACACCTTCTGGTATTCCTAGGTGGTTTCCCCTCCAAGTACCAACCTGACCCAGCCCTTTTTGGCTTGAAGGTGGTGTGACCTCTTGATTTCCTGATTGGAATCAAACCCATGTCACAGAGAGGAAAGTACCAAGTCCTAACCACTGGGTCACCAGGGAACCCAAGCATATTTTACTGTTTTATATATGTTCACAAGCTCAACTGGCAATTAATTCTTTTTTCTCCAACATGAAATATGATCTGCATCCTTCTAATATCAAAAGGAAAATGTGAAATGTGTCATTGCAGTGATGGCATGGTATAAGCATATAGAGGGAGCTTGTAATTTATGGTCCTTTCAGGACCTGTGAAATTACCCTTAAACTTAATAAATCCTAACTCTTGTTTGAGACTCTCAGTAAATACATGGTCTGATTACTATAAAAGCTAGCACAGCAATATTTTCAAATACTTATAAGACAATGAGAGCCTATAAACATTGTACACATATAGAGCCTCATTCAATTGCCATTTGGCCAATTGATTAGGGCTCAATATAAGCACAGAGCCTATTTTTTTTACAGAAGTTTTTAGTTGACCTTGCCTTTGGATAGAAGTTCACTAACTAAACACTTCTGTAAAAAATAGGCTCTGTGCTTATATAGAGCCCTATTCAATTGGCCAAATCGCAATTGAAGGCCCTTAGAGTTTTATACACATTTCCTACTTGATTTTGATTGCTCTGCATGTTAATGCAGAGTGGTTTTAATGATTTTAACTATGTTGTAGTTACCTTTATATCAATAATAAGAACATGTACATAGTTCTATATCTCAGAACTAACAGCAATAATATTGACCAAGAAGTTTTAAATAAAGTTCCTAATGCAATAATGATGCGATGCTTGTAGTACAGTGACATGTTATAATATTGGCCACTAGAGGTCCAAAGAGATCTATTTGCACTTCATTGCCGCAATACCATGGAAACAATACCATCAAGGAAATATGTGAATGTGTATGGAAAACTGTTATTTTACCACTTGCTATATAAAACCAATCATGCAGATTATTATTTAATTGCCCCCACTTGCACTCAGTGCTGTTTAATATGCAAGTCTTTATGAACCTTATTTAATTAGCAATGAGAAACTGAGCATGAGATTGCTTTAAATTGCATGAATTCACCTACATGTCTTGTGCAAAAAGCTATCTATTTATTTATTACAAAAACAGCTCAAAGGTAATTGAATGCCCTAATGCAATTCGCACAAGGCCCTCCACCCTCATTATTTGCACACATCTTCAGTGTGGTCTGTGCTGCCAAAATGATACTTACAGTATCATTGTGCACTGAAACACTGTATTCCAATATTTACAATACGTTCTCTCGAAAAAATACACTTTGTAATGGGTAAAATATTTTAGAAAGTAATAAAATACAGCCTTTATTTATTATATGCAAGCGTGCTGCAGTGGGAGCCCCCTTTTTTTCTGCTGATCTGCAGGAAAATTTATATGCACAGGTTTTTAATCCGGCATAATTGAAATGTATCAGTTTAAAGGGATATGTTAGTAAACTGGATTATGAATGCATATGATAGATGAGAATTGAAAACATTTTTTGCATGAAAATATCCTAAAATAAACATTAATTAGCTTACCTTGAAGATAGCAAAATTTCCTATGTTTTTTGGCATTTGCATTTGATAGTGTACACCCCTAGAAAATCATGCCTGAATTAGCATAACATTAGAATTCAGAATAATGCTAATACATTGTATCATTTTTCCCCTCAGTGGCTTCTGGCGTGCTCAGTACAAGAACTGCAAAAATTACTTCCTGTGCTCTGTTCCAAAAATGTCAAAATATGTACCCTGCTGTATTTCCTGTGTGTACCCGGCTTATGTAAGCATCCTGTGGGTGTTAACAGCTGGATTTGACAAATAACTTTGTAAGTAAACTGAACTTTTCTATATAACACATGTTTTAATACACTACTATTTCTCCTCTATCAGATGCATTCATAATCCAGCTCACTTACATACTGTATACCTTCAAGGTAGGGCTATTGGAAAGATTATGACTTTACATAGACACATGCGACAGAGAAAGCAGCTCAAAAAAAGCAATGGCAGCACACAGTGACAAAAGATTGCATATAAAAGTAAATAAATAACTAAATTAAAGTCTGACAGTACTTTTGCCAGACAGGTTTTGGACTACAGTTCTGTTTAATGTGAGCTGTTCTCATTAATAACTACTATTACAAACTGCTTAAATATATAGATACTAGTGACTTGCCCGTCAAAAACTACGGGGCAATACAATTTGAAACCATGGCAATGCTATTTGCCACACAATGTAAAGCTTTTGCTCCTCTGAGGACCTTCAGCGCTCATTGCAAGCCTCTCCCCTTGTGTACTTTTGCTCCTCTGAGCACCTTGGGCGCTCAATGTGAGCCTCTCCCCTCGTGTCCTTCAAGTTTTGTGCTTTGCAACGATTATCTTCGGCGCTCATCGCAAAGACAGATATATAAGTACAGTGTTAAATATACCTTTTTTTGGTGTAGTGTAAATTAGAAAATGTTTTTAGGTCTCAGAGCATAATAAAGTGATTTAAATATGTAACTGCTTTGAGAGTGCTATCGCTGGCAGCCAATGAGCAGTAATCCAGATATATATATAACCGCAGTGTAAAAAGTAAAACATTTCTAGTGCAGTGGAAAGTTTTTATTTACAGGGGGTAATGTATACATAGGGGGAAATGTATTGTAGTTAGGGGTATATTTATAATGTATGTATTACTGTAATGTTATGTATATTTGTGTATGCCTTTTCTTTGCAGGGGGGGTTTGTGATGTTATTTTTTATTTTTTTGTAGTGAGGGAGTTTGTAATGTCCTTTTTTATTTTTTGTACATTAAGCATTAGCAAAACTTTTGGTAACAGTTTTTTTTTGTAATTAGTGGGGTGGGGGTTTAATAGGGGTTTAGGTAGGTAGGCCTTAATAGGTTAGGGTAAAGGGGGGGTTAGTTTAGATTTAGTGGTTTATTAGGGGGAGAATCGTATAGTGTAGGGTTTCTATTTAGTGTCATGAGGGTCCTGGAGGACCCTCATGGCAATTATGGGGTTAATAATAGTATTCTCATTGTCCTATTACATTGGGGTCACTTCTGGGGTCCCAATGGGGACCTCCAGCATAGAGGGGGGTTAATTTTAAGTGTTGAGGGGGTACACGGCAGGGCTTGTATGTAGAACTGCCGCGGAGGTCCTGTTCCGGACCCCCGCGGCAAGTGATGAGATATGAAGCCTTTCGAGATCATTTTGCAGGCTGTCACTCCTCCTGCACTGTTGCTCCATGTTTGACACGGACGGCCCTGCTGCGTAGCTCACACGTTGCTTGCAGCAGGGCTAATTTAATAGCGTCGTAACTTTGGAAGATTTGCAGCATGTAGGGCTTAAGTACAAACCTTGTATCTACGAGGGTGGAATTTAATCGGGCTGTAAGTCCTGCGTTTTTCAATGCCTCAACGGCTTCAGCGCTCATTTCTGCCTAAGTTTCAAAGCCTCAACTGCTCGCCTCGCTATGTGAGACTTGCAGCCAAAGGCATCATTGGCTAAGTGCTCCGAGCTTGGAAAACTTCTGTGCTTCAATGGCTCGCCTCGCTATGCGAATCTCGCAAGAGTGACGACGAATCGCAGTTTGACAACTATTATATGTGGTATGTGAAAACAAGAGCAATATTAACACACTGCAAAGGATGGAAGGCCCTGTCTTTGAGTTTATAATCCGGTGTCCATAATGCTTTCCCCAAAGCACCTTGCAAGATTGAAAACTCATAAACTTACAATATAAAGGGAACATGGAATTAATTTATTAATTATTAATGAGCAATCCCTAATTAAAACATTTAGCTACTGTGGTTAGGATGTTAAAGTGGTCCTTTAAATAAGCCCACACCACACCATTGTGGCAAAGATGCACACACAGAGCGTTTGTGCACACAAAGCATGTGTCTCCATATCTCATCCTCAGTGACCTCGCCAAGAAATTGCAATTAAAAGTATGTTTCCCATAGTCAGGAACACTTGTTTTTTTATGAAAGAAAACATTTCCAATAACATGACAATATGTTAGTGATTTTAGTGATCCTTTAAATATGACATTATTGCATACCCGAGCATTAAATCACTATTGCTGGTCACTTGACACTATATATTCTATCAAATGTATTACAGTAAAGAGAAAAAAATTGGCACAGACAAGAGAGGATGGAATATTAGGCCATTGGTGGTCTCTGTGGCGCCAGTGCAGTCTGCAGCATATACCCCTTGGTGTTTATTTCAGATTGATAGACTTGCTTACTTTGATCTCTGCCAATGTTGATACATGACATTCCCTCTCCACTGGGAGATCCTAAACTACTCTGTGCCAGGATATATGTATTTCTGAATGTATGTCATCAATTGCATTAAACAAGACCAACAGGTGCCACTACAACTGCAGCCTGTGACATGTAGGAAACAGTTTTGTGAGAGACATGTGTGCAATTCATTATAGCACAATGAAATATAATGTTAAGTTCTCTTTTAATAAAGCAACCACCCTTCTGTTTTTATTTTCCAGATTTTGGAACATGCATCACCCACTATACTAAGTTTAGTTTAGGGATCCATTCCTTTATTCTTCCCCCTGCACAGATATCTATGACTTAAATGCTAAACTTGTAAGGAAATTGAGTAAACCTTGCACAAGCCACAAACAAATAGGATAGTACAGCATATTGTGCCCAGTTGTGGCATACATCTTTTAATATTCTCAAATAAAGCTATAATTATAAATCAAGAAGATGATGTCATGAACTTTTTGGGGCCACTGGGTCTACATAGGTAATAGTAGATTCTCCAATGCAGCTTAATTTCCACTGTAGCCACCAGACTTCAGAGGATACATATTTGAGAATGGCCTCTTTTAACTCTTGTTTTTCTTTCACAAAGTGAGATAGAGGTCCCAGTTGGCTCATGGTTTCAGTCTTGTTAAAAAAATATATGTTGGTCAATATTTACTTTATGCAATGTGCATGCAAAATAACACTTATAAGTAATTTTCTTGTGTCTATACATAATTGTAACATTCCATGAAAAAACAGAAGTTAGGGGAAGGATGATCTTCCATCTCCATGTGGTTACCTTCATATCAATCAGTGGCAGGGGCAAAGCACTGAGGTCTACTACAGGGCAGAGGCCCACTGCTAAAAAGTAGTAGAATGGGGTAAAAGGAGACTTTTGATTTATTAGGGTAGAGTGGCACATAATTATTTGTTATAGAAAGATGATCTAATCACTCTATGGTAAACAGACCACCTACACATATTGTTTTGTATTTTAGATTGAATCTCCTAGGGGCATCTACCATGTAGATGGTGACAAAAAAATTCCCTCCAATTACAAGCTCCATCTCTATGATATAACAAATCTATTTACATTTTTAGAATAATTAGCAAAAAGCAAGTCTAACTTAAAAAAAATGTCCTATTGAATGGGTCCAAGTAACAATCAAAAGGTCCTGGCTTCATTTGTTGTGCAACCCTTAGATCTGAATAACTGACGATAAGTGGAGGTCCCTGGTGACTTGTCACAACATGCTAAATACTATGTAGTTGTATAACCATAAATGTACAATATCTTAGTAGTCCTTCCATTTAAAAAGGGAAAAGCTAGCATACAATGAATTGGCATCCATTCTGGCACTAAAACGGTTAAGTAAAAAATAAAAACGTAGAAGCCGCAGCATGAGCCAGGGGATTTCCCTCTGGATGAGAAACCTTTATTAATTATATCTGTCATGAAATCAATTATAAATCAACCAGTGGAATCTCAATTAGTTAAGCTGCTGCCAACAGTGACCAGAGATAACTTGGCAGGTTTACACAGCGTGAACAGTCTGGGTTTCTGTTACGATGCCAAAGGGAAACACAGAATATGGCTCCAGTGTGCAATATTTAGACACATAGTCATCTGTGAGCAACCTCCAATCTGCTCACTCTGCAGAAAAAGAAAACAGCCTTGGGAAATAAAAAACATATTTAGAATAACGTAAAACAGAAGTGGAATAAAAAATAATCTAAATATAGAATATTTATGTTTGAGGGGCTGTGCTTTACCTTGGGCTATAATAACTAAGCTGAGAGCTTTTTCATTATTGAGATGAGATGACTCCAGTTCTATTTTATCTCATAGTATCTAAGACCTATTTTTATTCTCTGAATACTTTGCTTCTGGGGTCACTTATGCAATTATGCCATCAGATGTAACACTACACAAAAACACCATTCCAATATACTACAGATTTATATTGTTGTTGTAGTTTAGTCATTCAGTCGTGTCCGGCTCTCAGTGGACCACAGCCCTCCAGGTACATCTATCAGCCACTGCCACATCAAGTTCATGTCATTGCTCCAATGACTACATCTATTTGCCTCTGCCGTCCACTTTTTCATGTGCCTTAAATCTTTCACAGATTTATATTAGTAATAATAAATCGGTGTCATGTATGTATGCAAAACAATATGGCAGAACAGGCGTACACATGGATAATATACTGTACAACATTGACATTCAGTGAAAGGGTCAGCAACCAAAGCAGATTATATACTAATCAATAATCAATCAGAAATAGTTATCCGTAATTTAACTACATATAGAGGGAGGACTTGGACAATGTAACATACTATAATATACTATCCTGGCTAGGATATTACAGTTTATGATGTAATTTAAAATCATAGGTAGTGACAAGTAAAACTTACATCAACTTTTGTAATATTTACCTGTCAATCATTTTTTCTGAATGTCACCTTCTAAGTCTTTTGTTTTATCTTTCTATCTGTTATGTATTGTAGCTGTCTTACTTGGGGCCTCATTCTATTACCGGCCGTAGGAGCTGCGGGGCCGCAAGGACTGGCCGCAGGCTATTCTGCTATTCTATTCCCCTCCGGCTGGGGATTCCGGCAGGCTTGCGGCCGGCGCCTTGCTATCCCTTGCGGCCGCACGCGCCGCAGGAAAGCCTTTCATCTAATATGGCCGCAAGAGTTTCGGCCGCAAGAAAAGCCCGGTTGCTATTCTATTGCTCCGGGAACCATCTCTGCAAGGCTAAAACCGAGCCGCAGCTTACTTGCAGGAAAAAGGTCCCGCTAGCACCAATTAAGCACATTATAAAGCCAAAATAAAGCCATCCTGCACTCTGAGGAGACTAAAAAGTGATTGTAGGTGTTAGCAAAAATAGCACAACATTCCCCTACACTCAAATCCGTAAAAAACATATTTTTTAATTTATGTCAAAAATCCGTGTAAAAAGTCCAGAGTGCTTGGAGCACCTCAGACCCGGCCACGCTGCGGCCGGAAAATAAACAGTTAATGTAAACTCGGATTTGGGCTGATGTGCAAGCTTGAGAGGGGGTTGCTATTAATCCTCATGTCCCCCAATATGATCCCTAGCATTTACAGAGCTTTACAGTGCTGTCTTGAATTTATTTTTGACTTTAAAGATTTCTGAGCTTACGGCCGGTTGCAAGATATACGGCCGGCCCTAAGAGGAGATCCTTGCGGGGCCGTTTAATAGAATTGCAAGGTAACGGAACCCCTGCAAGGAATCGCAGCCTTGCGGACGTTTTACTGCCGATAATAGAATGAGGCCCTTAGTGTACTGGTAATTTCTATATTTATCTTTTATTTTTGTAATGCCAGTTTAAGTTTACTGTGCAGAAATAAAACATTTTAAATATATATTTTTTGTAAAGTAATAAATGTAGTTTTAAATTATACCAAAGGGCCACCATGACATTCCACATATGTCAAATGTGATCCATCAATGTCCTTTATTGTTAGTGGCAGAGTGATATAAATCACTGATCTAAACTAAGCTGACATTTTATAAATTGTTGTATGACTGCCCTGTCTCCTTTAATATTCCTTCTCAAAATAGTATCATTTAGTTAGTAATTATAACGGATATATTTGATTAGTCATGAGTATTTTTTCGCATAATAAGGTTGTTGTACAAATGGGGAGTGCAGACCATTATTCCTAGTGTTTCTACTATTTATTTATAAAGTACTGGCATTTTCAGTAGCACTATTTACAAGGTTATAAGTAGGGCTCAAGAAATGTTTGGAAGACTGGCGTGGGAGGAGGTGATAAGACAAAAGTAAACAAACAGGTAATTTGCACTGTTATTAAAGACTTTATATGTTAGGGTTAGTTTTTTAAACTTTATTCTGGAGTCAATCATGTTTTTATTTATTTACAATGAATGTATAAAATGCTTATATTGCTGGTGTATTACATTTGACCTTTAAATCTTCATAAGACTAGTTGTAAAGGACCTAACAACTTCATAATAAGACATATTCTCAGGTTTCTTTCTTCTTCATAATGATGCAAATTATTTTGGAAGTCACACCTTTAAGGGTGTTAATCCTATTTTTTAGTTCACCATTAGTCAACATAAAAAGTACATGTACAAACAGCAGCATATTAAAGCTTTAGCCAGAAAATATAATTTAAAAACACAGTTTACCTCATTAATTGGGTGTTGCTGTACTCATCCCCATCTCACTAAAAGTATTGAGCACTACTAAAAGGAAGTGAACTATTTCAACTGTTACAATAATCAATCCTTACCAAGACAGTCTAATCAATGTTATTGCAAGTTGAAATCTTTCACATTCATTCAGTAGGCACAGGACAATGAGATACCTGGAGAGAGGTACAGCAGTTGCTGTTAATGAAGTAAATTGTGTTTTTAAATAATATTTTCTGGCTAAAGATTTGCTTTTTGGTTTTAAATACTGGAGAACTAAAAAATAATGGCCACTGATAAGAACATGCTGCTGTGTAGATTACTAGTAAACTAATAAAGCCAACTACAAAATATAACAGTAATGAGAATCTATACACTTATAATCAGTATGCGGCTCTGTATAATGATATTGTACATATATATCGCTTCACAAAGGCCACAACAATGGGTTTCATTCCATTTGCCGCGATTTTCACATCCGAGATCGCAAATGGAGATCGCAGGCAAATTTCCTATTTAATTGGCGTCTTTGTGCATGCTTGGATCGGGTTACGAGTTACGAGCTTGAAAAAATGTCGGCCGTACAACTCGTTACTTACACCATCCAGAAGCCTTTGATGTGTCACTTTCGCAGGGCTAAAATCGCAAATTGCTATTCAATTGCTCCTATTCCCCGAGCTAGCAAACGTATCCACACTCGTAAATCACAAATGGAGGAGAAAATCCTACATGTGCTCGAGAGGACACGCAAAGGGGTTAAACACCAATTCGTAGCACTGTAAATGCAAATAAAACTGTAATCCTGCACTGTAAATAATGAGGAAAGCTATCACAGACATTAGAATTAATTGCACAACAGTCTCAAGCTCGCACAACTGCAGGAAATAAGTTTTATTTTTATGTGTCATTTTGGGGTTAAATGATCTTGGGTATCAATGAGTTAATAAATATCAGGCCACCCATATGGACTAGAACAGTATTGGCATTCATTTTAATAATTTTTGATTCTCAAAGTCTTGCAAGTTTGTTCGCATATCGGACCCCTGAACCTGATTGACTTGTAACCTCCATGTTTTACTGTCGTAATTATAACATTCTCGTTTTCTGTTGGCCGATGCGAAATGGGCGGTTACAGGCTCAGTGAATTGATACGCATCCCGCCCATAACTGCTCTGAAACAGTGCATGGTTTACAAAGCTGGCTTCAGGATTGCAAATCGCGCCTTGGAAAATTGAATAACTTCGCAAACGGAGTCCAATGAGATCCCGCAACTCACACATGCGGCCATAGGCTTGCCATTGAATGGGGCCCATTATGTTTAGCCAGGCTTTTGGATACCTAGCAAAACAGTGAACTTCATTGTTTGAGAGTAAACATACCACTTAAAACTAGAAACTAGAAAGTATATTTTACCTCTTGAAACTGTCTCTCCTATAATATTTTGCTGAAAATGTGGCCTAGAAGATCTGCTAAATCTAGCACCGGAAACAATTCACAGGCTGCTGTAAAATATTAACCATTTCTTATTGTCGTCACTATTGGTTCCAGAACAGACGTACACAGGAGACAGCAATAATTCTCTATTTGTAATTGGTCCATGATGGGTGACCTCATAACCGTAGTTAAACACATATCTTCTTTTAAGGAGTCTTGTACCAGGTCAGATAGCACCTGTATACTCCCTGTAAGCCAGGGTTCCACCTTCCAAGAATCAGATCCATAGCAGGAACACAAACCATTTCTTGACACTTTATGAGGGATGTTCCCTCTGCCATATGAATACTGTTATGACTTCTAACATATCATTTTTTTCATTGCAGATACATATTTTAAATGTTTTAATTAAAATCCTTTAGAGCAAAGGTTTCCAAACAGTGGTCTGTAAGCTTCATTCTGGTGAATAGTGGCCCATCTAACAAAACATTACTAAAATGACTAAACAACCATTATAAAATGACATAAGGAGAATTTACAGAAGTTCCTAGATATTGCATGCTGTTGTCTAAAATTGCATACAAGCACTGCACACAGCATTATAAATGTTACAAAACAGACAGAAAAATCATTAGCAATATTCAGGTGGTCCACCAAAAACCACGGCCATTAGTCCTTCAGAAAATAAGTTTGGGCTACTATATTGATCATACAGATGGTTAAGTTTGTTTATATAATAACTGATTAGCAAAACAATTTTGTATTTGAACTTTATAGTTGCAGGCAGTAGTACAGTTCCTTCTCTCCACCCCATATTAGGTTGTCCTAATATGAGTATTTTTTTGCCTCAAGCAGTAGTCATTGCAGGCAAACAGGCCAGGCTTAAATAAAGTTAGGGCCACCTTCCTGGGCAGACCTGCTTCCAATAGGGGGTGGAGAGAGGCAGCTATTATATAATCTGTAGAGCAAATATTCAAAAGTAAATTAGAAAAAAAAAAGTAAATTAGAAAAGCTACATTGATTTGTTTGTCCCACATAGAGATTTTGTTTATCTAATCAGATACTGAATTAACAAATTAATGTATTTGATGACAGCTAATATTGTAAATTTAAGCTTTGTGACATTTTCCTTTCTACCCTATATATCTTACCACCTTTAGTTACTGTTTGACTTGGGAGTGGGATACAAAAAAAAGCAATAATCCACTTTATAGGCCCATTTCATTATAGCATCATGCTGCATAAACCCTGTGTCGATTTATGTTTAGCTGATATATAATCACTGAAGATTAAATGTTTTTGTATGATTTTAAGTCATCTACATTTTAAGACTCAATTCTCTGGATAAATGTGCTCCTGACACCACAATACATCCGTAAGTATTATACTGCCTTTATTATTACCATAACCTCAGAGTAAATGCACAAATGTTTCAGGACTGTAAAATGAAATAGCACTAATACTTTATGTGTAGTTTTGTGCCAATATGCATGGGTGTAGGAACTGTGGGGATGGGGGGGACAAATCCTTCTCCAGATTTTTTAATGTTTGTATGTATGTATATATAAGCAATTTTTGGTCTGTGTATTCAATGAGCTGTATCCCCCTGCCCCCCCCACCCCCAAAAAAAAAATGGTCTTGGTCCTACACCCCTGCCAATATGCACTCACATTTATAACCGCAAGACATGGAAAATACTAAAACTATTTACAGAAGGGTCAGAAATATCTCACAAAATATTTTGTTTTAGAAGCATGTTAGAAATTGTTTGCTTAGATATCTTAGCATCAATTGGTTTATTAGGATAGGAACGCAGTAAAAGAATGCAAGCATGCCTGGGAAACACACAAGGCTTATGACATATTGGAGCTGGATAAAGAGATAAAAAGGCAGAAGATGATATAAAGTGTAAGAGAAACATATCATAGATATTCCTTCTTAGCTGGACACTTGTCAGAGCAGAGCTCTGACACTCCAACTTGTATAATGCCTATACTTTAACTATGGAGCTTGCTCTATGCTACAGGCAACATTTAAAAAAAAAGTTAAATAGTAGAGATGTCGCGAATAGTTCGCCGGCAGACTGTTCCCGGCGAACATAGCATGTTCGTGTTCGCGGCGAACTGCGAACATATGCGAGATTCGACCCGCCCCCAATACTTTATCATTGAGCAAACTTTGACTCTGCATGTCCCAGTCAGCAGACACATTCCAGCCAATCAGCAGCATACACTCCCTTCCACACCCTTCTACCTCATGGACAGCAGCCATTTTGGAATCATAACTAACTTGCAGTCTTACTGAGAGGAGGTAGAGTGTAGGTGATACTGCATCAATAGGGAAAACCATAGCTAGGCAAGTTTATTCAGTGTCCAGTGCAGTGCTGAAGGACTCTTGTGCATTATTATTATTATTATTACTACTATATAATGTGTAGATGTACCAGCTGGGCATGCATTATTATTATTATTATTATTATTATTATTATTATTATTATTATTATTATATAATGTGTAGATGTACCAGCTGGGCATGCTCTTGTGCATTATTATTATTATTATTAGTAAAATACTACTACTAATAATAATAATGCACAAGAGCATGCCCAGCCGGTACATCTACACATTATATAGTAATAATAAGAATAATAATAATAATGTAGGAGAGCATGCCCAGCCGGTACATCTACACATTATATAGTAATAATAATAATAATAATAATAATAATAATGCACAAGAGCATGCCCAGCCGGTACATCTACACATTATATTGTAGTAATAATAATAAGAATAATATTAAAGCAGAAGACCTCCCCTGTGTCTCCCCCCCACTCCCTCCCATGTGTCTCTCTCCCCCCTCTCCCCTGTGTCTCCCCCCCCACTCCCTCCCATGTGTCTCTCTCCCCCCCTCTCCCCTGTGTCTCTCCCACCCTTGCCTGTGTCTTTACCCCCTTTCCTCTCCCCGGTGTCTCCTCACCACTCCCTCCCATTAGTCTCTTCCCCCATCTCCCCTGTGTCTCTACCCCACACTCTCTCCTGTGTCTCTCCCCTCTCCCATGTGTCTCTTCCCCTCACCTCTCCCTTACCCTGTTTCTCTTACCCCCTCTGCCCTGTGTCTTCCTTCCCCTTTCCTGTGTCTTCCTCTCCCTCTCCCCTGTGTTTCCTCCCCCTCTCCCCTCCCCTGTTAGCTTCTATACGCATACATACATACGATAAGAAATCTGGGGGGGGGGGGGGGGGGCTTCCCCCCCCCCCCCCAGTTCCAACACCCATGGGTACTGTATAATATTGTATTGCATTATGTTATATTATATCACTAGCGACTTGCCTGGCACAAATGACGGGGCAATAATAATAAATAAAAAAGTTTGAAGCCATGGCAATGCTGTTTGCCACACAATGTGATGCTTTTTGTACTCTGAGGACCTTCGGCGCTCATTGTGAGCCTCTTCCCTCGTGTCCTTCATGTTTTGTGCTTTGCAACAATCAATCTTCGGCGCTCATCGCAAAGACAGATATATAAGTACAGTGTTAAATATATAATTTTTGTTGTGCAGTGTAAATTAAAAAATGTATTCAGGTCTCAGAGCATAATAAAGTGATTTAGATTTGTAACTGCTTTGAGAGTGCTATCGCTGGCAGCCAATGAGCAGTAATCCAGATATATAACTGCAGAGTAAAAAGTAAAACATTTTAGTGTAGTGTAAAGTCTACATTTTTATTTTCCATTACTAATTAATACTTATTAAATAAATGCACAATAATAACTATTGTGAATGAACAAATGTATTAGGAAGTGCGAAGCGTTAATGTATGTAAAGTAACCGCAGTGTAAAATATGCTATTAAGCATATTTTTTTATATATATTTTTTTTAATAATAATGAATTAATTAATTACTAAAATACTTTACCTATTTGTAATTAATATATCCAGTGATCAATAACCTGAAGAGCTAACTAAAAAAGATTTTCCTAAAAAGCCGTACGAGGTAAAGATACACTATTAACAAGGACGCTAAATCATCCACACCCGCTTACCACATACACATTCCCCGCCATTTTACAACACTAACTTACACAATGCGGAAGTACCCAGCTACCCTAACGGCTTCCACTCGCGCACGCAGCCTATTTACACTACACACTGCACACATTGCTGACACTTACACAGCAGCTCCACAGCACTGAAAACCTACATTGTATGCTGCAGGAACATGAAAACAGATTGTCAGCTCTTCAGCACAATGCTTCCTGCATATATTACTTACAAATAGGTAAAGTATATTCATTTAGTAATTATTTCATTAGCATACAAAAATACATATACACAAAAAAAACATTATCACATTAAACATAAAAGCCATTCACTGCGAGCCTCACAACGAGCGCCAACGCTGCTCATAGCACACAAAGCCTTGCAATAAGCGCAAAAAACACATCACCGCCGACCAAAGAATAACAGCAAAAGCGCCTATCAGAAAAAAAATACAACCAACAGCCTCACAATGAGCGCCGAAGGATATCCGACCTCCAACAAAATGAATGTCTCGTCCAAACCATTACCTGCCTTACAATCTTATTGCCGCCATTTTTTGACGGGCAAGTCGCTAGTAAATATATAAAGATCAAGATAATAAAAGTATCAGGAAATGTAACACAAAGATGCACGCGCGTCTGAATAATACGACAAATACGGATTTTTGTCATAAATGATATGATCACAGTATT
This sequence comes from Discoglossus pictus, assembly GCA_027410445.1. NCBI lineage: Eukaryota > Metazoa > Chordata > Amphibia > Anura > Alytidae > Discoglossus > Discoglossus pictus. Next base: position 182,724,049 of record CM050165.1, read on the forward strand.
GGGTCATAAACCCTAAACACTGGAATCTGTTACATACAATTTACTGATGATGTCATTAATGGGCTTCAAGGGGGGGGGATCTCTTTTCATACTTTTTGAGCAGTGCAAATCCAACATACACAGAGCGGAAACACCACATCTGTGGGACACACACAAAGGGGTTCACTTTGGGAGAAAAAAACAAACAAATATGAAATATTTAATAATCATATTTTGATGTTACCAACAGATAAGGAAACGAAACTGAGGTTATTATATCTAATAGTAGGAAGCCTGGGAGTACTGGGAGTAATAATACTGCAGCAGGAGGTCAGGACTAATGTCACCTATAGACCCCCAGACAGATAAAGGTCAGTACTAATGTCCCTCTATAGACCCCCCGACAGATAAAGGTAATTACTAATGTCCCTCTATAGACACCCAGTCAGATAAAGGTCAGAACTAATGTCACCTATAGACCCCCAGTCAGATAAAGGTCAGTACTAATGTCCCTCTATAGACACCCAGTCAGATAAAGGTCAGTACTAATGTCACCTATAGACCCCCAGTCATATAAAGGTCAGTACTAATGTCACTCTATAGACACCCAGTCAGATAAAGGTCAGTACTAATGTCACCTATAGACCCCCATTCATATAAAGGTCAGTACTAATGTCACTCTATAGACACCCAGTCAGAAAAGGTCAGTACTAATGTCACTCTATAGACACCCAGTCAGATAAAGGTCAGTACTAATGTCACCTATAGACCCCCAGTCAGATAAAGGTCAGTACTAATGTCCCTCTATAGACACCCAGTCAGATAAAGGTCATTACTAATGTCCCTCTATAGACACCCAGTCAGATAAAGGTCAGTACTAATGTCCCTCTATAGACCCCCAGTCATATAAAGGTCAGTACTAATGTCACTCTATAGACCCCCAGTCAGATAAAGTTTTGAAATGTTTCTTGGATAGCATTGGGGCTAAAGGAGGTTTGGCCATCAGGTAGTCTAAAGATACCGTATATCATGTCCTCTCTTGGGGGGTAAAGACACTAATAATTCCTCCAATAAAATTCTGTTTTTTTATGTGGGCAAGGTCCCTGGTTAGCCCATTGGGTTATCTGTTAAAAAGAGTGGTGCAGAGACTGTGGGGGCTGTTAGCCTCCTTGTCCCCGTGTGGCCGTTTAGAATCCCTGCTGCTGCATGTTTCAGCTTTATTAAGGTGTAATTGTACAGCGTTTGACTCAAGTTGCTGCCTGTGCTGGGTCAGTTTGGCTTAATTGCTGGGCCCTTTTTCTGCCAAGATGGCGACCGTCAGTCCATGGGCCTCTATGTCCCCTTCACTACCTTTGTCCCCGCTTGTGAGCTTATTTGGGATGGCCCCCCTTTATATCTCCGACCCGTGGCCTTCTCAGGTCCCCCCCTCAATCTCTGAGTGAGGGTATGCGGGCTGGGGTGTTGAATCAGGCCTACCTTCTTCTCTGCTCGCTGCAAGATCAACAATACCTAATTTTTCAGGCATGTGTACATGCCTAATTTTTCTGGCCTCTGGTGCTGCACTGTGCCTTCAACAACCAAACCCCCAAAAAAGGCACATAACAGGGATTAAACTGATAGGAGTAGTACTACTTAACACACAACTCATATCTGGTGTAACAGTAGTGTACATTTAAAACAAAAAACATTTTTTCTACTGTAATAGACTGCAAGCGTGTGTGTCAGACCTACAGCGTCTACTCTGCCAACTTCTGCAAGTGCACAGTGCCACTCATATCTGTTGTCACAGTAGCTTGGATGCATAGTACCGATCTGTCAAAACCGGTAATGATGAATGAGGTCTAGAGTAGCCTGGTTCCCTTATCCTCTACAGGTTGAGACCTAATGTTTGGGTGACTCCAGACCAACACATGAGTACAAGCAGCACACAAACTCAAAGCCGCCATCCTCCTCCTGGTCCAGCATCATCAGCCACATCAACCACTGCTGTCCTCCTTGCCCCCTCTCAACCATCCGCCACTGCGTCTCTCGCCTTGAGCAGTTCCTGCTCATTTGCCCATAGTCAGGTGCCTGTAAAGGACATGTTTGAGCGTAAGAAGCTAATGTCTCAAAGTGCCCCAAAACTTAAAAACTCACAAACTTACCATCTAATGAGTAAGGGTGTGGTACGGGAGGGTGAAACATGAGTTGTGCATGTTAAGGCTGAAGGTGATAAGCTTCTTTGAACAGATGTGTTCCAGCCAATGACTTATTGTGAAACAGCTATCTTGGATAGAACAAGTCATAAACCTTAAAGAACCATTTTCATTGGTCGTCCAATACAATTTAAGTTTAATTAATAACTGATTGGCAATAAAATCTGTCTTTAAAGGCAAACATTTCAATATAGGTTCTAATTTATATCTGAACTTTTGCACATCAGACTATCACTCCTATTTGATATCCATAAGGGGGAACAGATCCGAAAATGTCTCTCAGACCAGGCTATTTGCTTGCAGTGGCCACTGCATTGAAAGAGGCAGGAAAATGCTTCTATTAGGACGGCCTAATATGTAGTGGAGAGAAGTTCTACTAAAGTTCAAGTATAAGTTAAAAAAGCTACATTTATTTTTTTTTATATTCAAATGCTAATTTTATTGCTAATTTGTTATTGTATAAAATGATATAATATTGAATCAACTGAATGATCAGTACAGTTGTCCTTTAGTGCACTAAAGTAGTTGTTTCCAAATGTATTTTCTGAAGGGCTAAAAACTGCTAAGCGTTTTGGTGGACCGCTTGAATATTGCTGATTGTCTTTGGGGATTACTTATGGTTTTCCTGTCTGTCTTGTGACAATAATAATGCTCTGTGCAATATAGTAGATATTGTATGCACTTCTAAACAATAAATATACAGCCTTATTAAATTGTGATTAGGCCTATTGAAAGGGGCTCTATATAAGCACATAGAATATTTATTTTACAGAAGTTTTCAGTTAGTGAATACCTTGCTTTTGAATAGAAATTCACTAACTAAAAACTTCTGTAAAAAAGTATGCTATGTGCTTATATAGAGCCCTATACAATCGGCTGATCGCAATTTAATAAGGCTGATAATAACTAGGAACTTCTGTGATATTTCTTCATGTTATTGTATAAAGGTTGTGTACTCATTTTTTGTAATCCCAGGTGACCCACTGACCACATGATTGAAGCTCACAGACCACAGTTTGGGAACTTCTGCTCTAAATGACTAAAATTTTAATATTTAAAATATACATCTCTTTAATAAAAATCCTTCTGGATTTGTCCATATAGTTATGATAAGTAGTATATTTATGTAAAGGCAAACAAGGCCAGTGCCAAAGCGGCAAATGTAAGGGGGAATAATATCATTAGAAAGGAATGGGCTTTGTTACTCTGCATGGATATATCCCTCCTTGCTACACATCATTCTACGTGTGTGAATGGGTGTGGAAAAAGACATTCATTGTAGGGCCTGGCATCAGGGATAGCATACAACATAAATATGTACATCATTTACTAGAGGACGGGGAGTTCTCCAATCATTAGGAACTGCATTGACTATATCTCTATAACAACATAGACACATACATAATTACTGTTTAATGTATATGCAATACAACATGACAAAATCTAGATACTATATTCACTTAAGACTGTACCAGCAGTATTTTGTGCATATTTTATTATGAGGATTTGTTAAATTGAACTCTCTCTCTGTTTCATTTTAATTTCCCAGCCCCCCGCCCCTCATTTCACTATGTTGTTTCTTACTTCTAAAATCCAGAAGTATTTTTATTAAAGAGATATATATTTAAATATTTTAATTTTAGTCATTTAGAGCAGAAGTTCCCAAACTGTGGTCTGTGATCTTCAATCATGTGGTCAGTGGGTCACCTGGGATTACAAAAAATGAGTAAACAACCTTTATAAAATAACATGAAGAAATATCACAGCAGTTCCTAGTTATTATCAGCCTTATTAAATTGCGATTCGGCCAATTGAATAGGGCTCTATATAAGCACATAGCATAATTTTTTTACAGAAGTTTTTAGTTAGTGTATATCTATTCAAAAGCAAGGTCTTCACTAACTAAAAACATCTGTAAAATAAATATTCTATGTGCTTATATAGAGCCCTATTCAATTGGCCAAATCACAATTTAATAAGGCTGTATATTTATTGTTTAGAAGTACATACAATATCTAATATATTGCACAGAGCATTATTATTGTCACAAATCACACAGGAAAACCATAAGTAATCAGCAAAGACAATCAGCAATATTCAAGCGGTCCACCAAAACCCTTCGCAGTTTTTAGCCCTTCAGAAAATACATTTGGAAACAACTACTTTAGTGCACTAAAGGACAACTGTACTGATCATTCAGTTGATTCAATATTATATCATTTTATACAATAACAAATTAGCAATAAAATTAGCATTTGAATATAAAAAAAAATAAATGTAGCTTTTTTAACTTATACTTGAACTTTAGTAGAACTTCTCTCCACTACATATTAGGCCGTCCTAATAGAAGCATTTTCCTGCCTCTTTCAATGCAGTGGCCACTGCAAGCAAATAGCCTGGTCTGAGAGACATTTTCGGATCTGTTCCCCCTTATGGATATCAAATAGGGGTGATAGTCTGATGTGCAAAAGTTCAGATATAAATTAGAACCTATATTGAAATGTTTGCCTTTAAAGACAGATTTTATTGCCAATCAGTTATTAATTAAACTTAAATTGTATTGGACGACCAATGAAAAGGGTTCTTTAAGGTTTATGACTTGTTCTATCCAAGATAGCTGTTTAACAATAAGTCATTGGCTGGAACACATCTGTTCAAAGAAGCTTATCACCTTCAGCCTTAACATGCACAACTCATGTTTCACCCTCCCGTACCACACCCTTACTCGTTAGATGGTAAGTTTGTGAGTTTTGAGTCTTGTAAGTCACTTTAGCAAAAACTCTACACACACTAGATTCCAAATTCAAAGACAGGGCCCTCCACTCTTTGTATTGTGTCAATTTTGTTTTTGCCTTGTACTTAACCCTTGTTCAGCACTATGGAATATGTTGGTGCATTACAAATAAAGATAATAATAATAAAATTAAAACCAGAGGAAATATCAATAAGGTTTAAAAAAGCAATCAGCCACTTCATAGGCCAATTCCATTATAGTTTCATGATGCACATACCCAGTTCCAGTATTAAAGGACAACTATTCTATAAAAACAATAGCTGAAAGTACATGAATTAATATACTTAATTTATAATGGTTAAACGGTGTAATGGTAATAGTTACACTGTAATGCTACTCCCTTTTAGTATAGTTAGCTGTAGAAGACTTCTTTCTGTATTTTGCGGTGTCTGACTGGTATACATCAGACTTCATATCTACACAGGTTAGACACCGGAGCACACAGCAGGAAGTCTGGTAAAGCTTCCTGCCCTCAATTATACAAAAATGCTATGTAGCACAGCACGTCAGCCAGAAATCTATAAAAGTAAGAGCTTTAAAGCATAACTACTAGCACTAGCATTACAAAATTATGAACCAAGTATACTTATGCATGTACTTTCCGTTATTTGTACAGTACAATGGATCTGTAAGTTTAGGTTACATATAATACTGATGAATCATTTAGTCCTTAGTTTCTACATTGTCTGACTTTTAGGAATCAAACCTCTGCTGACACTGCAATCAATCTGTAAATATTATACTGCCTTTTGTCATTACCACAGTTTTTATTCAGAGTAAATATGCAAACGTTTCAGAATGCCAAAAATAAAATAGGACTAATAATTTATATTTATGCCTGTGGCAGCATGCATGCATATTTCAAACCACAAGACATGGAAAATACTAAAATTATTTACAGTAGAGTAAGAAATATCTCTAAAAATATATTATGTTTCAGACATATACAAGAAAGGATTTGCGTAGATATCTTAGCATCAATTTTTTTTTTCATCTACAGATAATGATAAAATAATTCAAGCATGGCTGGGATACACATAAGGTTGTTTATAGGATATGTAGTAATTCAATTTACTCAAGTCTGCAGAGGACCTCTTCACTGCTGCAGACCCTTGTGCTTTGCATCCTCTGCACTAGCAGTAGCTCAATCTCCCCTATGGTAAAGAGAATAAAAAGTGGACAAGAAGAGGACACAGAGTGTAGAATACTTTTCTCACTGGGAGAAGAGCGTCAAAGGTAGTCATCCTTTAGATAGGACCCATGTCAGTCTGTCTGCTGAAGTAACATTATTCAAACTCAACCAGATAAAAGATGGACAATTAGGAACCAGTAGATGTGTTTAGGCCTAGGCCTATGAGGAAAGTCAGTTGCTGCAAAGAACATCTCAGCATAGGAACCTGAAATGTTAAACCTATGACCCAAGGCAACCTGGATGTGGTCAAACATGAGAATACAAGATTAAACATTGATATCCTAGAAATAAGTGGACTGGAATGTCCCGCAGAAGAAATGGGGTAGACTTCATAATCAAAGGGTGGCCAAAGCAGTGCAGTTTTCTTACTAAATGTTGCGGTTTTATTTACAGTCAATATTTTATAACATCTGCACCTATACATGCATACTAATGAGCCAATTGCAATATATAACGGTGATGACAATATATACACTGATCATGATCATGCACCTTTGCACCTCTGTAACTCCAAAAAGCCAGATCAATAAGTTTGGCCCGGTTTTTGGATACCTAGCTAAACAGTAAATTTTCAGGCCATATGTCTGCAGGCGTCCTGCGGCCTTGAACTCTGCTACAATTCCGGTGCTATTCAATTGAACAAGCCTGCAAGTTACGGGCTGCATGCCAAAGCCATAAATCATGTACTCTTGCATAGCCGTAACTACCCATGTCGAAACAGCCAATAGAAAATGAGACCACCATCATTACGGAAGTAAAACATTGAGGTTACATGTCAATCAATTAGCGTTTGGGGGTCCAATATGCGATCGGACTCACAAAACTGCTAGTACTCGTAGGATTTTCCCCTACATTTGCCATTTATGGGTGTGAAAACATTTGCAGGCTTGGGGAATTGTAGCAATTGAAAAGCGATTTCCGATTTTAGCGCTCAGAACTCTTGGAGACGGGAAAGATCAAAGGCTTCAGGAGGCTGTAAGTTCATGGTTTAACAACCACAAACTTTTCAAAGCCGTAACACGTAAACCGTATGGAGCCCGCAAAAGGACGTTGATTGAATAGCAAATTAATTTACAGCCTCACTTACGGACTCCAGCAACTTACGATTGCTCAATTGAATCAGGCTCTAAGATAGCAAAGCTAAGTGCTCTGTTGGGCAATAGAAAGTGATCTGCTGGTTGCAGGTGTAGAAAATATACAGTGTGTTGTGGAGGAGGAATATAATTTCCAGACAACAAGTGTATATCAGAAAATCAGATGTCCTGTGGAAACACTGGGCTGGATTTCCAGAGCAGGGCTTACTAGGGCAGAAAATCTGTTGTTGTTGTTGTTTAATCGTTCTGTTGAGTCCGACTCTCAGTGACCCCATGGACTGCAGCACGCCATGCACATCTATCATTATGTCTCCGGTTGTCCTTATCTATAAGGTTTTCTTTGCTTAGATACTGGAGTGGGTTGCCAGTTCCTTTTCCAGTGGATCATTATTTGTCTGTCCTCTCTGCTATGACCTGCCAATCTTGGGTGACCCTACATGGTATAGCTCACAGCTTTACTGAGGTACACAAGCCCCTTCACCACGACAAGGTAAAAGAGGGCAGTCAATTTAGGGTGGTAGTAATAGTGTCACACCTTGTCATCATCCCATACTAATTCTTTGTTACCACTCTCTATTCTTGCATATTATTTACCTCTTTGTTCTCTTTACCCCCAATTCTCCCCTCTGTTTTATTTAACATTCTTACTTCTCCATCTATTTTCCCTCTTTCAATTTATTTTCCCCCTTTCATTTCCCTCTACTTGTTTCATACTCTCTTTCATCATATTCTTATCACTCACTTTCTACACTTTCTCATCCCATTTTCAATTTACCCCTCCACTTCTGATCCCTATGTCCTTTTATTTCTGTCCTTTTTTAGCCACTCTCTTGTTGTATACTCATTCTCTCCTTTCATTCCGTGTCCCTCTCATTCAACCTCACTTTTATCTCTTACAACTTTGAAATCTCTCTTCTTCTTATCTCAATAATGTGAATCTTAAAGTTGTCATATTTGGCCCCAGAACAAACATATACAGGAGACATATACAGGAGACAGCATTGATTCTCTGGGTCTAACTATGATGGATCACACCAAGCTTCACCTTAGCTAAATATACACCCTTGATGGAGTGATCACCACTTTTAATGGTTGTCATACTGGGTAGAATATTACCTATAAAATCTCAATAAGCCAGATTTCCACCTTCCACCACTTTCTTCTGTAGCGGACATACAAAGCATGAGCCCTATTCTAATCTGGTGCTCTAAGTTAATGCACTGCCGTAAATCGTATGTGGGAACTTTTTCCCCCTAACTTCTTCATTAATGTAAATCTATCACTCCCCCTGATTAGGGCACTAAGCCCACAGTCATAAATCCTGCCTTAGACCCAACAGATTTCTGTGTAGGGAGCCAAACCAAGCTTTACGGATGAGACAAACCCCTAGGAGCCAATAGGAAATGCAAACGCCATGAATATTATAATGAGTGGGAAGATCCGTAACAACTGCTCGTAATTCGGCTGCGGCAAGAAAACAAAGAAATATTTAAATAAATAGTTTTGTAATTAAAAAGAAAAAAATTTACAATGGGGGGGGGCAAAAGATTTACATTAGTGTAGAAATAGACTTCTGCAGCCAATTTACTAACCTAGAGCACTTGATTTACACAGATGCCCAAGCTATGAGTGACGGAAGAGCGTGAATTTAAGATGATTTTATCCTGCCCTTACATTCTCAGATTAGATTATTAATTAGATTCAGCTATGCAGGTTTTGGAAGGAAATGTTAGAATTCCAATATTTAGCTATGTTAGATATATTATTCTTTTTCATTTTTTGGAAAGCAGGTAGACACTTACATAAGTGGTTGAGGGTCTGGAGAATAAAGAGGCAGTTGTAAGTTTACACAACTTTTTTTGTAAAATTTAAATTTTTAAATTTAAAATATATGTTTACTTTAAAGAGTGACATAATTAACATATGGGAGTAGTAATGCTGAATTGCAAAAGTATTATATTTCTAAAAGTTACTCTATGTAACTTATATTGCTCTTTTTCACCACTACAAAGCATGTAAACACATAGGGCATCATTCAATTGAGAGTCTGTAATGTAGCCCGTTAACGAATTTGCTATTCAATTGGCGTCTTTTTGTGAGCTGCGGGGCTGAAAATACCTGCGGTTGTTACAACTGTAACTTACAACCCATCTAAGCCTTTGATCTTTCAAGACTGCAAGGGTTACAATCGCAAATCACTATTTAATTGCTACAATTCCTCAAGACCACAAATGTTTTCACACCTGTAAATGTAAAATGTAGAAGAAAATCCTATGGGTACCAGATAGGACTCGCAAGTGGGTTAAAGACATGTCCGTAGCACTGTTAATGCAAATAAAAAAATCAATACTGCACTTTAAAAGACAGGGAAAGCAATGAAAGACAGAATAAATTAGACAACAGTCTCAAGCTTGTTATTTATTTTTTTGTATGTGTCATTTCTGGAATCAATGAGTTAATACATATCAGGCCACCCACATGGACTAGAACATTTTCTTCATTCATTTTTATAAATTTTTAAATTGCAGGATTGCGGGTTTGATCGCATATCGGACCCCTAAATGCTAATTGATTGACATGTAACCTGACTTAATGATGACGGACTCATTTTCTATTGGCTGTTTCTAAATGGGTAGTTATGGCCTTGCTTAATTGATCATGTTCACGCTCTGAAATGCTACATACAAGTGCATGGTTTATGGATTCGCCTTTCGACTCGTAACTTGCAGGCTTGTTCAATTGACTTGCTCCGTAATTGTAGCAGAGTTAAAGCCTGCAGCAAGCCCACAGACAAACAGCCTGTATACCGTGAATTGCAGTCTCTCAATTGAATGAGGCGCATAGAGCCCTATGCTAATTTGGTGCTAATCTGGGGAATGCAGTAAAAAGTCTGCAGGAGCTTTGTTCCTCTAAATTCTACACTAATTCAAATCATTCACTCCTCCAGATTACAGCCGAAAATCCTGTTCTGTAGTTGCAACAGATATCTGTGTAGGTAGCAGCCAAACCAAGCTTTATGGTTGAGACGGCCCTAGAAGTCAATAGGAAATGTGTACATCATAAATCTTAAAATGAGTGGGAAGTGCAGTAACTAGACTGAACTAGGCTGCTGCAAAGAAACACAAACATATATATATATATATATATATATATATATATATATATATATATATATATAGTACCGTAATTGTTTTTTATTTATTAATATATTTTGATATTAAAGAGATTCATTTTTTGTTAAAATATGATATATTTATAGACAATGCATTAGAGTGTTTGTTCCTAGGCAACGTGGTTTTGTGACATATATTAACCCATTGAGTACTGGGTAGAAAAAGTTAATAATTATTTTAACAATAAAAAATATTAATGTAAAAAAGGAAAAAATCTCTGGTAAGCAAGGTATGTATAAATCAATAAAGATGAAATAGAATATTTTTGACAGTTACAGTCTGAACCATATTATCCTCTTGTAAGAGGGCTTCCCAAGCTATACAAACAATAATGAAAAATAACATTATCTAAGTAACTTTTTGATTGTTTGAAATCATTTAATAGCTTTTCCATGCTCTATGTGATGGTACAGAGTGCATATGTTGACTTTGGTGTCTCCTTAAGACTAGTTACACCATGTCTGTTTTTTGTGTCACAGGCTAATCTGTCTTTTTATTTATAGTCTATCGCTTGGGGTGCCTTTAAAAAAAAAAGCAAACAGCTGTGTGTTGCTACTGTCAGTTTCACAATGCACAGTAACCACAGCTGCAGAGTTTTACAATACAGACAGCCAACAAAATCCAACCTGGAATTGAAAAACAAAAACAAAACAAAGACCCCTGTTCTGAATGCAACCAGTTGTTGTCTCTCTAGTGGGGATGAGTTTCAGTTGAGGCAATCACAGAATCTTCAAAATAATGAAGAACTACTTACATAGATAAAAGGACACAGAAGACTTTCTTATTTTTCATCGGTACTGCATATCAAAATGGCAATACATTTCATGATCACTTCCCAAAGCTTTTCCACACTATGAGCCCTATTCTATTCTAAACAAGTAAACTACTTTCAAGCGTAATTTTAGGTGCAGGAGCTTTTTTCAGTAATGGTACATATGTATTCAATGCTCCACAGAAGTAATATTACTGAGCACATCCACAACTTGTAAAGCCAATGCTTGGAAGTAAAGTTACAAGGTTCAGGATTACAAGCAAGGTCATGCTCAGTAATATTGCTAGCACCACTAACACCAATGAGAATCCCTGGGGATTCCCTCCATCCATGCATGAGGTGAAGGGCATGCCCGAGTATCTGCTTCCTTGCTCACTCCCGATCGCCCCCTTCCCCACTCAAACCCGATCCTCATCACCTGATCACTCCATCTACATCTGTACATCTAAAACATCAACCACATCAACCACATGCCAGGCGTGTGCTCTGTAGTACAATTACCAAATACCAATTTAACCTAAATCTTAGCTCCCTATAGAGAGATGTAGGTTAAATCCCTTCACAAACATATAAGCATAGAAGTGGCAGCAAATAAAAATCAACAGATCCATCTAGTCTGCCCACACCATGTACCTAATAAATACTTAGCATGTCTTTTGTGTAACCCAGACATTCCTTATTTGTGTTTCTACAATATCGACCAAGTCATCTTTAAATTGAAGTTAAGTCATTTTGAGGTATGTCTCAATTCTTTTCTTTTGGCCTAAAGTAGTCCTCTGGAATAACTCCTAATTTTTAAAGAAGTTGATGAATCGTGTGTTTTTTTTTCTTCATTTTAGATATATGTTTGTTTATCTTGTATATAGGTTCTTACTGTATTCAGTGGTCTTTGAAGCTTACCCATGATTCAGATTGATTTCATGTCTCAGATCTGGTTCAACAGTTGAAATTGGTTTTGCTAAAAAACATTGAGCCTGATTCAATTGAGCGAATTAATTCGCTATGCAGTTGGCTTCTTTTTGCAGGCTCCCGACGGTTTTCGGGTTACGGGCTTAAAAACGTTGGGATAGTTAAACCCGTAACTTACAACCTCCCAATGCCTTTGATCTTTCACTTCCGCAAGATCTACGATCTCTAAAATCGCAAATCGCTATTCAATTGCTCCAATTTCTCAAGGCCGCAAATGGTTTCACACCGTAAACGGCAAATGTAGGAGAAAATCCTACTAGTGCTAGAGTGGACCTGCAAGGGTGTTTAACCCCTGGCCACAGCACTGTAAATGCAAATAACAAATCAATACTGCACTGTAAATAACTGGGAAAGCAATGAAAGACATTAGAATTAATTGCCCAACAATCTCAAGCTCGCAAATCGGCAGGAAATTACATTTATTTTTATGTTTCATTTTGGGGTTATATCGATCTTGGGAATCAATGAGTTAATACATATCAGGCCATCCATATGGACTAGAACAGTACTGGCATTCATTTTTATTATTTTATATTTTGAGGGTTTGCGAGTCCTATTGCATAATGGATCTCCAAAACGAATTGATTGAAATGTAACCTCCATGTTTTACTGACATAATGATGGCGATCTGATTGTCTATTGGCTCTTTTGAAATGGGAGGTTACGGTCTTGTTTAATTGATCATATTCCCACCCTGAAATGCTAGGGTCCCGCAAGATGCGGGCTTGCAATTTAATCAGGCTCATTAACAGCAGATCCTAACGTATAATGGATTCAAAATTTACCATGTCCTAAAATCCAAAGTCCCATAGAACCTAAATTAAATGAAAATATTAGAAGATGATTAGAATGCATGCATATTCAATCTCAGTGGCAAAAAAACTCACCATCAAAAGCTATTAACCAGACATAATGCATAGGTAATGTGACACCCACCTTGAAACCAAGCTTTCACTGCTATGTATACCAGTAGCTGTTTATTTTTTAATAGGTATCAAAATTATATGTAATTTTTTTCAGGTAATTTTAACAAAGTTCATAGAGAGTGCAACTAAGCCCAGGATATTGGGTATTTTATTACAATTGCAATGTTTTACTATTCTGGCAGAATGAGTGAAAATCTTAATCTTGTATGTGTCTAAAGATTTTTATTCACTATGATGTGGCTGCTTTTATACTTTACTTGTGGTTTTACCCTAGTATGTATTATATTTTTTTAAGTATTTTTGAGAATCTAGTTGGGGCTCTGGCAGATACATTTATAAAGTGGCATATAAGCATTATGCTGGCAGAGAAAAAAAACACTTTTCTTCAGTCAAATGTCCTTGCAAGGTATTGCTGCATGAGCACCCCTAAGTTAATCACAGCTGCAATCATTCTGATTGATCCTTTTTTTAAGCAACATATTTCTCACACTCACTTAGGACTTACACACTTAGGGCCTCATTCTATTACCGGCCGTAAATCGGCCGTAAGGCTGCGATTCCTTGCGGGGGTTATGTTAACTCGCGATTCTATTATACGGCCCCGCAAGGATCTCCTCTTACGGCCGGCCGCATATCTTGAAACCGGCCGTAAGCTGTGAAATCTAAAAACGCAAAAATAAATTCAAGCCTGCACTGTACAGCTCTGTAAATGCTAGGGATCATATTGGGGGACATGAGGATTAAAAGTAACCCACTCTCAAGCTTGCACATCAGCCCAAACCCGAGTTCAAATTAACTGTTTATTTTCCGGCTGCGGCGTGGGCGGGTCTGAAGTGCTCCAAGCACTCTGGACTTTTTACATGGATATTTTACGGATAATAAAAATAAAATATTTTACGTATTTGAGTATAGGATAATTATGTGCTATTTTTTCTAACACCTAAAATCCCTTTATAGTCTTCTCAAAGTGCAGGATGGCTTTATTTGAGCTATTTTATGTGCTTAATTGGTGCTAGCGGGACCTCTTTCCTGCAAGTAAGCTGCGGCTCGTTTTTAGCCTTGCAGAGAGGGTTCCCGGAGCAATTGAATTGCAAATAGGAATTTCTTACGGCCGAAACTCTTTCGGCCGTTTTAGATCAAAGGCTTTCCTCTGGCGCGAGCGGCCGCAAGAGATAGCAAGGCACCGGCCGCAAGCCTGCCGGAGCCCCCGGCCGTAAGGGAATAGAATAGCCGAATAGCTTGCGGCCGGTCCTTGCGGCCCCGCAACGGCTGCGGCCGCTAATAGAATGAGGCCCTTAGAACTGATGAGGATGTCTGTTCCTGAATTAGCGTGGATATTTATTTTTTGAGAGTTCTTTTTCTGTTTATTTTATAATTCCTTTGAATATGAAGGAAAGTTTGGGATCGTCCTCCACACCTGCCGTTTGGTGCTTACTGGACAGTACTTCCCATTCTTTATTGGTGTTTTTCTAATCTGCAATATGTGGGGATATTTATGGTTCTAAGTTATTTTATTTTATTTTTTTTACTTTATTTTTTCTCGTTTTTCTTTAACAAACATCAAAAACATAACAAAACAAAACAATCATACATTCCAGAGGTATCAATAATTCAACAGTTTAGCAATTGCATATGTATAAATAGACTGTTAAAATCTCCTCCCTCCCATCTCTTCGAATACCAATTTTTATGTAATACCTTGTACTCCTGATGGGAAGGCAACTCCCTAATAGCAAGGTCACCTAACTTGATACCTCCAACAAGCATACAAAGGAACCGGCACTACTCTCAATATAGTTAACAGTTTAGCACAAAAATCATGTGCTTCTGGGGAGACTCGGGTGAAGAAGGAGAGAAAAAAAAAATCTTTCCTTTTCCTTTCCCCTCCTAATCGCATCTGGTGTCCAATAGCATCTTTTGATCAACTTGAAATATAATTCAATATAGTTACTAGAGCAGGAAGAGATTTTTACGGTTTTTAGAGCCTTCTCCCATTTATCACCGTCTATTGATATATGTAGATCTTTCTGCCACTCTAACATACCTTTCGTTGGACTTACTTTAACCTGTGGCATTAGAATCTTATGACATCTTGAAATTCTTTCAAAGTCAGTCATCAAATGGCTAATCTTTTTTACCATATCCCTTTGCTTTCACCAAGGATTGTAAAGATCTAAATGCCAACCATTGGTTGTTCTTAAGTTTATATTTTTGTTTCAAGTTAGCCCAGGATAGTTGGACACCAGATGCGTAGAGATTATCTATAAGGGATATTCCCTGCAATTTCCATCAACCTATTAAGTCAACATTGAACGGTGATAAGAGACACTCTATAGGGGCACCTAACGAAGGATACCTCAAAAGAATCAATTTATCTCTATTTGTCACCCAGAATTTTAACAATGGTTCTAAGTTATGTCTCTGCTGTTTTCTTATGTAAAACCTGGTCTATAGATTCATATACTTGACATTTCAGGACATTATTTATGATGCAAGTCTGTGTCCCACTCTAATCTCCAATTATTCATCACTCTCTCCCTCTTTCCCCCTTCTCTCTCTCTCACACACTCTCTCTCCCTTCCACGCTCGCTCTCTCCCACTCTCTCTCTCTCTCTCTCTCTCTCTCTATATATATATATATATATATATATATATATAGTGGATCCTCAGTACTCGACTACCTCAAAACTCGTCGATTTCGGTATTCAACGAATCTTGATTAGCAAAAAATGCTTTGGCACTCAATGTTTCCTTGGTACCCATTGTGCTTGCTTAAACCACTTATATTACCCCTTATGGGGATTTGGTACTCATCGTTTTCATCATTCGTCGTGCCTTCTGGAATGAAAAATACATTTGTTTGTAAACTCATCTGCATGTCTAAAAGACAGGGACATGCAAACGAGAAGACGATGTACCTTACTCTTTGTTTAAAAAAAATAGAAATGTTTTACATTACTCCCTTAAAGCACATGCTCGCAGCATTTAAACAGCTTTTAAGCAAATGTTGGGTTTGGATTGTCATAAACCTGAATCACGTGCATCCAGAACTGTTTCAAGCTTACTGATTATTATCAGTGCAAGGTGGATTCTGGTTTGTGCAGTAGATCTTGTTGGACTGAGTGTTCCACAACATCAATTTAGTATATGGTGAGCATAAGAGTAAGAGAAGCTCTCCATGGTTCAGCGTACAGACAGCAAATACATTTGTAAGCTCATCTGCATGTCTAAAAGTTGGGGACACGCAAATGAGAAGACAATGTACTTTACTCTTTGGATCAAAAAAAATGGTAATTTTATACATTACTCTCTTAAAGCATATGCTTGCTGCATTTAAACAACTTTTAAGCAAAGCATGGGTTTTGATTTGGCACATACCAAGAGTTGCTCGCATGCAGAACTGTTTCAAGCTTACATCAGTGCAAGGCAGATTCTGGTTTGTGCAGTAGATCTTGTGGGACTGAATGCACTGAGTTTTCCACAACATGTGAATGCAATGATCTCACCTATATTCATATCCATGTTATTTAATGAAGTCTATTCACCGAAGTGAACACATTTCTAAAATTTTAATATTGGCATATGCTTCCTAGATTTGTGGAGGTTAACTCACTACAGAAAAACTCCTGATAGTGACAAATATTGTCCCAATCCTTTAATTATGCCTATACTGTCTGTCAGCAAATGATGGCAGGCAGTCATAATATTATGTTGCAGTTTTATTCAGTGTGGTCACTATGTCACTTAAGTATTTCTGGCAGAAAATAAACATTTTTGAAGTAACCAAATACTGGCAGAAGTCTCTTTCAACACTATTAAAAAAAGTAATTGCACAAAGCAAATGAATACGTTTTACAGTTTCTTCAGTGAAACCAAAGAACTCAAATACATTTTCCATGTGTGTTATGTTAATGTGTGTTCTCCAGTTACTTAATATATACTTATCATTCTTTTCAAGTGCTTACAATAGTAGAATGAAATAGTGACAGTAATGTATCACCACACAATGTTTAGGAGAAAAAATTTTAGATGCTACTTCTGTTTACACCTCAGTTTTGCTGAAAAGGTAATCAGAGAGAAGAAGAGTATGGTTGTCTGCATGGGAGAGCGGTGAAGTAGTAGAAATGCTACACTAGACTTCTGGAAGGAGACCCTCATGGGCCAGCAGATGTCATCCCTAGGGATCTGGCAAGGTGATAAGCTAGCAAACTGGCTGGAGGAGCTTGTATGGGAGGAGATTATATTGGAAGAGCAGTATGATGATCTTGTGACATCTGCTACCACACCCACATGGTTCCCCTACTTCAGACTGCATTTTTTTCATGGGCTACAGGAGATGCTGCACAGTGATCCTGAGTGTGGCATTAGGACAGAGCAATGCTAAAGGAACCTGTAAGACCAGCAGCTGGAGGTACAGGTACAGGTACAGCAGCAGTGATGTTGATTAAACCTTTTATAGACAAGGAGATGAAGCTAGAAGTTTCGTCAGGAGATGGACTGTGATGGAACCCAATCTATACCCATGAGTAGATTCCCGAGATACCTACTGCTACAGTCAGGGTGAAATTAGAAGAAGAGCCAGCAACGGATCATGGCAAGGAAGCAGAGTGAGCCAAGCAACCATCTGGCTGTCGTCCCAGAAGGAAGCCTCTTCTAAAGATGATGCACAAGAAAGCCTGCAGTTTGCTGAAGACAAGGAGCCTAAGGACATGGATTACTGGAACCATGTCCTGTGGTCTGATGAGACTGAGATAAACTTATTTGGTTCAGTTGGTGTCAAGCGTATGTGGCGGCAACCAGGTGAGGAGTACAAACATGAGTGTCATTTCTCCAGTGTTGTCACATGAAAAGATATAATAAAATATGTATGAGAATGTGAGGGTGTACTCACTTTTGTGAGATACTGTATATTTACATATGCCTATATATATATATATATATATATATATATATATTTATATACATATATATAATCCTGATCTACATATATACAGCCTTATTAAATGGCGATTCGGCCAATTGGATAGGGCTCTATATAAGCACAGAGCATATTTTTTCACAGAAGTTTTTAGCTAGTGAAGAGCTTGCTTTTGAGTAGTTTACTAACAGTAAAAAAATATGCTCTGTGCTTATATAGAGACCTATTAAATTGGCCAAATTACAATTTAATAAGGCAGTTTATGTCTATCTATCTATCTATCTCGATATGCATATCTCTCTCAGATCTATCTTCTCTGACCCCTTCCCCCTCACCTTTTGTGCATTTGGCTGCCCTGTCAGGATAACTCTGACCGCCGGGTCTCATGAGATCACACAATGTTATGTTGCGAGATCACACAAGATTATGTCACGTGATCTTGTGAAAGCTGCCGATCAGATAGATCTGACAGTTAAAGGCACAGGAGGAGCCTGTAATCTAATGGCGATCCCCCCCCCCCCCCCCCCAATTCCCCCTGGTTCCTACGCCCCTGCCACTAAGTGAATCACATTCTCAATGATTGTGACATAATATGTGCAATAAGATCAAATGTATAGGGAAATGTGAGGACCTCAATCTTATACAAGTTAAGTTTAAGATGACAACATGTCTAACAGGATAAAACAACAGTTAGATATTTTGTTACTCTGAGCAGCGATGGTCCCAGTTAAGTCAAATCAAATAAATGTAGGAATCTAAAAGAAAGTCTTCACAAATCAAAATAATAACAGACTTCCAGGACAGAGGCCCAAAATAAATATATGGCTACATAAACATTATGCAAAGGCAAGTTACCATCATAATGTTTCTGTTTTAGGGATAGTAATATGATGATTTTAGGGCTTAATCTAAGTTATTTCCTTGCCTACACACAATGAAACAAAGTAGTATTATGCGACTGATCACATAAAACATCAGACACTAATTCATAAAAAGGATCTACTCTAGTGTGAGAGTTCAAAATGTAAGAAAATACTGACTTATTTTAGGCAAGCCTAAAAAAGAATGCTGTCTTTAGAACAAATGCAACCACAGCATATTCCCACATGGATAATTCAGAAGTGACTTTAAGGAGTATGACTTGTCCGCATTAAATCTGTGTTTCTTATGAGCTTTGTTAAAGGTGCCAATCCAGACTTATATACCCTTCAAGTATGGATTCAATAATTTAATAAATCAATTTATATTATTTAAAGGTAAAGTGCTATCCAAGCAAGTTTAATGTTATTCATTTATTATTACTATAAAAAAACTTAATTAACAGAATCTTCTTCCACACATTTGCTTCATGTAACACAAGCCTCTTCTGATGACAAGTCTATATTATATAATACTAGCGTATTGCCCATAAAAAAATGACGGCAATGAGATGTGTATGTTTGGAAAGTTGTTTAGTTATTAATATACATATGGAAATGGTAAGGTAGCTATTGTTGTTTTGTGTGTACTACTGAAATATAGAATTTAAATTAATAAATGAATATACTTTAACTATTTTTATGCATTGTGTTGAAGAGCTGGCAATCTGTGTTGATGTTGCTGCAGCATTAGTGATGTGGAGGTGCTGTGTAAGCGTGATGAATGTGTGCAGTGTAATAGTGTGCGTGCGCGAGCCGAAACCGTTAACGTAGCTGTGTACTTCCGCATTATGGTAAAATGGCGGGTAATGTGTGGTATGCGTCTTAGCGGATCATCCGTACGTGTTTTCCGTGGTTATAGTGCTGTAGCCTCGTTTTGTTCGGCCGCCATTTTTTCTGTCGCTTCGAGAATTTTTTTGTGTCTAAACTCTTTTATTTTGAGCTAAATGAAGGTGTAACTTTGTTTTTTGAGGTTGTGGATGCTCCCTCTTGCTGTCGGTAAGCTTTTTATGTATGTGCTGTGTAGATTTATTGTGTTTGTCTTTTTTTTCATGTTCGCGAGTTGCGGCCGTATTTTTTTGCTATGGTTTAACGGCTCGCCTGCAATGAGCGCCTGTGGCGCTCAATGCCAAAAAGTGCTCGGGTTTAACGGCTCGCCTCGCAACGCGAGGTTCGCCTGCAGCGCTCATTGACAAAGTGCTAGGGTTTAAGGGCTCGCCTCGCTGTGCGAGGCTCGCCGGGCGATGATCGCCTGCTGCGCTCATTGCTAAGCCCACTAAAGTACTACGGTTTAACGGTAAATATGTTAAAACGGTAAAATGACGGTCAATAAAAATTAAATGTTGTGAAATTTGTTTGCAACACAAAATGACTCTACATGAAGCTACATTTGTCCCTTTTTTTTTTTCTTAAAATAAATCCAATTTTTTTTTTTACTTTTAATTTTTTTAACTTTCAACTTATATTTCATCAAATGCGTTGTTTTAGGCATGAAATCCGATGTGTCGCGAGACAAAGGCATTAAATCTGTGTTAATGCGTAAATCTGTAATTACGTTTCGTAAAATGTACTCACTACTGTTTTTTTTTTACTCATTGTGCGGTTAATGCGCATCATTTGTCTGGTTGTTTTTCGAGCACATACGTCTGTGGCTGTGTTTTACGCAGTTCGTAGTATAGTGTAGTATAGCCTCCTTTTCATTTTTTTCAGCGGCCATTTTTTTCTCGCTTAGCCGATTTTCTATCTTTCTAACTCGTCTAAATTGATGTAAATTGGAGTTCCAACTCACTCCCAGTTGTCCTGCCTGGTTCCCCATGCTGTAAGTGACCTTTTTTTATTTTTTAGTGTGTATTTAGTGTTTTTTTTATTGTTTTGATTCCGCCACTTATCTCGTAATTTTTTTCATCTCGTATTTTTTTTCTATGTCCTGCGTCTTGTGTAAAAAAGTGCTACGGTTTAACGTCTCGCCTCGCTATGCGAGGCTCGCCTGCAATGAGCGCCTGCGGCGCTCATTGCCAAAGTGCTACGGTTTAACGGCTCGCCTCGCTGCGCGAGGCTCGCCAGGCGCTCATGGCAAAGTCATACGATCAGCAAAGTGGTACGGTTTGAATCGTAGTTGGACAATTATAATATGTGATATCATTACATTTTAAGAAAATGGGGGTAAGAAGCTAATACATAATAGCCTTCTATATTGGTTGATAAGAATGGAGAAAAATAATAATTGAATTTATTCCATGTGGTTCGAAGGTATCAAGTAAGAATATCTGTTGTCTCTCTGCCTATAAAACTGTTTCCTCCAGATTCCTTCCGTGATGCCCAAATATAATATTGGGTAATACTCTGGGAATACAGAAAGTGGTTGGCCACAGTCTTGTCCTTGATAGAATCGATCATGCTTCCCTGTTGTCCTTAAAGGGACATGGAAATAATTGTTTTCTTTGTTGCATCAGCAAGAGGCTTTTTGATAATGTGTTACTGTGTTTTCTTTTTTCAAACAAAGGTCTCAGATAAAATTTATTCAGAATTGATTTTGGGAGCTAGCCCTATGCCAGCCAATGAAATCTGCAAACTGTGTGCTTTTGACATTTCCTGTTAGCTTCAATGTTCTTAATCACCTCCTCACTACTTCCCTGTTGAGACACGGATATGTTTCAAAGACATTAAAACAGGTTTTACTTTATATTTCATTGATGACCAAAAAAATATTTTGTAATGTTTGTAATGTACTAGTTTAATTGCTTGAAAAAAAATTGTGTTCCATGTCCTTTTAATATTGTTTACATTATCCCAATCATCTTGAGGTCATGCCACACTTCTAAACAATAATTGACCCCTTTATTCTCTTAAGTCTATATATTAACTTCATATAACTTGTTTTGTAATAAGATGAAGTAGTCACAACAATTGACATAATCCTCTTCTGACAAGTCTATATAGTAGCACCACATAATTAATTAAATCATAAGAGAAAATTGTCCACCAAAAATCAAAAACAGCTTGATATCTATTACATTCCCCACTATTATGTAAACAAAGTCTCCTATACTAGTGTACATTAATGTGGAAATATGGAAATAAGCTCATATATTTAATCAGCCTAATATATTGGTTGATAACAATTTCACTGAAGTACTAAAGACGAAACATTATTTACAGCTTTAAAATGTTATCCTCTTGATCTCAGACTGAGAGGTATTGTGACGGCATTGTCGTCTTTTGTAAAGGATACAATGTATGATGGATGCACTAGATAGGCTCAGTGATGTGATCCTTAGTGAATTTATGTATCTAGAGAGCTGTGACATTAAACCAATGTATATTTCTATTAATATTAATTTTAGGACAGGGCTGTGGAGTTATTCTTAGCAATGGAGCCACCGAGTAATAGAGAGATGAATTACGTTTTATATTAAAACTATAACTTTTGTTTTTGATGGAAAATTATTTTCACAACAGAGAGACATGACAAGGAATTCAGCCTGCACTCTCATCTGTGCCAATATATATCTGGGCTGGTAACAGTATAAGCTAGTATTTTCAGAATGTCTGGAGAAGTTAACCTAACATTATTTTGTGGTTGAGGTACATTGATGATATTTTTCTTCACTGCAATGGGACAATATTCCTTTTTGATGAATTTATTAAAACCTTGATTCAGATGATATCGAGACTCTCATATACATATACAGATTTTCTGGATGTTACCTTCAGTAAGGATGAAGATAAAATGATCCAGACTGACCTTTATAGGAAGAAAACTACAACCAATAGTGTGCTACAGTATTCTAGTACACATTTACTGTTAACAAAGAAAGTGATTTTTATTAAGGAATTTTTTATTTTGACTATGCCGGACTGTGCTCTGATTTGAAAATGTTTAGAAAATGGTCACTTGAATTACAAATTACATTAAGAGCAAGGGGCTACTCAGATAGAAAAGGAATTGGCTGATGAAGTGGCTAGGGTTGTAGGTACATACAGCAAACTAAATCTGAGAAAATTTGACAAAGCACTGCAGGAATTTGGTTAGTGATGAAACACACTCACATACATAGTTGGAAAAATACATATTAGCTGTTGGAGAGCACCTATTCTATGTGATAGATATACTCGTAAGCTATCATTTTGTGAGGACCAGAACTAAATCTAGCTTACCGAATGACACCTTTTGTTGTGGTCACTGTAAATACTGCCCCTTTATGTAGTATGTAAAATACATTGGTAGCTTTAGTTATAGCCATAAGATGCAAGACTAAATTGCAGTACTAACGGAGTGATTTATTGTTTTGATGTGCTCGTAAGCTCAAGAGAAATTAGAAGATTATTGGGATGACATGTGGGCAATAGAAAAAGGAAATGGAACACAATTGTTATTATTAAACATTTAAGAGCACATTTTAAACATTGCAATATATGTTTTTGCATGATAAAATATTAAGTAAATCTGTTTAAATGTAATTGAAACTAACATGAAATGCAGAGATACTTAGTATGCAGATTTCATTGGCTGGCAGCGGGCAAGCTTCTAAGAGCAAATTTCTGAATATGTTTTTGTGCTTTGAAAAAAGAAAACACACTTACACATCATGAAATACTCTCTTTCTGACACAACAAAGAAAACATATTTCCATGTCCATTTAAGGACAACAGGGAGGTGGGGAAGATCTTATCATCCTTCATTATAGATCTTAGATTTGAGCATAAGGGAGGGGATCTAGAGGAAGCCATTTTATGGACAGAGAGTAAATAGATATTCTTGGTTGATATTTTGGAAGCACATGGATTAAATAAAAGTATTATTTTTCTGAATTCTGAAAGTAATTTCTGCCTATTGCAATTCAATGCAGATCTTATCAACCAATATAGCAGGCTATGGTGTTTGTTTCCATAGTAGTGCAAGATCTGTCTCGACATGGCTAGCCTCTCCTCTTGAGCAGCCTGGCTTGGTGGTGGAGGTCTGGCTGCAGGGCCCATTGGTGGTTGTGGAGGAGGTGGCGGAGGTGCTGGTGGTGGTTTGGTGGGGAGGGGCTGTTGCCTGGCCACAAGTGTTGTTGGTGCAGCTCCTCGTGTGAACTCCGGTCACAGCAGAGTTCTTAATACTACAGCAAAAAAGACACAAAAGAAGAGAGAGTGAACACTTCTTCCTAGTGCAATTTATTCTAAAATAAGACCAAGAATAAGTGAATACATAAAAATGGACTCTCACATTTCAGAACCTCTACAACAAGAGGTATGAACAAACACAGCAATGTTATACTTTCCACAGGAGTTCTTCTCCCACACTTTCAAATGTATGTTCCTCTAAAATCAGGTACAGGTGAAACAGTGTCGATCCCGGGTAATTCAGTCCCAAAATAAAAACTAGAGGTTTCACCTTCTAGGCTCTAGGGAATTAACAATGCCCCAGCTGTATTCGTCTCACTGTTCAGGCTCGCAGTAACCAAAAGCCTGTCCTGATGCACTCTCAGGGGTTGAGGTCAACAATTGTGCTAGGGTGGCGACGTGGTACCTTGAACCCCAGTAATATTTCCCCCTAGGCCAGGGTTACTCACTTAATAGAGCAAAGTGCGTTAACAACACCACCAACAATGGTCCACAGCAGCAACAATTAAAACCCAAATGGGTCACAGAAGAGATAAAAATACATTTTCTTTATGTCACACAACAAAATATGTTGAATACAAAACTAGCAAATAGAACAAATATAAAAAATTCTCCCTTAGACACTGCTATGTGTCTATTATATACATTGTATATTACCGTATATACTCGAGTATAAGCCGAGTTTTTCAGCCCTTTTTTTAAGGCAAAAAGGGCCCCTTCGGCTTATACTCGAGTCACTCTCCCCCCCGTGTCTCTCTAACCCCCCCGTGTGTCTCTCTATCCCCTCTGTGTGTCTCTCTACCCCCCCCATGTGTCTCTCTATCCCCCCTGTGTGTCTCACTACCCCCTGTGTGTCTCTCTATCCCCCCGTGTGTCTCTCTACCCCCCCGTGTCTCTTTTCCTCCACCCTCCTCAACGTAAACCCCCCTCAACCCCCCACCTCCACCTAAACAGCCTAAATACCTCCCCCCTCTCCCCTCACTTACCTGCTTGTGCTTAAGTGAGGGGAGAGGGGGGAGGTGTTTAGGTGGAGGAGGGGGGTTGAGGGGGTTTTAGGTTGAGGAGGGGGGTTGAGGAGGGAGGTTGGGGTTGAGGGGGATTGACGGGGGAGGTTGAGGGGGGTTGAGGTTGAGGAGGTGGGTTGGGATTGAGGGGGGTTGAGGTTGAGGAGGGAGGTTGAGAATGGGGGGTTGAGGATGAGGATGGGGGGGTTGAGGAGGGGGTTGAGGAGGAGGGTTGAGGAGGGGGTTGAGGAGGGAGGTTGAGGAGGGGGGTTGAGGAGGGGGGTTGAGGATGAGAAGGGAGGATGAGGAGGGAAGATGAGGAGGGAGGTTGAGGATGAGGAGGAGGGGTTGAGGATGGGGGTTGAGGAGAGAGGATAAGGATGGGGGGGTTGAGGAGGGAGGTTGAGGAGGGGGGGTTGAGGTTGAGGAGGGTTGAGGTTGAGGAGGGTTGAGGTTGAGGAGGGGGTTGAGGATGAGGATGGGGGGGTTGAGGAGGGAGGATGAGGATGGGGGCTTGAGGAGGGGGTTAAGGATGGGGTGGTTGAGGAGGGAGGTTGAGGAAGGGGTTGAGGATGGGGGAGTTGAGGATGAGGAGGAGGGGTTGAGGAGGGGGGTTGAGGATGAGGGATTGAGGAGAGAGGATGAGGATGGGGGGGTTGAGGATGAGGAGGAGGGGTTGAGGAGGGGGTTGAGGATGGGGGTTGAGGAGAGAGGATGAGGATGGGGGGGTTAAGGAGGGGGCTTGAGGATGGGGGGTTGAGGAGGGAGGTTGAGGAGGGGGTTGAGGATGAGGAGGGAGGTTGAGGATGAGGAGGGAGGTTGAGGATGAGGAGGGAGGTTGAGAATGAAGAGGGAGGTTAAGGATGAGGAGGGAGGTTGAGGAGGGTGATAAGGGAGGGGGGAAGAGACACAGGGAAGGGAGAGGGGAGAAGAGACATGGAGAGAGAGGGGGACACAGAGGGCACAAGAGGGACAATGGGGGCAGCACATTTCCCACCCTCGGCTTATACTCGAGTCACTCATTTTACCCAGTATTTTGTGGTAAAATGGGTGCCTCGGCTTACACTCGGGTCGGCTTATACTCGAGTATATACGGTACTTGATATGCCTTCGTACATTTATATATATGCATGTACAGGTATCCTGCGCTTAAAGCTACCCCGTTTAGAGCTCATTCACTATAGAGCTTTTTTTCCTGCCACACCCCTTTTAATGCTAAACCCTGCAATAATGCTGTTTTTGTCTGCCAGACCCCTTTTTACGCTCTTATTTTCTGTAACATTGCCCCGATAAACACTGTTTTTTTCCTGCTGGACCCCTTTCCACGCTCTGATTTGCTAAGCACTGTTTTTTTCTCCAAAGAAAACAGAATCCAGGATGACCCAGAGGCTTCAACATCAATAATTTAAAGTTTATATTTCTGCTAATGTTCAGTTTGTGTTATTGCTGTTTATTTAAAGTTCATAGAAAACCAACAAAGTTTAAATTTCAATTGAAATTGTATTTTTTTCATGAGTTCCCCTATCCCTATTTTCCCCATGTTAAACTGCCCAGTTTAGAGCTGTTTCGCTTAGCACTCCTGTTGCCTGGAACCTATCTACAGCGTTAAACAAGCTAAAGCTGTATGTACATTTGAGAAACCTCTATTCAGTATTCTCAAATGAGCAGTGTCTTTTGTTCTGTAACACACATTGCCTAAGAAAATTATTCAGATAATTGGAAAGGTTAACCAAAGGTCTCTATATTAAATGTAAAAGACTATGTTAAGTACACTCTCTAAAGTTCTCATGCATATGTAGACATCAGTGTATGGTTCCAATATAATACATTTATCTATGGTATGTAACACATGACATTTTTACACTGAAATGTCAAAATATAAGGAGATATACATTTTACTTATTACTTGTAGGTCAAAGGTTTTTACCTAATTTCATTTTATTTTCATTTTATTTTTTAATTGTAATTTGATGGTAAAAGGGCACCATCTAATGTTGAGATAGTAATTGATATTGTACCCATGGAAAAATAATATATAATTTTCTTATTGGTTAACAATCTCACCATGGTTTCAGCTTGGTTGCCAAATACATAGACTGATTTGAATTTCTGATAAGCAAATTAAGTTTTAGTATAATTAGGAGAGAGACAAAAGATTTGGGATCTATTATCTAAGAGCTGAGAGACACCACAGACTCCATTTGAGAGAAACAGACACACCCCAGGGAGAAACATTGGTAGGCTTTTAAGAAAAGCACACTAACATACACTATTTTGACATTCCAAAAAAACATACCTAATTAAAAATTAATTCTCCAAGATCTACAAAGAAACCTTCATAGCTCACACACAAAAGAATTTAAACTCTTACATACAAAAAACAGGAAAAAATTTAAAACATAAGAAAAGATTCAGACTTACATTGGACTGAGTCATTTGATGAAACCAAGCACAAGAACCAGATATTGTATCAAAGTTTATATTTCTCTACATTTTCTTTTCATTGCAATTATGGAAATATTTTATTAATTGACTATAAAATAGATTGCTATATCAACATTTATCTGATAAAACAATATCACCATGATTCTGTAACTTGTAAGTCGACGTACAACTTACAGATTTCACAAATATCAGCTGTTATAGCAAACAAATATATTTTTGATTTATGCCTAATTGTAATGAAAAACATTTTCTTTTTGTATTAGAGATAATATCATGACAAGGAGCCTAGTTGACTTGAAGTTCCAGCGGCAAGGGCACCAGAAGGCTACTTTCAACAGCAAGAAATCAGAGCTTCTAGAAGAGAGAAGGGAGTATTCTTGTCTACAACCAGGCCATAGATTGGCAACCAAGCTGGCAGAGTTGGTGGAGGAAGAAATTACCTTGGGTCATACCAGCTGGTCCTCTTACTTCCAGCTGGAACTAGTGAAATGATTTAAGGACTTATTAGAGGCATCCTCTAGACTGTAGTGTTGGGTCTACAGAGAGGTGAGACCTGAGCCCTGGATCAGATGAGGCTGAGTCCAGGGGCGGCCCGTCCATTGGGGCGTCAGGGCAAACGCCCCCCCAAATATTTTCGTGACCCTGCAATAAAAAAACACAACAATGTATTAGTAATAACACAAAAACAATTAAATATAAGGTGTACATCATCGTTCAAGTGTTAATACAGTAATAAATGAAGTAAACTATTCCCAGAGACACTGTCACTTTAAGATAACCCCTTGCGCTGTGTGTATATATTAACTAATGCTGCTGTGTATCTATTGTAGCCCCCTGCATCCCTGTGTGATCATATTACACTAGTAAAGTACACTAACCATTAGACTCTTCTCTTCAATGAGGCCTGGCCTGGCCCCCTGACTGTTAATGCATGCCGCCCACCAGCACAGTGATCGGGGTAGTCGGGTGGTGAGCGGGGTGGCACAGGCCACATGGGGGTGATCGGATCACCCCCATGAGGCCTGTGCCACCCCTGATCACCTCCATGTCGCCTGTGCCACCCCCGAGGCCCGATCACCACCACCCCGATGTGGCCTATGCTATGCCACCGCCCGATTACCCCGATCACGGTGGTCGGGGTAATCGGGCGGTGAGCGGGGTTGCACAGGCCACATGGGGGTGGATGATCACCACCATGAGGCCTGTGCCTCCCCTGATCGTGGCCTCCATGTGGCCTACGCGGCCACTGACCGACCGATGGCCGCGTGAGCTTGATCGACCCCACCCTGATCCAACTACCTACCTAGCAACCCCCCCCCCCCCCTATTTTTATTCCATTTTTAGAAGTAACAGGCACATGCACGTGCCTGTCACTTTTAAAGATAAAATAAAAATAAGGTAAGGGAAAAACAATACAGTAAAAACATCACACATACTAAACAAACAATAATACAAATAAAGTAAACAGCACATACATATTAAATAAACAATAATAAAAATAAAGTAAACAGC